>JAODUP010001290.1:0-57500 GCA_025642065.1 Paralvinella palmiformis | reverse complement strand
TATGCCGTTGTTTGAGAAGATATTGACACCTGGTGATCCCCATGAATAAAACTCCAATTGAATTTAGAAATATGGTTGAATGCAACGCAATGTTGACACCCAGGAGCACTCTCTTTAACAAATGAAATATTTAAGCCATCACAGAAGCTAACACTATTTTATTAAAAATAATAAACATACCTCAGATTTTATAACAGAAGCATTCTTTGTTCCGATATTACCAATATAAACATTCAATTCCTATTCTAAATTTTAAGTAGATGGAAGCCTAAAAACGTATTTATTTCAAAAACCAGAACAATAGATAACAAGGAGTTTCATATCGTTTTAGAATATTATTCAGCTAATAACAAAATATTGTTTTCCAAGTCTAGTCATAGTCTTAAGATAACATTTATAACTTCGAAACACGTTTTAAATAAACAAAACATACATAGAGCACAGCACTAGATTTCTTCCTATTAAAAGCTAATCACATGACTATAATGCATATATCATACATACATATATTGTATATCAAAATAAAGAGAAATTTACGTACTGGGCTGTAAAAGAAACATATAAATGAAAACATGGCGTTTGAAGGATTTGCAACGAAAACAAAAGCTGTTCATTTGATTATAAATTTCACTCACAATTAATACCAATCAATTCACTTTTAGTGTATTAACACAGCTGAATTCTTGGCTTTCGGAAATAACCATTTATCGTGTATTTGGTGTGTTTAAATAAAATTATAAACAATGTCTACATGCAGGCATACCATCTAAATACACAAAATATGAATATTAAGGGTGGTATCGACTTTGTAGACAATGTCCTTCACCGTATCCATATCAGTTGCATCGACATAAAAACTCACTTAATGGTTGCGATCTTCTTTTTGGCTTTCAGATATATGACTAATATTTAGCATACAATTTAAAATAGGTACTAAATATAGCCACGTTGCGTCTAAATAAGAATGGAACGCTCTTTGATATTATAGATCAATATCCATATTCTTTTTGGCTTTCAGATATATGTCTAATATTTAGCATACAATTTAAAAAAGGGTACTAAATATAGCCACGTTGCGTGTAAATAAGAATACAACGCTCTTTGGTATTATAGATCAATATCCATATTTAACAACTCTCACAGCATTGTTGTCGTAAGTATTCCCACGGTCTCGTAGTAATAGGTGAGGAAACATTTATTTAAGTCTGCCTCCTTCCTTAATGGTACATGCCTACAACTAATACCTTCTCGAAAATGAACTTTGGCATCTGACGTTCAGAATATTAAGTCTAGATATATGTTCAACGCAATTCAGAACATGTATTATTCGGGATAATAATAATAATAATAATTATAAAATTTCTATAGTTCCAATATCCTCGAAAAAAATCGAGTTCATCAACAATGATCAGATGGAAAGGAAGTTTTGAAAAAATCATCGAGTCTGAAAAGGTGAATTTCAAATGGTGACGGAAAGAAAATATGCTATTTGATGACTTAACATGTTCAGAGAGTAAATTCCAAAGAGTCGGCACAACAACTAAAAAAACACGAATCCCACCATGAGTTTTAACCCTGGGAACATAGAACAAGTGAAAACCAGACGAACGAAGTTCTCTGGGATTGTATCCTATAGAAAGCATGAGAAATAGATATGAATGTTCTCCATAAGAAAGGGTTTGATAGGTAATAATGCAAAGTTGAAAATGATGATACATTGAATACGGAGTCATTGAAGAGATTTCAGAAGTGGGATATAATTGGAAAACCGAGGAGACCGTGGGATAACTATAGTTAAGCAGTAATCAAGCCTACCAGTAATGAGTGCTGTACCAATGGTTTTGGCGACTGAAAGAGAAATATAGCGCCGAATACGGCGAAGGTCATGAATATGATAGAATGATAGAAACAGGAGCAACATGTCAGAGAAATATGTTTTCTGAAGTTAAAATCGTTATCAAATGTAACACCAAGTTTACGTACAGTTTCATATGGCAAGATGCTATGACTAAAGCTATTCGTAGGCAAGAAATGAGTACGTTTGCTGCGTTGTCTGGATGTACCTATACTGATGAAATCTGTTTTGTTGGCATTGAGCTTTAGTTTATCGTTTGCCATCCAGCAAGAGATATCACTGTGACAGACACCAATATATTTAAGGGAAAGATCAGTGTCTACTATATATAAAGATATGTATACTTGGGTGTCATCTGCATGTAAAAGTAGTGGTCCAAGAACAGAGCTTTGGTGAACGCTCCAAAACAAAGGCAGTGCGGTAGAAAAATATGTTCTTATTGTTATTGATTGAAACCTATTTATTAAGAATGAGCGTATCCAGGTAAGTGCTCCGTCTGATATGCCATACAAATAGGAGAGGCGATCTAGAATAACAGAATAATCGATGGTGTCAAAAGATGCAGATAAATCTAAAAGTGTTAGTGCTGTGACCTGTCCTGTGTCCATGTTTAGTATTATGTCTTTATGAACCTTTAGTAGAGCAGTTTTTGTAGAGTGAAATTGCTTGTAATCAGGCTAAAACATTAGACAGGTGATTACAGTTTAAATGAACGTTAAAACGACAGGATACGGCTTTTTCTAATACTTTAGATATGAATTAGAAATAGGTCTATAACAGTTTAGGTCATTGGCTGGTAAAACTTATTTCTTAAGAAGAGGGATTACATGAGTATGTTTAAAATGAGAAGGGAACACTCCGGAGCTATACGATGAATTTATTATCTTAATAATTGGAACAATTAGTGTGTGAAGACAATACTTTAGCTTAAATATAAGGATCAATCTTTTAAACATTGTTTGCTTTTTTACCACCATAAAAAGACATTTTCTATCTAAAATAAAACATTCATTGATTCAATATGGTACGAGTGATATCGCGACATAATAAAACACACCACCATGCTGGTTTAGCTGACCCCTAGCTACCATCTATCTTGTAAGTGCTGAGTGTTGTCTTTAGAGACAGTGCTGACACCTGGTGGTTTCTCTAACAAACATAAAATTAAGTGTAACCGCCTTTAGACAAATTAATTAAAGCAAGTGTAATAATTCAAAATCAAAAGAAGAAAACAAAACGTATTAATAATCTTATTTTAATAAGAATAAGGATAATCCAGAATTAATATTTTTCTTACATTATAATTAGTTTATATTAATTTATTCACGTTAGCGTCATCATACCTAACAATCTATTATGAAAACCTCCGGGTGACCTAAAACACAAATGTATTAGTCCCGCAATTAAGTATTGATTTTATGCACAAATGCCTATCATCTCAATCCTGAGTAAGTACTTTGATATAATCAAACCTAACAGCTAATCCTCATAGGTTTCCGCTCACCGTTAGAGAACGTCTATCCGTGCCTAATGAGGCGTCCTTAAGTATATATATATATATATATATATATATATATATATATATATGTGTGTGTGTGTGTGTGTGTGTGTGTGTGTATGTGTTTGTGTGTGCGTTTGATATTGTATTAATAATTGATGTATATATGTTTGTTATATATCTGTGCCGGTGTTTGTTTAGCAATATACAAACATGTTTGTTTACTCGGTCAGTCAGATAAGTAATTAGCAGTCAAGTGTTTTGTGCATTTAGTTTGTTTGTGTGTTTATCTTTTTGTTTAACTGTATGTATGTATCAATACAAGTATATTAGCAAATATAAACACATGTGTGTATATATGTATATATGTATGTATGTATTAATGTATGCATGTATAAATGAACGCATGTACGCGTGCATGCATGTACGTATGTATGTATTCCTATGTATGTATGTATGTATGTATGTATGTATGTATGTATATATGTGTGTATGTATTTATGTATGTATGTATATATGCAAACATGTATGTTTGTATGTATATATACATACATGATTGCCTACATGAAGGATTGAATCCGTGTATGTATTCTTCAGTAGCGCTTCCTCCCGAATTATCAGAAAATAATTATTTAGCTCATCATAACATTACATAAAACAAGACATCACTTTTGATTGACAGTTTTATCAAACTTAATAATTATAACAAAAGTAAATAACTCATCAGGATTTACGATCGTCTATGGCATAATCATAATCTGACTTTCATCGAGATGAAGGTTTATTATCTATTAGCATTCTTATATATAGTATTCTTAACATATTTAATTGTTAACTTGCTAATAAGCTCATATGAGAAAATGTGTTTACACTACCTGACATTGTAGATTATTTTGTAACTTATTGATATATATGTCAATAAAAGAGAGTGGATTATGTTTTTATTAATTAGTTACTAAGCGTGTAAGACAATATCAAGACTCATTTGTTAATTGATGTACAAAATATGTGTTCCTGTACTTGTATATGTCGGATGATATCACTTAGTCCAACAGATTGTGCGAGACAAACTAATTAAAATATTCAAATTTATATTGTCTTAATTTTCTGTTGCACCATCTCTGGTATATGTATATATCTACATAGGTTCATCTATATAATCATACTCCGAAGTATTGTAGGATACAACCTGGCTAAGTTCATGTACTAATCTTAGATGTAACGTTTTATTTATTTATAAGCTTTATTCTAATATGTCCTACACTGTTCACGAACTATCCAATTTATTACATTAAAAAAAACAAATATTTCACCAATTGCAGTCTCAAGTTAGTAAAATTCGTATTTAGGTATGTTGATTCGTTTAGTGTAGAAAACAAGTATATAAAGAAGTGATAGTTAGATAAGTTTGTCACCTACTACTGTATAAATAATGATTTTGTCATGTCAATAATTAAAATATATTGTTTAAATTATAATTAGTTATTAATTTAATACGTCATATTTATCTGTTCGTTTAATATTTGTTGTATTTTCTTTTATTAAAAACCCATGTTTTGAAACTATTTGCTAAATTGGTTTACTGGATTACGATGAGTAATTAATTCAATCAATTCTTACAACCCTTTTTCTTATATGGCAGAAAATGGACTATCTTCAGAAGAGGTGATACCTGGTAGGTTCTTCAAGATGATAATTCAGTATTCAAAATTAAATGAACAATCAGGATGTTATCTGATAAAGAACAGTATCATCTCCATATAGTAAGGCACTAATTGCTTGATAACAACTTGTAATAATCAGTTAAATAATTCTCAATGTATAAAGTAAAGTCAAACATAACACATTTAATTATCATTAGATAACTTTGTATATTTCTGTAGAGAAGAATACAATCAAATCTAAACTGTATAATCAGTGTATTAACGTCTTTGTTTAGTTTCCAGATATTCTAATGCTAGGTAAGTAAGAAGAGCTTTTACAATATTTTAAACTTATGTTTGGTTTAATATATATATATATATATATATATATATATATATATATGGGTCTGTGTTTGTGTGGGTATATGTTGGCTTGGATGCCAAAATGTTTAAACTGGTATATTCATCTTTTCTCTGGTATATCTAATATAACCCAAAAGGGAGCGACCTCTACAGGTAATGAAGACAAAGATAAAACTCTATTGAGATATGCTACAGAGGCGCCCTATAAAGAGAAATTATCCAAAGGATCATATGACTACATGTACAAATTATATGTATTACTATTAATTAATTAATGCGGAGTTAGAACAATACATTTTAGATTTCTTGTGATAAATTATGTTTTTGTGGGGGGAAGCAACTTACATATATAGCCATTTTTACTCCTCAAAACAAAAGTATATTTGGTTATCACATGACATAGTTAACCAGGAAGGTTAGTAGTAGTTTATCTATATAAATATTTTAGATATATGCTTGAAGCAGTTAAACACATCCGAAGACATTATTGCCATCATAAACTTGTGTACATTATGTCTGAAGTATTAAGTGAATTTATTTTCGTGAGTTTGTTTGTGTCAAAGAAAGAATTTGTTATATTTGACACTGAGTTATAAAACAAGATGTAAGAAACTCAGCAGACATTTCATTATTTTAAAGACAATAATAAAAAGTCAACATAACTTTTTACTAATATTACAAACTATTGCCTCGGATTATTTTTCAATGACTTATAAATAATTATTAATTAAATCTCCGGTTGATTTTATGTTTATTTGCTTTCTTTTTTCTCTTCCTTTGAGATTCTAGACAAATCATTGTTCAGCATTTTACAACAAATATAAGAACTTGCGTCACTGAAATATTATGAATTATCAAATAACTAGTAAACAGTATTTATCTCAGTTTCATTTGTGTAATCAAAGTTGAAACTAGTTCATATTGTGATGTTTTATCAGTTCATTCTGAGTAGTGCGAAGATATATATATATATATATATATATATATATATATATATATATATATATATATATATATCCTAAAAAGTCATAATATGCATATGGTATGTGATTCGGTGGTAGGGTACTTATCACATTGTGATTAACAATAATCAGCGACTATATTAGGTAGGGATCCAGGGCTAGGTGATAGTTAGTTTATGAGTTGACATATGTGACTTACTTTAACGATCATGTAGTTGAAGTTGTAATCACAAACTATTAAATTAATTATATATATCAGCTCCAGAACTGGTTGTTTTAAGATCGTGAATGTAACGTTATGATAAATAATGCGTGACTTTAAGACGACACAACTTGAACAACATAGTAATGGCGATGCTCGATATAAGAACAGTTTTATCATTAAATATCACCCTCGACACTTACAATGATACACTCCGACAATGTTTATTTATATAATAATTTAAGGAGACAGACTAATAACTCCTCACCATTTGTTTTATTAATTATCTATTGTTTTTGAGTTCGTTGTCTTTAATTAATTATGACAAATATTAAGGATGGTTCTGTGATATAATATAAATTATATCGGAAAAGAAAATGATATAAATAGCTGTAGAGAGTCGGGTCATATGGAATATATGATATAGTTTTATGTGTGACAATTATTTACCAATGTTCATTAATGACACTTCTAGTAATCAAATCCACTTTAGTTTGTTGCGCCTTACCGCTCCACACAACCGTTTATGTATAGGTAGCAAAACAAATACACACACACACACACACACACACACACTGACTAGGATAAAAGTATAATATATGAATGGCTATCTTAAACATCGCACGTAAACTGAAAACATCACAATACCCGCATAAAAAGCTGTTAAAATTATATATGCAGAGGTATATCCAAGCTCATGTTTACTAGCCGTAAATAGGTCACCACTATTGTCAATAATTATTTTCTCAAACCGGAAGACCTCAATGCTAACAATTATTTTACCAGAAACGACAAATGGATTAACAGGCATTTAATACTATTACGTTTCCAGAAAACACAACCAATACGTGTATTCACTTGATTTTACACGTCTCAGCTTACACGTAAACTAAATTTAATCAAGCTGTAGAAATGCCTGGATGTTGATACGTTAATTTATACTGTGCTATCAGTATTACATCGGTTAGCTTCAATTAAATAAAACGTTTATTATTATATTTTGGTAAATACACATCTTTCTATCACACCATATGATATGACATTCACAGTAAATAAATCAGGGGAGTAACTTCCTCCATAAATCTACTCATATTACAGAAATATGTGCGATCTCCCTGTAATAAAACATAAATTGGAGCTGCTTGGCTCAGTGCTGACACCTGGTAATATATTTCTGTAACTTTATCCTTTTGGGATGGATGGATGGATGAATGTTGTTTAACGACAAATCGGCACAATTTAGGCAATTCGGTGTCCTAAAATGACCAATTTAATCAGTTATAAATCGTGTTTTTTCTGTACATAAACCAAGATGATGGTACCCTTTATAATACTAAACAAATCTTGTTTGGTCATATGTTATGGGCTAGTTAATGCGAATTTAAAGATATCCCGATAGTATGTTGTGCACATATCAACAGATATTATCATAAAATCCGTCATCAAATTGGAACATATATATTGAGATTTTAGATCGATTTTTTATATATGTATGTCACATATTACATCAGCCAAATAAAGTAACAAACTATTATTCTTTGTGAATAAAAATATATTAAAAAAGGAAAATATTGTGTAACGTAATGCTGGATATCAAATACACGTCATGACATGTTGCTAATTATTTGATTAATCACAAATTTTAGTATCTGATTATATGCTAATTAATGTATGAAGATTTTATAATGTGGTCTCGCAAAACTATGATCTAACATAATAATGTGAAAGTATACAGCTGTTTGTGACTACTGACAGCAATCTTTTTTTTTAATTGCAATTAACAGACATAAAATAAAGTATTAAGCATTGATTATTATTTATATGTGCATGATAGGTTTTCGTTAAATATCAAAGGAAAGGCATTTCCTATATAAAACAACGTGCATACCTTAATAGTTGCATTCCATAAATCTAAATCAGACATGATACAACTGTACACATCCCTTGAGTTATGCACAAACATGAGGCTATACGAAGCTTGCTAAAACAGTGCTGACACCTAGGTGCACTTTAAACCACCACGGAACTAACGTGTTACTAAAAATAATTCTTGTACTTATTATTATTATTGTTGTTGCTCTTGTTATTATTATTATTAGTAGTAGTATCATCGTCATCATCATCATCATTATCATCTTCATCATTTTCTACATACTATTCTATTTTGCACCACTAAAAAAAGTAGATTTAAATGTTACTTCTACTGAGTATAAACATCTGATAATTCTTTTATTACACAAAATAGGCTTGAAATTTACATAATATCACAAGACAATGTATAATTTGGCATTAAAGAGATGTGTATTAACATAATAAAAGACAGATGATTGACTAACATTTTACTTTAATAAATTTTGTACCAAATAATACAAAAGTTACTGAATTAAGCTGTATATCTCTATATAAAAAGTATCTTGTGCTGTAACATATACATATATACTACGTATTTTAACAAGTCAATTAAATAATATTGTTTTTATCTGAAATTAAATAATTGGTAGTTCAATATTAATTTTATTATTGTAATTACACTATTATTTATTGACTTTATTAAAGGTATTTTTACTATAATGCAAAAATAAAGTTATATCAAAAAGGTTTAACAATAGCCTTATTATTATTTATTAAGCAGCGATTTTATAGCACAACGTAAAAGTTATAATGCAAATTCATACACTTGTGACAATGTCCTGGAAATACGCATTTATTTGCAGGATAACTAGAAATATTATATTTGTGAATAAACAATACTATTTTCGACCAGTTAATGGGTTACAGAAATATAATAATTAAAAGTGAAAGCAGATTTGGGTTATGAGTTTTTGTAATTAAATTTTAAGCATAATTTTACTAAATAATTTCATGGGACCGTAACTTTTGTATTATTCTTTAAAAATGTTATGTTGCTATATTTTATATTAAATTCATTCCGAGCTATTATAAAATCGATATTATCATAATTAAGTGTATACAATTACGGAATTAACTTAGGTAATGTATTGTAAATTCTGTAAACACGAATTGGTTACAATAACTTACTATGCCTTTCTTATTATATTAATTATACTTTCAAATGTTAATATTGACACGTTTTGTATCATATCGAGCTGTTCTATTTCGTGAATGTTGTTTGTACTTTTTCCTGACGTCTTCATTCTCCTACACACCTGAAGTATTTGAAATAATAAGGCGACTATAAAACAGTATTACGTAGGTGTGATGTGAGTGTGATCTGTTAATTTTGAAGATGACTAACTTTAAAAGTAATATAGAGTTAGCTGATTTTAGGGATTAAATGAATTTAGTGAAAGTGACATTTTTTAAAAATATTATTAAAACGAACCATTTTAGTTATATTTAACTGTCATTTTCCAGATTTAACTATTATAGACATGCTGCATTTATGAATACGTGTGGATAATCTGGTAATGCAAAGTTAGGAATATATATTAAGCAAACTATTAATGTGATAATATCGATAATTTCAAGGTAAACTGCTACTTTGCTAATACTCTACACTTTGCTAGCCATGACTGTCATACTTCTGTGGTTACTGACTGGTGCACCGTTCAATAACATGTGAATGTGAGCGTGACGCTGCCACATTTTGTGACATAAGTGATTGCCACATTGATATTCTAAAATGCCACAGAATCCATTCTAATAAATCCAAGAAATGAAATAAGGCTAGAGATAAGCTATCAAGTTTTGCACCCTTACCTGATAAGAAGAATATTCTAAAGGCTTCATACAAACTAAAAGAACGATCATAGCTCATTTACATCAGCGAGCAATTTTCAAGGGCGATCGAGCGGCAGAGACGTTTACTCAGACCGATACTGGAGAGAGCCAAGGTTTTGAAGCAGAAAACATCGCTTGCTCAGGATCACCTCACCATCAACGGCAAATCATACACCAGTGATACTTTGAGGAATTTTCCCTTTGATATCACTGTCAATGAAAATGACAGAAACTCTCCATTTAAATATAGTAATGCTACTTGTGATTACTATTAACCTAAACAAATTATTTCTAAACCTCATGATTTACATAGATGTTTCTAATATTGTCATCTATACTGTCGTGGACTTTCTCCAAACTCAGATTTGTTTCGGAATTTATTATGTGTTTTAAATGGTGAATCATTTGCTTTTGATATTTTTGGCATTAGTGAAAGATTTAAACGTTTATCCTTACCATGATATCACCAATAAATAATTTAATGCCGTGATCATGGTGCAAGAGGCGGTGTAGGCTTTTTATTAGAGAATACATTACTTTTAAAATTCGGGAAGACATTACTGTCTTCAATCCACATATCTTATTAATTATTAATCCAAATGGAAAAAATACTGTTATGGGATTGATTTACAGACCATAAACTGAACCTCGAGCCGACCTTGATATAGTTTCGTCAATACTATTTGACATTATGGATATAATCAATATTAAAAATAAATTATGTGTTACCATGGGCAATATGAACATAGACTTATTAACATTTGGATCGCACACCAAGACATCTGATATTCTTGACAACATATTTTCCCATGGGTTTTGCCAGCAATTACAAAACCCACAAGGATTACCATCTCATCGGCAACATTAATCGAACAAATTTATACTAATAATGTATCAATAATGGCTAATTCGGGAATTATCATTACGGATGTTGCTGATCACTTTGCAACCTTTCATATGAGCGATATTAATAACAAAAACAAAACAAATCCAATAAATAAAAATATTATTGTCCGAAAATAATATCAACAAATTTAAAGAAAGTTTAGATCAAACTGACTTTCACCATATCCTAATGAAGCATTTAATGAATTTTACCAATTATACAAAAGTGCATTTGAGTCATCATTTCCTCTTGATGAATTCAGAAATAATCATACCTTTATTTGTCAAAGAGTAAGTAAACTACAAGATCATAACGTTTACCCTGTGGAAGATCGTTTCGGACGTACACCATGATACCTCTATAATGTTCAGTATGATCACGTCGATACAGATTAAAACCATTTAGAGAAAACTGCCCCACGGGGAAACGATTCGTCAAGTTTGGTTTCTTGAATCATCAAAATATCTAGCATAGTATTGTTTAGGGCTTCAGCAAGAGGCGTTAAAGCGAATACTATTGATATGTATAATCATACCAATGTTTAGATTGTGTATATTTTTCATATAAAACCCAATGAGTTCTTGTAATTCAACATTTCTTTTAATATTTCCACTATTGATGAGCTCCGTATCAGAGTATATGGCACTCTCTTCTTGGCTACGTCTTCAAGATGCTTTTCCTTTGGAACCACAGGAGTGACAGTTAATAGGACCCGGATGGTGACATCTGTCTTCGCGGTGAATTGGCGGCACATTATCTACAGCGTACTGTTTTGGTTATCCTGCCCAACGACTGGTAATGCTACTCCTCATTTTTTTTGAGAGGTCTTCTGAATATTGTATCATTAAACGTCTCATCATTACGTATGTACGTTGTGGTACTGTCATCGCGACGTCTGTATGTCGTTTCATTTTGCATCTCATCGCGGGGTCTAAGCTTAGATGACCATCTCTGCGTAGTTTCGCTTTCGGAGCTTGTCGTCCTGGTTTGCTTCCGCTTGTTTTAGGTCCGTCCCTGGCCCCGAGATGTCATGTGTCGACTTTTCTGGTTAGATACTACATTATATGGTATATCTGTCTTCGCTGGCCTCAATTCGAGCTTTTTGACGACCTTATTCTGTCCCTTGTATGTTAAATGATGAAGGTCATCTAGATAGAAACCGTCGTTAATGGTTCGATCAGTCAGTCTTAAACTATCCGTTGTTTCACAGTATGTGCATAACGGATTATCGCAGATCCCGTGTACTGCAGTATTGACATTATCATTCTGGATCACCTCTCGGACAAATATTGGCCATTGTCACTGAGGCAGCGTTAAACTTCGCTGCACTGGTTAAGTCCATAAAGCTGTATGCCACAACTGTGGCATCATTACCATTCGCACTAGATCCCCATGTTCATCAGCCATTATCCGTATAAGAGAGAAAAGTGTTTCAAAATTGTTCATTTTCTCGTTCACACTTTCTATCAGATTTCGGAGCTGATTATTAACAATAGAAGAACTATTTGTAGGGGACACAGGATCCTTACCTTTGACAAATGGCAACACTCCATTTTTATATATTTCAGTGTGTCAGTGTTAAATTTCGCAGAGTATATCATAATGTGTGGTTGTCATTATTGTTCACTTGCAATATAATGAGTTATTGTCATTGTCAAATGTTTAACAGTTTGCTCCACAGGACCTGATTATCCATGTTTTGTTTTTACTATTAAATGCAGTACGATTCTGTTTGTAAAAAAACTGAAGCACCTTTATCAGTCATAATTGTCACCATTACTCATCATGATTATCTAAGCCTTGCCTATTTAATCACACACACACACAGACACAAACAAACACACACACACACACACACACACATATATATATATATATATATATATACATATATATTTCACTTTCCAAAACATTTTAAACATTAAAAAATAGATCTAGTTATCAATAACAGTAGGACATATGTAGCTTTCATAAATGTTTGGTTGTGAGTAATATAACAAAATCCTGGCCACTTTATTTTACAAACGGTTCCCAATAACTCATTATTCAAGATAACTAATTCAATTTTGTTAACCTAGGAAATTAAGTCATTCGGTGTAAGTGCTATATGAGTGCTTTTGATCCTGTGTTATATGACTTTGAAGTCAAATCTAGGCTTTCGCCATATCCTGGCCATATTTTACCCAATCCGGGCCGGTGAAAATGTACTCTTCACCTAACCGTGGCCACCATCCCTTTAACGTGATCATACTTGAATAAAGAGTCGTTTGTACACCCGACAATCATACTATCAATGAACCTATATATTATTTAAAGGTTAACTCGAGGAAGTAAACAGTAACAGATGACTATGAAAACGAGGCTAGATTGATTTGACCTGGGGGGTTGATTGGCACCCAGTAGAAACGCCGATACTAAGGGACCTAACACTGAAAATACCTGATTTTCTCTACATTGTCAAATACTCACTTGGAACCTATGATATCTAAACTATACTGAAAGTCTCTAAATCTAAGGTAATTAGATCATTTTATATCAAAGTTTAGAGACTGAAAAAGAAGCTCCTCGTAAAATCATACGAGGCCAGATATATTCCGTTCCACCCCAATTTATGATGAATGGAATGTGTATCAAACGCATAGTCAGCTTAAGAGTCATTTTAAATTTAATAAAATGATTGCTTCACAAGATGGGTTCGGTTGAACTCTTGGGTTATGAACATACACAACAGTCAACAGTTAGGATATAAAAGTAAAATTTGTTATAATCTTATTTCAAGAACAGTTATCTGTTAATAAATTGTTTGTGTCACATGTTAAGGAGTAAATGCAAAACATTAATCAAGATGTCCATAAGGATAACATCTAACATAATATCAATGACATCTATTGAATAATTATGAAACACCTAGGTATCATATGTAGTGACGTATTACCTTCATCAGAATTAAGTGATGCCATAACGTTTATCATTTTTGTGTTTTCACTTGACCTACTGTGCTTATGGTCAAGGACAATTCCAGTTTCAGCCATGTTCCAAATTTTATCAAACATATGCTTAATGAAGGTTCAGACGAATTGCTTCGCAGTTTGACATCATGACTTCCCGGTCTATACCCCGATGACGAACAGTTGCTGTTGATTCTGGTTTTATTAACTTCAGATCAGGGTGTCTTTTTAACATTCCGCATCACCACTTATCTGATGGTTTTCCACATTTTAATTTCACACCATACTTTTTCGCATACGACCCAGCATATATAACACAAACTGATTAGTGTTTAACCCTACCCTCATGTCAATCCGGTTACATGCACAGTCAACCAGTTTTCTCTCCTGTTGATAAGTGAACCCGGTGAACCTCCCCGGCTTCGCAACAAGTGTTACCTTGTCATTGAGGTGTGTTTGAAGAATTGCGTGTGATACATTAAATGTGGTTTGGGCGCTTGCTGGGACATCTCGCTTCACTTGACTGCTTGAACTCCTGCTACCATGCCAGTATCATTCTAAAGCCTAGTGTGTATCGGATTTGAGTGTTGGTAGTAACTATTGTTCAGTTAATATCCCTAATATGTGACTTACATTCAGCCCATAAAATAAAAACAACACATTATCATATCATATGAGCCTACTATTAACTAATCGTATACTAGACGTAATTATAAGAAAGCCATGTCACTTTACTGTTGTCTTGTAATGTATCAATTTCTTTCCTTTGCAATTATTCATATTGTGAAGCCTTAACAGTTACTACATTATGGTTGTTCACTCTAGTGGTATTTTGAATGATAAAAAACAGATTCACACTCCCAAATATTTTACAATATCATAAACCTAGCCGTGGCCAGGTTTAGAAATTTACGATGGCCAGGTTTAGGTGAAATTGACTGCATACACATTCTAGCATAGAATATATTTAAAAACCTATTTTCTAAACGTGTTGAAGCCTGCAATTGCCTTATTTGGGCTCTGTAATATAGTATTTACTTACTGAAAAGATTCAGAGAGTTTAAAAGTTAGGCTTTTGTCACGTGTCGAAATGATAGTATCGGTGACATGGAATAATGGGCAAATAATTAAGTTTGTTGTCCTGTAGAAACAACGTTAGCAAAATATTTGAACATATCTTTATAATGGTGTGATAGAGGAAGTTATGTAGTTATGATATTTTCTGAGTCAATGGTAGCAAATCTCTGTAACCTTTTAAATTTGTCACCAAAGTTTGCTTATGTAAAGTTATGTAAATACTAGCCAACGTTTGTTGCCCTGTAGCAAAAGAGTTAACAGAAGATTTGAACATAAATTTAGAATGGTGTTATAGAAGGATGTGTTTGTAGTCATATTTGAAAACTGTAATAGGGACACACCTCAGGTAATTTTTTAATATGTCAGAAAGATCAAGTTCGGATGATATGAAAATCGTTAAATAATGACCAAAGCTTGTTTCCCTGTAAAATAAATATTGTACTTAGTGAAAGATGGATATGTGTAGTTATCAAATATGTAGAGTTTATGATACCATACCTGGTGTAACCCTTTTTTAAATCTTGCTGAATAAATTTGCTCATAAATGTATTGGGCTATAATAAAGTATTTTATAGTTTAAGACCTGTTTATTCAAGTACAAATACGTAAAATATAGTACGGATGATTACCTAGCGTCAAATGCAATGTTCATTGATCAGTGAAAAAAGGCTAAAATTGGTAAAAGTTGGTGAAGAAACAAACTATCGCAGAAATATGTTTATTTAAAAATAAATTATATTGTTAAATCTTTTAAATCACTACTTTTGCAGAAATATGTCAGATGACTCCAAGAGACATACAAATTAATATTATTTGGCTACCAAGTCACCACGTATGGTATGTATGTAGTGACTTCGCTCGTATGAATTATTATACAAGAAGTGACTTGGGTGGCCACACACAAACGCGCGCGCGCTCACACACACACACACATGCAAACACACACGCATATATGTAAAATATATATATATATATATATATATATATATACATACTTTGCTGCCACCTGGTGAACACCATGTTTATACTTCCTGATAATAAGAATGTGTCTGAGCCATTTTTATTTCGTATAATAATTAAAGCGATTATTGTAAGGACAAATTTATTAAAGTTACGTGCTTATGTAATTATCAATATATCGTGGTTACTGATATAAGATCTGTATACAACAAACTAGTTATGTGATAAACAGCGTGCACATTATATGTATATCATTGTTGTTTAGACGTTGAGGTAAGTTGTCTTTCTAATATCGTTTAAGCACTTTCGCACCACCTATATCTTACTTTGCTTCTTTCAAATGTATAATAATAATAATAATGTAGTTATACAGTTGTTTATATGCAAAATGTTGTTATTCATATATATATATATATATATATATATATATATATGTGTGTGTGTGTATGTATGTGTGTGTGTGTGTTGTGTGTGTGTGTGTAGAACACCTTCGTACACTTTACTGAGAAACCTTTTACATTTATTCCCTTGTCACTAAGTAACTTAATAATAATAATAACAATAATAATAATACATGTTTATATAGCGCCAGATCCAGGTAACTATGTTCTGGAGCGCTGTATAGTATTATTATCCCAGACCCATACCTGTTTCAAAACGGCACATATCTCAACTCCTAATTAAACATACAACGCGTGGTTCTATTAATGTTGCAAAGCATTATTCAAACACATATATCACCCATCACCACCTGGCAGGTTTAACTTGTTATCTCTCAAATGTAACTAAAGTGTTATATTTCATCTATGTTTACATTCAATATCAAAAACGTCTAATATTACCGGCAACAGTATTTTCTCCGCATGTAAACATTAAACAAATGTGTAAAATATTGCTTTAATCTGCAGATGGTGGGTAGATACAATAACAAAATATTTAGCAATTATATGTGATGATGCAAAATTATTTGCTTAAAGTAGACATTTAATGTGCAATAAACTTATGCATATCAATAATCGCTACATCTATGATAGCCCGACTTGTGCATGTTTCTATTCAAGTACTAGCCAGTTCATTTACAAGAAGGTGTATAAAGGGGGAGTTTGTTAAGTAAAGCACCCGTCTCATTTCATCCAGTGACTCGATATGGGTAGGAGCAATGGTCACGTGCTAATGAATATTCATAGCTTTGACATAACCGGCACGTTGACAGCATTGTTTGTTTTCAGCAGAATTGTTTACATTTTATCCGACACATATTTCGGTATAAAATACACTATTCTTT
Source organism: Paralvinella palmiformis (assembly GCA_025642065.1). NCBI lineage: Eukaryota > Metazoa > Annelida > Polychaeta > Terebellida > Alvinellidae > Paralvinella > Paralvinella palmiformis. The sequence continues at coordinate 40,080 of JAODUP010001290.1, read as the reverse complement.
TGACAAGTGTGAAATAAATATAAAACAGACACATATATAGTTCACAAAATGTGTGTTCTGAAATAAATAGATGTTGGATTCATGGCTTAATTAACGAAACTTTTGCCAAAAAGATGGCCGGATACGAATTGTTATTTTAACAACACCTTCAATGAAATCATATTTTTGTGTACTCCTTACATTTGCGTGTATACCAAAATATGCTATCTGCTTTAAGAATAGATTCACAAATACAAATATATGAGTTTGTTCTATATTGACCATCCTCCTGACAGAATGCGAATTTTGAAAATTCATCTTGTTTCAATCAGTCCCATTGGCTTTCACGTATCGATCGGTTGGCATATTTGTTCTGACCCAACAACTCGCCGGGATCCAAATCAACGCAAATGTGCATGCGTGGTGAGATCGATGTATATATGTATGAACACATGGACTTGCTAACTTGTGTCATGAAATTTGCTGTGGTACCCGTTACCGGTTTTGTCGATTACAGAAATAAATATTAGAATTGGTTACATCTGTTGAAAGAAGCTGAGTAATGAAATGTCATTGTGTATCAAATATTGAAATATTTTGGATTTATCAGTTAATTGAATATCAGCGAATATTGTTAATCTAAATAAAAATAATGTAACATAGATCTGAAACAACCTCAGTAATATGTTTAATACATATGACCTTGTGGCTAATTTAATCTACTCAATGCCAACTATTTCCCATCTAAATTCATCTCAACCTGAGCAAAATTGTATTCACTTCCTTAATCTCTTGTGTATAACATTTCTGATTCAATTAATTTCTTATTGAACGCAGAACTGTACGTTACTTTAAGTAATACTCTTTTAAAACGTATGTCATACACATTGTAGAAAATATATTCAGGTTTATTGATACGTTAATTTAGAAAACTAAGAATCAGGTATTAGTTTTCGAATATGTATATATATATATATATATATATATATATTAGTAAAGGTATTCGTTATCCTGTAGGTCTGTGCTTAAAACACACAAACACATACAAATAAATATATACAAATACAACCTTGAGAGATGTTTTGTTTATTGAAAGTATATTCACGACAATAAAAACATACAACTATTGCCATTGTTGTTAAACAAATAAACTTGAAACGTTACTGAAATCGATATTGTTATTATTTTTGTATGTAGCCAGGTTACGTGTTATATAAGGACTTAGCTAACTTTACCAAATAAAATATGTGCTCAATAAGGTAAACACCATCATCTTTGCATCAAATAATATACAATCTGTGCACCTCGTTATTATTTAGATTCCATATAATACAATTGCAAAACTCTTACAATTATGTATTAAATTGGTATTTAGACCTTAGAGGGAGAAGATACAACTCATGAAGTCATTATATTTATTTGAGTAATCAGACTATTAATTCCTCGAATAACATTTTATTTTATTATATTCATAACTAATATAATAATCGAGATGTAGTACAGAATTGTTTGTTGTTAATTCGTGCGTTATTTTGGTCATATATAACACCATAATGTAATTTGTTTGTGACCAATGTAAATGAAAAACTACATATTTACCTCTTGATTAGTAAATCAAACATTTTACAATAATTTACTCTGTCGAAAGTCTGGTAGGCATCAAGAAGTTATATAAATAACGATGAATTGTTACGAACAAATAAATCAGTTCTTTTTTCCAACACAAAACGTTTACTGTGTAGTCAAATTTATGAACCTTGTTTCAAAGTGTTTTGTTATATAATATGTTTTTCCACACTACCGAGTGTATTTGTGGACATTTCACACTTTCGCTAAGTTACTTTTAGCTACTTTGGGGAATAGGTATAAGTGTTGACAGAGACGCATTCTGTGGAGATGCATACTGCTAAATGTAATATTTAATTGTACAAACAGATTAATGTAACAATGAACAAAGTTGTAGGAATATAACTCAAACTGAACATCGACAGTTTGTAACTTAATCTTAAAAATGACAGTGAGAACATCGTCTCCTTTTATATAATGGTTCTCATCAGTACATTTATTTTGATTGCATACATTTTCAAGATCTGTATTGATACGGTAAACAGTAACATACATGACGTATAGAACACTGTGGTATATCATATTTCTGACCCATCATTAATGTTAGGTTTAGCGTATTATTTTCATCCTTCCAAGTTTGCTCAATTCATTCCATAAATCTCTGTTTTTATTATATGTTATCCTATTCGCCATACGTTCTAAGTTTAATATATTCTGACAACAAATTTGGAAATACAATATCTTGCCAACATTTTCCATTATCCATGCCAAACAACAGATCGATATTGTTATGCCTGTACGTTCTTTGTATATTCAGCCAAATGTTTTAAGATCTAGATTAAGTAACTCATTCAACGATGGCTTTGACACATGCATTTACTATATCATAAAAGTGTGATCAGAATGAGCGTTATGTATCACATACACATAGCACATGTAGGTATTTTAATATGGCGCAACAGTGACTGTATATAGACACTATTATTATTATTGTTGGTTTTACCCCATAACGAATGCGGCGTAAATGCTTTATCTATAAAATAAATATGTTTTGTTACGATTTTAACACAAATAAGAAGAACGTTATGATCGTAGAGATTGTGCCCATCATTTATAACATTACATTATACGAGTTAATTAGATAAGCAGACACAATCAAATTATCTAAAATCTAATATATATATATATAATTAGAGAGAGAAAGAGAGAGAATGTACTCTGACAAAATTTCGATTTAAAGAAAGGATTTGTTTCTAAACTTGATATGGCACTATCCAGCGTTGAATGATATTCAGGTTATTAATATGATTGCATGTATTACTTTGGCTATTTGTAATGGGTGTAGGAAATAATTGCACAGGAAACAAAACATTCTATGAATCAGAGCTAAACACCTGTCATAGTCTTTTTTATTGTCTGATTGAATTGTAATCCATATATGATTTTTATCAATTATATTATGATTAACATGTTTCTGGTACAAATGTCATGTTAAACAGATCTATATGTATATTTTCAGGTTGTATAAATAATACCGCATGATACCAACAATTAGTGGATAAAGTATCAAGAGAGAATGATGTATTATCTAACATATCTAATTATATTCCATAGCATTGCAGCAAGCACTGTACTAGCTGGTATGTTCTTTTGAATTCTTCTTTTTGTTAGTGTAATTTTTATTATTAGTATTATTATTGTTGTTATTATTATTATAAGTATTAAATGTTTATGTATCTAAAAGTAAATAATGTGACTTTTATGACATGAAATTCCCTTAATGCTTAATGTGATATAATATCCAAATCGTCAGAGACGAATGTATTTTTTCGTTACGGGAAAGTTTTCGGTCCCTGTTCTGTTGATGTATATATTGTGTATTACTCTTTGTAGGTGTTTGTTTATTATATTATATTATTAATAACTGAAGTCATCTCTCCCATCATTCATTGTGGAGTTATACCGAAATACTCTCATGATAGTCAATGAGAAGTAATTTAATATCCTCAAGAGAATACAATTGCGTTATTGAGCACACACATAAACACACATAAACACACACACACACACACTCACACAAGCACACACAAAGAAATACATACACACCACAGACCACACACCCGCGCATACAAACACACACACAAATAAACAAACACATAAGAAAGTATTTCAACAATACAAATCAAACATTAAGAAAATATGGATCACATTAAATGAGATACTCAATAGAAAAAATGACAAAACATTAGTATCAAATTAATTCAAAATAGATAATACAATTGAAAACGACTCTAAGATTGGATCTAAATATGCTAAATCACCGTCCAGCACAAATTATCAAACCTACATGCCGACATGTAAGAAAGCAACATCTCTATATGTTCGTCCTACTGAGAGTAAAGAAATAATAAACTCAAAACGAGTTGTGGACATGACAATGTGAATACGCTATTACTAAAACAGATAAAATTTGCCATCTCGTTACCACTTAGCAGAGCATTTTGTCAATCTCAATTCCATTTGGTCAATTCCAAGTCTTAATCCACTTCAAATTTATCAATTCCAATTCAATTCCAATTCCAAAATTTTCAATTCCAATTCCGACTCTTTTTTTTGCTTAATATTTTTTACCACGAGTACCTACTTGGAATACATACTCCGAGTAGTTTATATTCGAAATAGGATTGTCATGGAAGAAATATTTCTGAATTAAAAAAATTAAACGGTAAATTAATTTGTCAATTTAATTTAATTTTGCCTGTTCTATACATTGAATGGGGGGTAAATTCCTAAATAGCAACATCTCTATATAGATTACAGGCATGGTATGCGTTTAGCTAAAGAGGGCAGCATCCCAATGTAAGAGTATATTTTCTAATCATCAAAGATGTATTTATATTCCACTGCCCAGTAGGAGCTTTGAAACGAATCTATTTGCTTAGCTCCGCTCAGCAGGGGTCAGACCCTGTATTTACTTTCACAACCTTGCTGGGTACTAAACCAATGACATATGGTAAGTTTACAAAATCTCTCAAATGGTTATTAAACAGTTAGGTCTGTGGACAGGCTATAGTAGTCACAGTTTGAGGAGAGGAGGGGCAAACTTTGGCTCCAGATTGCCATTACCGGTGAGATAATCAAATTAATTAATTCCTAAATAGCAATATCTCTATATAGATTACAGGTATCTAATGTGGTGGTGTCACAGTGGCTAAATGTTCACTTGGGGTGCCACAGTCGGTTTGCATATCTGATATATATATATATATATATATATATATATATATATATATACATTAGGAACCAAAGCTCTGGATCATTATGGTTCCAGTATATTGGTAACACCACATGTAAGTGTTAACATTGTAAAAATGGTATATTAATTTTAGGATGTTGTTGTATTGTATTTTAAATTCAAAATTTCTCAATTACAATTCAAGATTACTCAATTCCAACTTGTTTTTCTTTTCAAATAATCAATTCCAATTGCGGAATTGAATTGACCCCATGTCTGCCACTTAGCATAGCTGTAAATAGATCGATGGAAACACAACACACACAAACGCACATACACACACACACATATACATACATACACACACACACACACACACACACAACAATCACATGTCCAAAGGCTCGTGGTGCGTATACATTCTCATACTCGGACACACTCAAATAAGTAAATACATATTTATTTATTACAACCTTTACCATTATATAATTTGTCATTACAGTACCAATATTTACCAGTTGGCCAGAAGCTGTAGGATCTTACAGAGGACAATCAGCTACATTAACATGGACTTTTGATCAACCTGTTAGTACAACATGGAGTCGTATTGAGTTATTATACAATACTCCAATATCAACTACATTGTGTACATGGTATAGTTCTATACCAAACCAGATATTTTATGGCCAAGGATATGATACTGATAAGATTACAGGAGATATAAAGTTAGGATCAAGGACAGTTAATTTAACTATAAAGAATCTACAAAATGACAATGTCAGATATAACTACAAGTGTAAAGTCACCGTCACACTTAATTATCAGATCACAAATACACAGGGATGGATACTTTTGAAAGGTAAGAACATAAACATTTTATCATCGTCCCCTCTCTCCCTTTCTCTCGAGTATGCTTGCACACATAGACATACACGCAGGTACGTACAAACGCATACACACTAAAACTAGATAAAATTCAAATTTACCACAAGACGAAATATTTACTAAACTAACGTTACTAGATTGTAATATCCAATTATTATCTAATATTGAATGTATGACTAAAAGGTTGGCTATATCTTATACTAGAGACATAATGTTTAATCTATGTGTATATAACTTTGTAATATTTAGATATATCTAACAAAAGCTTTATAATTGTATTTGTAATTATAACTATTATCATATATATATATATATATACATATATATATATATATATAATACTACGATGGCTAATTTATAATGATTAAGAAAAACTGTAATTACAAATATTCAGTAAAAGACTCTCAGTGATACAACTATCGCCATAATAAAAGAAAAACATCTACCTGCTGTCTCTAGGAAACTTAAGAAATTCACTAATCGTCTTAAGTCAGTTATGTAGAAGAAGAAGACTACGTATCTTATTATGTGATGTTACATACAGAAGAAGTCGATATAATTATATTGAAATGACACGGTACCTAACAAAATAAATATTAGAATAGTAAAATATGTTGTCAGTATTGTAAGTGATACGACGATAGATAATTGTGTAAGATATAATGAAGATGACTCTTAATAGTCTTTATATTAATAATTAATTTCCAGTTTAATATAATTGTTATTATGCTAATTTAGTCTAAAAATGGAATTTAATAAAAATCACATTCCAACTAAAACATAGAAATTAGATAAATATATGTTATTCAGTGGTAAAATGTCACACCGATTAATTGAGTTGGATGGAGATATTCAGCATGAGAGCTGATAAAACCTGAGACATATAGCTAAGTAGTGTCTGCCTAAGGAATTATTTCGGGCAAAAACATGTAAGATCCTGATTTGAGATCGCAACTTGCAGGTTACCTAATATAATGTCATTAAACCCCAACGACCATACACATACTGTAGTTGAGCTGGGTTGGTCATGCACACACAATAACTGATACAGGACTTATAACAAAAATATGAGTGTATTGTTTGTGAACAAAATACAACGTGTTTAAAGAAATAAGAATTAATTATTTTCTTATGCAAACCATCCTCACTTATATATTATAATCGTCCGATTATCAATATTTCTGAAACCTTGTTCACTTTCTTAAATAATTATTTTTAAACTTTTTACAGATATATCTGAGGGATAATTATTTCAAAAGGTTTATATTTTCTTTTTTCCTTAGGAACAGTAAGGTTTTTTTTTAAATTTTTGCTTGAAATACACTGAAGGAGCTTGTGATCCATTGTTGTATTTTACCTCCAGATTCTAGACAACTTAGAATCTGTATGAATTAGAAGTAAAGGTAAAACTGGAAACTAAATTGCAGGCAGGTGATTAAGCGTAATAACTGCCACCTGGTTGTAATAAATTCATATTAGATATTTACAAAAAACAACACCCACACACACACACACATACATACACCCACAAACAAACAAACACACACACACACACACACACACACACACATATAGTATATTATGGAGCAAAAACTTACATATTGATCCCTTCTAGATATATTTCACTCCATAATCCATCGTTTTATTTCATAACCAAACATTTCTAGTTCAAACGTTTGTAAAAAAAAAACATTAAACATAAATCTGTCATCTTTCTGAACTTTTCATTGAACAAATATCCTATACCAACAAAAGTCATTAATATGTACTGATATATCTGAAAATACATCGAGTGTAGGCGCAGCTAAATACAATGCTGTTCTGTCATTCATACATGAATCACCGAAGCTTTCATACCTCTATTAAATTGTCACGTATTATTATTATTAGTAGTGGTAGTAGTAATTGTGGTATTAGTAGTACCAATAATATTAGTAGTAGTAGTAGTAGTAGTAGCAAATACACATAAAATGGTCAATATTATTAGTAATTCCTATTTTGAATCAATCATTAAAAAACACATAAAATATATCAATTATTTAGAGACACTCAAAAATTAATTTGGTGAACCTAAGATATATATCTATGTTTAAAATATGATAAACACATAATATGTTCAAAGCATATTGCATCCTGGATTTAATATAACATATAATTTATAACTGAGGGAGAATCATCCATTCTTACAATGGCGACATGCTCACCCGGACGAATAGTCCCTAAAGACTATTGTTAATGAAGGCAGGATGACTAGGAACCGTTCTTAAGATAAAAATAGATCATCGTAAAAATGTCTATCTAGATCTGGACGATGATACAAATTGAAAATTATGTATTTGTTGAAAACTAATACTAACATAACTAAGATTCAGATATGTTTGTCTTTTGGTTCTTCGATTAATCGTAACAATTTTGAATGTCTTAGACTTCGTCCCACGTATATCTCGGCCTAAAGATCTCGGTCAATTTCCGAGTGCAAAGGGGACCTTAGACTAGGTTACTAAGCCTGCCAAATAACCGGTCGCATCTATTACATCACATTTGAGAGGGGGAGATGTATTGGATGGTAACATCCTATCTGCAATACTGGATTCTCGGATCCCGAGAGTGTATCACCAGCTATTTAAAGAATAGATACTAACTCTGGTGCTACAATATGTCAAGTTGTTGACGTGTATCTTCCTGGCTCATGTGACCACATTCATCAACCAAGATGCCAAAATGGTGCCTGTATTGTCCACATGATGAAGAATAAGTCTCAGGAAAATCAATTCAAATCTACTGACTGAAAACTTTAGATAGACACGAGTCTAGTTGTTTAAGTAGTATATAATTAAAAAAAATCGTAAATACATTAAATATAACTACAGACCGATCATTAGTCTTATCAGTAATAACAGTCTTAAATAAATAATCACAATTTCTGGCATTGGAACTTGGGGAAGCAAATACTGTAAAACATCTCTTTATTGACAAATCCCGTGTATGAGATGGGTTGATCTGTTAAAGGAAATGTACTAATCAGAGATTATTAAATAACAAAGGATTTAATTTAATTTAAAAACACACACACACACACATACGCTTATTGATTGTTCAAAGGGGAATTAAATCTGAAGAAACAACTTTTCTGGCTAAGGTATATAATATATAGCCAGTCTGAGAGCTAATCAGATTTAATAGACTTTCTTTTATTGAGTTTATATACAGCCATTAACCAAAACAAAGTTTTAAAAGTGTTTAAGTTCGTTTATATGATACAACGAACAGAACATCTGATGGTTAACCGCTAAATGATTAAAGGAGAAAATATTTTATAGATATCCACTGATGTCTTTGTGTGTTTACAGATGATCACATGGTTTCTGGATTGTCATTATTTTGAAATAGTAATTTCACGTAATAGTTTCAATGTATCATATTGGAAAGCTCTATATATTAATATTAAACATAAAATAATCGTCTACATAAACTATATAAATACATTATTTATTAATGTCTTAGAAAAATATATGATAATCTTGAAGATATAAGTGATAAATAATAATAAGACTTATTGACATACGGTATACTAAATATACATATATGTTTAGGGATATAATTCTGGAAACTTATTATATATATATTTCGGTTAGACATATTGTTAATAGTCTATTGCCAAAAAGCAAGATTAATTGATACGTTGATTTCTAGCCTCCTGTACGATACTTGCAATAGGTATTGTTAATTGGAAACAAACTTAAGCTTAAACTCCATGAATTATTTCCTATTTTCAAGTTCATTAGAAACTGTAGATCACTGCAATTTGGGCATTAGTGAGGATTTTCCTCAACAAACCTGCAGGTTCTGTGTTCAAATATTCCTCATACCTGTGTTTTGTGGGATTATTTTGATTGCAATATTGTACGTAACTATCAACACCGCACTATGGTATACGTTGCATATATAATATAACATAGGGTTGAACGGGTGATGATACGGTTAAAATGTGTGCTATAATTGAACCTTAAAGCATATATTGTAATAATATGTTCCAGTTGTAGAGTCTAGTGCAGATACCAACAAAATAATGTTTAATATGATATTTATGTTTCATTTAGGCAGTTTATCGAGATTTAGTAAATAGAAATCTATGTTTCTATTTATTTGTACACAGCATTCTATTTATCTGGAGTCTCGTTTTCGCACAATCAGGTTAACATGGCTGACTGGTTTATAATAACCGTATTTTGCGTGCAATAGCAATGTTTCTAATAGCTTATTAATGAGTTGTGTTACTCTGTCCTCAATCTGGTTCATGTTTTTAGCATCTGTTCTCTATCGCAGTGATCGTTTGAAAGGTTTGCTAAATGGTGAACGCATGTCACTACTTTTCATTGTGGGGGGGATCTTGCCGAAATAAGTTTTTGAATATTTTACCCTAGCCCAGATTACAATCAGCTATTGACATCACACCGAGGGGGGTACTGTTTAATTACGATGTGATGATTTAATTCTAGTATTTTCTCCGTTTGTTTCATTTTATCTTCAACGAAAGACATTCAAACTCAACACACCAAACGACGGTTCTTCAGGGACTACTCTTCTGTATATTTAGAGCTTTATGGGGAGTTTTGTTCAGAAATATTACTACCATTGAAATTTCACGTCGCTCACTCCAAGTATTGGGAGTCTTATTATTTAGTTTGTTGATCAGTTTTATGGAGCTGAGATAAAGGTAGAATTGGACTGGATTTCTTTAAGTTCATAATCTATTATCTAGAGTTATAGGTATAACTTTAACGCAGTTTAAGTTTGGGATTCAGATAAAGCTGCTGAAGTATGTTTATATTTGTCGCTAGGACCTAAGAATGTGAGAAGTACATTTTCAGCGGTATCCAATAAAATCCAGCAGAATTAAAATAAACATGTCAGGAAAAACGAATTTAAAAGTGACAGCATTGTCTTTTTGCTTAATTAATAACGTTAATGATTCAGTTAACAAAAAGTATACATTTTAATTTCGAAAGAGTGCAATAACTTTCGGTGAACATATTTATAATTTGGGCACTGTATGTGGACTAATTATATTGATACCTCAATAATTAAAACTTTACATTGCGTAAATGTTGAGAAATTCTATATAATCGAATATCAAGGTAAGTTATAAGAACATGGTAAATATGATCTAAATCCGTAAATAACGGAATTAATTGTTTTTGTCATATTTTTGTATATTTGTTTACATCTGTGTAGGTTAATTGTCACACTGGAATAGATGATATAACTGATTCTTATCTGATTAAAGGGATAACTTGTCTTTCGCACCTGTTACACTGTAGTAGCTGATCTAGTTTAGCGATATAGACAATTAAAACTAATAGAATCTTATAATGGCTGAAATGACAGTTATTTACTTGGTTTAGCTACTCCAAATGAAGGAGATGAATAGGGTCTGTAATTTATTGCTTCACCACGGGGAATAATTCTAAATTAATTTACAATTTACAATATATGACATATTCGGAGGAGAAACTGCTGCCATTTGCCTGGTTGGATGAAAACTCATCCTGCTATAATGCTACGGCTGGGATTCGAACCTCCAACCTCCCGCACAGCATGATCACGAGTAATAAAGTCCCATACTCGTATTCACTAGGCTATAGAGGCGGTGTCTATGTAATTAAGTGTTAGCACATACAAGTCACTACGAAATATCAGCAGTGTTTACAAATGAATAATTGCAGTGAATCGGAATCTCCCATGAAACCAGATAAGACTTTAGATATTAATTGCTTTATGATTTGGGTTGGTATCAAATTTACTTATCACCACTATCACTGCAATATATATATATATATATATATATATATAATATATATATATATATAGTTAATTATAGCCCCATTTCTGAGGAGAAGAGTACATTGTTACATAATTGTTGCCGATATAAAATGATCCAATTATAGTTGTATACATGAAATAGTGTATATACTGTAAGGTAATATGCTTACAGGTAAGATAATACATAATATGGTAATCAAGTATTTAATTTATAGAGGAGAGAGAGAGAGAGAGAGAGAGATATTGGTTTTCAGAACTCAGAAAATACAATTATATGAAAATAAATTATAAATTAGCTAACTGAAGAAATCCCTTGTCCGTCAATTCTAGAGTAATTAACTAATCGTCATATTCGTCACCACATCCCGTCTACGTCATAATGGCGGTCTTAGATTATGTGTTGCAAATTGATATCATGAGGATTTTTGAAATACTCTTTTTGAATATAAATCGCATGATTAGTCGATTAATAGGGGACGATGGACTCGAACCTCATGTACATACATAACATAACTGATGATCAATGTTATCGATGTAAAGGTGCTGTGTTTATAATGTCAAATAAGGAGAGAACCCTTTTCCGCGGTCAAATACCCTTTGACCTAATGAATTCCGTTATAGGCGAGTACATTTTCATGTAAGAGTCGTTAGTGCTTAATAGATATGGGATTAATTTGTTACATGCTCCCTGTAATACGTTGGCGTTATATCAACTTCGCGTACAATCATCATGAGAAATGTAAAATTACTATCACTGATATATTCACTGTGTCAGCCCGTTTGCCCTCTCCACTGAATATGCATTGCAGTGTCCAGACTATTCTAATTCGAAAGTAGCAAATTGTCTGCTTCTAGCGAAGTTCAGCGTCACGCCACCATCTAAAAGTCAAGGCTATAACAATATTGATTTTATCAGATTAACAAATTGACAGTGAAAAAAAAACAGCGTCTAGCTAACAAAACAGACCGACACCGTATTTATATCTACCACATGAAGACCGTCTAGTTGACCCGAGACTCCAATTATGTCTATTTAAAAGACTGTGAGGGGAAATATAACAAGTCTGTAAGTTCATGAATGGGTTAAGAGTGTCCATAGGTTGCTGCCGACTAGAAATCAGTCAACTAAGCATTTAGGATTGGAACTTGTTATCGAAACATGTCACACGTTGGCGAGTCAATACCTTGCTTTATATACAGCTAACACATTTAAAAAATATTAAAGTAATATGATTAAAATTTTGAGTTCTAGAATGTTTTACTAACTTTATGGAAGACCATATAATGTAATTATATATATCATATCATAGACAATTACAAACATTTATGCAAGATGTAGGAAAACAGGAAAACTATGGACCACTGGAACAAGTGTTTCTTGTGTCAAGAGTGTTTATAAACAGTGGATCTTCTTAAGACAGTAGTGGAAAGCTCGAAATTCTGAAGTGAATTATTTTCTGGAATAAATATATTTGTTTTAGAAGGTTTGCTAGACTTGTTATTCTAATGTTAGGTAAAATGAATGATTAAACCATAAGTAAACCTATTATGTCAAGGATTTACCCGTCTATGGCAAGTATAAATATGTGTTTTATTATTATTAAATTTGAGAATATTTGGTTAAATCCAGAGACTGTTAACATTCTATCTTACAAAGTTTCCAAATAAGTGGACATATTTTCTATCTGACATAGCACAGTAGTTAGTATATGTATGTATGTGTCTATGAGTATAAATGTGCATACACCACATGTTTAATGTAATAATAATAATAATAATGTATATTTAATAAAGTGCCCTTACTAGCAGGAGCCACCCAATGGCGCTGTACAAATAATATGTAATATAATAATACCCCAAATAATGTCTGTAAAAACCCTGTAATGATTTAAAATATAATAATTATTTATCTGTGAAAGCCGACCTTAAATAGGTGTGTTTTTAGAAGAGACTTAAAATTTCCAAGAGACGACGCATTTTTAATATTTGCTGGCAACCTATTCGAGAAAGTGGGGGGCTGCAACACTAAATGCACAATCACCATATGACTTGAGCCGAGACACTGGGACCTGCAATAGTATCAGACTGGATGACCTGAGTTTTCGGGGTGACTTTCTAATGGAAACCAGTTCACACAAGTATTCTGGCGCCATATCATTAATAGATTTATAAGTTATTAACAGAATATTAAAATGGATACGCTGTCTAACAGGTAGCCAATGTACTTTTTGAAGAATTGGGGTGATATGATCATATTTTCTAGTATTTGTTACAATGCAAGCTGCACTATTCTGAATTCGCTAAAGGCCATTAATGTTATAATCAGATATGCCATATAACAGGGAGTTACAATAGTCTATACCAGATGTAACAAAGGCATGAACTACAGTTACAAGTGATTCTTGTGTCAAGAATGCTTTTAAACAGTGGATGTTCTTAAGATGGTAGTAGGCAGCTCTGCATACTGATGTGACATGTTCATGCATGTTAATACATTGGTCAAAAATAACCCCTAGATTTTTTACTGACCCATTAGGGGTAATCGAAGATGCACCCATCTGTAATGCTGGTGTCTTTAGGGATTTAACACAATGTGGTGATGCCAAATATAATATTGTTTTATTATCATTTAGTTTTAGAATATTTTGAGTCATCCATAGCCGAATATTGGCAATACAATGTTCTAAATTCTTCAAGGAAGAGGAGAAATGTAACTCATTGTCAGAATCCAGTGATATATACAGGTGTGTGTCATCAGCATACAAGTGATATTTAACCCCATATCACTGCGCAATGATCCCAAGAGGACGGGTATACATTGTGAAAACCAGAGGACAAAGAACTGAACCCCTTGGTACACCAGATAACAAAAACTGAATGTCATATACAATACCATGAACAGACACTCTCTGGGAGCGTTGTTCCAGATAGGATCTAAACCATTCAAATACTCTAACTGACAGACCAAACATGTCTTTTAACCTAGAGAAAAGTACATTATGGTCAACTGTATCAAATGCAGCAGACAGGTCCAGAAGAACAAGTATTACTGGCTTACCTTGATCAATAGACATCATAATATCATTTTTCACTCGAACCAAGGCTGTTTCAGTGCTGTGACCACTTTTATAGGCAGACTGTAGTGATTCATTAAGGTTATTATTGATTAAATATTTGTTTAGATGGAAAGCAACTGCCATTTCTATAACTTTAAATAAAAATGTAAGATTTGAAACATGTCTGTAATTGTTTAGAATATTACAGTCCATATTGTGTTTTTTATTAATGGTTTTACAAGGGCAGCTTTCATGGATCTTGGGAAAACACCCAGAGATAATGATTTATTAACTATATTTGTAATTGGGTTTATCAGAACATCCAGACAATCTTTCACAAGCCATGTAGGCATAGGGTCAACTGCACAGAAAGCATTAGATTACTTTTTCAGCAACTGTCTGATATCAGTCTCTGTAAAAGGCCCAAATATATCCATCATGGATATGCAGGACTCTTCTACCAATGGCTTACCCTGTGATAAGGTGATGGACTGGAACCCACTATGTATATTTAATATTTTTTGACAGAAGAAGTTATTAAAAGAATGGGCCATATCTTTATCTGAGTTGATATTATTTGGGAGGACAGTTTGACTTTTATGTAATACTTTATTCACAACACTGAAAAGAGTCCTTTGATTTCCCTTGGATGCTTTGATCTTTGTACTATAATATTCAGATTTAGCAGAGGCAAGCGTATTTTAACAAGAATTTTACTGACCTTGAACATTTCAAAATGAACACACAAACTGGTCCTGATCAGTTTCACACTTCAAAGAATCACGGAGAAGAATGCCAACTCCCCCACCTTTTTTTGTGAATCCGAGATGCATGGTGGAATGAATATCCAGCTGGAGTCACATCACCAACAATTTTCTGCTCTGAAACATTACCAGTCAGCCAGGTCTCTGTAATGACAAGAGCATCAAGATCCATATCCTTAACAACATCAGATATTTCATCAGATTTATTACAGATCGTTTGACAGTTAATAAGACCAATACTTACATTTTGTACTGCTGTGCCATTATATGGTGTTATTGGCACAGTGATCAAAGTACTGGCATCAGACCCAATTTGCTTTGGATGTTTTCCACTACGTGGGTGCATCGCTAAACAAATGGTATTACCACCATAGGGTCGTAATGTAAGCAACTGATCTCTATTATAATTCATTATAATTATAGAAATAAAATAAGTGAAAAATAAAAATAATAAAATAAAACATACACAAGCAAAAAACCCAGTTCTTATGGGCATGGAGCAGGCGATAAATAGGGGGTCAAATGAGCAGTTTAAAAAAAAAAATACAAGATAACAAAATAACTAAATATAATAATTTATTTAATATAAAATTAAAACTATTTGTATTGAATACCAGAGTATTATATATGATATTTAAAAATGTCATATTAAATGTGCATACACCACAATGTTTAATGTAATTGTGCTTTATTTAGTAATAAAGTGTTAGGATAGCCAGTAACTTTTGTTCACCATGTGACAGTAATAGTTTAGTGAAAGAGAAATATATATATATATATATATATATATATATATATATATATATATATATATATAAAAGAGGAAAAGAGAGAGAGAGAGAGAGAGAAATGATAAAAAAATGTATCATCACCCATTTACTTGTATCATGGTCCAAATACATACAAATATCTAACAAGTGTGGGGCGGGTTAAAATTATATTTTAAAAGTTTGATCAATATAGTTGTTCCAGGTTTATGGGTAGTATAAATTAAATGTTCTTTTATCTGTAAGTGGCATGTTGACAATGACTTTGTTTGATGAGTACACCAACTTTGGAAAGTGTTATTTATTTTTAAGTATGATATTTAGATAAATTCATTGTACCTGCAGTATATATATATATATATATATATATATATATACATGTGACTTACATAAAGCTTTATTTTGTATCGATTATGTATACAGATATACCAGGTACTCCATTAATCAATAGATCTACATCAGAAGTAGTAGAGAACAGAATTCTTACTATGACATGTTCTGCCAGATCTACTACCATATTACCTAATAATCTACCATCTGATCTAAAACCTATCATGGAATACAGATGGCAGAGAGATAACAAGAACCTAACTAATGATGATAGACATCAAATGAGTGATAAAACACTTACTATAGACAAGATACAGAGACAAGATAACAAGATAACTTATAGATGTATAGCTCAGGAATCTGGATCAAGTCTTAGTAACTACAAAGATATAACATTAAATGTTATGTGTAAGTATATTTGTATATTACTAATTAATATAAATACGATTAAATCTGAAACTCAAAATTTATCATTTATTTGACG
The DNA here is from genome assembly GCA_025642065.1 of Paralvinella palmiformis. Classification (NCBI taxonomy): domain Eukaryota; kingdom Metazoa; phylum Annelida; class Polychaeta; order Terebellida; family Alvinellidae; genus Paralvinella; species Paralvinella palmiformis. The sequence goes on along the minus strand of JAODUP010001290.1, from coordinate 23,191 downwards.
ATAAAAGAAATTACAACAAATATTTATCATCAATAAATTGTTAGTTGCTAATAATTGATTATCAAATAGCATGTCAATATATTTAATTAGTTTCATTTAATGATATTACAATAATAAATGTTGTAAATTATCTTATAGATAAACCAGGAAGATAATTGGTCCATATTTTGAAGGTCATCTATCAGATATTATACTAAGATGTAGTGTATCTGATCCAGGCAATCCTAAAGCTAAGTTTAGTTGGTCTAAAGATGGAATGGTTAAAGACAGAAATAATCAAGGTCATTACTCTATATCTGGAGGTCAGTTATCTGTGTCGGGTCACGATGGTCTTTGGCAATGTACACCATATAATGATATTGGCAATGGACAGTCAGCCAATATTAATATTACTGTATATGGTATGTTTTTCCTTGTATTTTTTACTTTATTAAATTTTATATGAATTTTGTTTTATTTCTATATTTTTTTTAATGTAATTATATTATGATTCATTTCCTCAATTAGCTAATCCAGTCTTTATAAAGAACATATCCAACCAGTCACCAAGAGCCGAGATCCAGAATGATCTAAATGTGTTATGTAGTATTAGAGGTAGACCAGCTCCTGATGTGATATGGCAATATAAAGGAGGTCAACTACCTGATGTTGTTACTGTTATATCAGAGTCTGATGTAATCAATAATAAATTGATTACAGTTAATAGACGACTAATATGGTCTACAGATAGTACATTAGATCAACGAAGGACTACTAGTGGACTATATACTTGTATTGGTAATGTGAATGACAAGGAGACTAAACAAAATATTAATATTGATGTACAATGTAAGTTTATATAGTTGCCAATCAATGTTTAGTGTATATATTTAAATTGCTATACTGGCTGCCAAATGTGTTTAGATTATAGAAAAAAACTTTCAAATGTGAAATAATTTATTTCGTTTCTTAATCTAGACTTGTACTTTATCTTTATCTGTACATGTAATATTTCAGATGCTCCTTATAACGTAAACATAAATATATCAGGCAACATTACAATAATAGAGAAAGAATTGTTGAGTTTGACATGTGCTGCCACCTGTAATCCACAGTGTAACTACATCTGGAGTAAAGATAATACACAAATTATTATAAGAAATATATTAGAATTTAAATCTATCAGAAGACAGGATCAAGGTTATTATAGATGTACTCCTAGTAATGGTATAAGTACAAGTCAACATAAAGATATCTACATAGAAGTACATTGTAAGTATATATATATATATATATATATATATATATATATATATATATATATATATATATATATATATATATATATAAAAAAAACATATAATTTTATTTATTTATTTTATTATCATTATCTCCACATTTAGGTATTTATTAATAATAATAAACAACTTTGTTGTTATAAAGAAGATAAAAGTAATAACAAATTTGTTATAATAAAACATTTTTTGTGATATAGTAAACAAATGCTTAATTTATATTACTTGTCTTTAGATCCTCCTGAGATAACTATTAGGGTCACACCTGAAGGTGACCTTATCCAGGATTCTGACGTCACAGTATCATGTATTGTTAACAGTAGACCAGAGCCATCTTACATCAAATGGACTAATATAACAGATCCTGATCTACAAGATCTTGACTGTAGTCATAAAAACAACACTCATTGTATGTTAACTTTATCTGATATAAATATACTGGATTCTGGTACTTATCAATGTCAAGTTGATAATGGAGTTAGAGGATCTCCTGTCAGTCTTAATAAAAATATAATTGTTTATGGTTAGTATAGGATTATTTGTGTTTTATTTATTATATGTTTATAAATATTTATTTCATAACAAGACACACTTTCAATTAATTAGTTTCTAAATTTAATTCTAGAAATATATTTAATTATAATATTAACAATTTTATATGTCATTGATATATTAATATTTAATGTTAAATTAATATATTAATATAGGTCCAGCTCGGTGGTATAAGTTAGATCCTGATGATCATGTTAATGGAGTCAGTATTGGAGAAACAATAAACTTTAAGGTTTGGATCATAGCTCGACCTTTACCAAGACAAGATCAATGGAAGTGGAAGTTTTCTCCAAGTAACTCATCTAATGTTATGACAACAGATCCAGGACATCTTACAGTATCTGATGATATGGCTGTACTCAGTATAACTAATGTTACTATCAGTTACTATGGTAACTATTATATATGGACAAATAATCAATATGGAGGATGGACTGATGACGAATTAATGTTTATCTTAAAGCCACAAGGTATATTAATCTTCCTATTTTAATTATGTAGTTCATTATAATTATTTTCAGACAATATTATTGTAATATCCACTTATATTATGTTATTTTAGGTCCTCCATCAAAACCTGTCAATTTCCATGTGATTGATGTGACAGCTGTCAGTATTAGAGTTCAATGGATAAGAGGCTTCAATGGAGGATTTCAACAAACATTTACTATAAGATATACTGATGTAGTTAGTGGAGTAGTTAAGGAAAAGTCAGGTATAGAAGATAGAGTAGTTGGTAGTGGACAGATGATAACAGATGATATAACAGATGGTATAGAACCAGAAACAGAATATCAACTACAAATATTTGCTGATAATTCACAAGGACAAGTTGTTGGGGATAAAGTGTCAACTGTTACACCAGGTTAGTATTGATAAATTTCTAGTAAATGCTAACAAAATATGTTTTATTTAATTATAATTTTAATTGATATAACTGATTTAATTTAGGTATTTGTATCTAGTGAACTAGTTATAGGAATGACAAGATATTAAATCTTTCCAGGGTTAATTATTTTATTAATATTTCCTTGAAGATATATAATTTTATCTGTGTTTAAAAGCAGGTAAAATGAATAAAATAATATTGTCCCCCCCCCCCCCCCCGAATCTATAAATAACTAATTTCATCTTTCTGAAATTTTGTTTGTTTATTAATACATACACAATTAAAAAGTAAAAATAGTGAAAAAGAATAATTTACTATAAACGATAGTGTGTTGGGCCACAGATCACTCCTACCGACATTCGAACCTCAGCTTGGCATATCTGAAGGGTGTTTCATTTTTTACTTTGTTTCATTACATTTAGAGCTCAGCCTACAATGTGCCAAAAGTGTCTGTAAACACAAATCATCAATCAATCAATTATGTTTCATCACAATAAAATATTTTAATCAATGTTCATCAATTTATCTGTCAAATCATACTTGTATGAAATGTCTGTTGCATTTCTTAAACTCCTGATGATATCAGGGTTATTTAGGTTCATTCTTCCCTAGTACTTGTATTGTTTTTATTTAAGTACCTTTTTTAACAACAATGATGTATCCTGTACTAATGTCCTCATGATAATCTGTACTTGATACTTATAGATGATAACAACTATGAATAAGTCATGCTTTCTCAGTAGAATCGTAGTGTTTTAATATTTTATATTTATAAAGGGTACTCATTTCCTTATTAAAATGATCTCTCAATAAAGTGAAGTTATTTGAAATTGGCCACTATCTTTCTAAATCATTATCCATGTTAATTAGGTCTCATTGATATTAAATATAGAAGCATTGTCATTATACCAAGTACTTATTAATTCAGTGTCTCTCTATGATCTTTCCTAGTTGAGAGATCATTCAATATTGAGGATAATTTATTCCACCCAGAAATATTTCTTCCCACTAAACTAATATTTAAATTGATTGTTGACAATATTTGTACACTGTACACATTCAGTGTATGAAGAGATTATGATAATACTGATGTGTTTAAATCTGAATAATTATTTTGTTATTTTTGTTTCTTTTCTATATACATGTGTAATTTGTGGATGATAATTAGACTATACCCTCATAGTTGGCTCATATAGATATTAGTAGCTATCATTTGGAACTTGGTTATAATTTATTTATTAGTTTCTAGTGTTGTATTAGGCGTATACATTTGAACATATGAACGATATATGTTTTACAATATATCTTTGAATCTTAAATAGTTGTCTATATATGGCATTTCAGTATTTTATTGTATATGGTAAATGACATTGGAAGGATTGCTAGAATTGAAAACGTGATTTATGTCTGTGTACGAAAATATTTATATTTATATCCCCTTCTCTTGAATAAAAGAGCTTAACCATTACAATTCATTAAATCTTTGAGTGACTGACATTATGTCAATATACTCAACAAAACCTTTAATTCATGTCGTTCCGGGGCATATAATGTTTCACACTGTAATATCCTGCATCTCACTTGACAGACAGAAAGAGGCGATGCCAATTTTTTTTTAATGTGTTCATAAGCCATATTAATTGGAGTCAGCCAATATTAACTAAAAGTGTATACAAATATTTTTATCATACAAACATTATCCATTCTGCCTCATTCTAACTTACCAGAATTACATCACATAAATAAAATAATTTTAAAAATGCAGAATTAAATAATATGCATGGACCTAGAATGATATTTCCTCACATTTATGATAACATTAAAGTGTGTATATCATAAATTCATAAATTGTCATATATGCTTTTTCCTTGATGTTACATTATTTCCAAAACACGTAGTTAATCTGAAACTTTTTTATTTAGTTGATACACAATCTTTCATTGATAGTTACATTATGACAGCTGACTGTCTGATCTTATTGCCATGAAGTACATCAAAAGATATGCCCACCGAAATATATCAAAGAAAATGCTGTATTTTACAGTAACACGTACGATTCTACCAAAGAAACAGGACACATTCAGGACACGTGTTTCTAATTTAGCACCGTGTCTGGGATAATGACAAACTTAATTTGGTGTTTCTAGCTTCACCAACTTGGTTATGACATACAATAACAGTTGGGTAACGGATCAGTAGAATATCATAATTCTTTCAGGGATATAACAGCAACGATAACCACGCAAACTTTCATAATGTCTAAACAGCTGCTATATAACCATTAGGTAGGGCCTTGGAGCCCATCCATGATCTTCAAAATAAGGTCAGGATGACAAGTTGGACACATTGATTGAAATCCTATTTTCGAGCCATCACGAAACCTCCGCCAATAAATCGGGTAAGTTTCCCATTTAAGGCCATCCGGGTCATGCAGTGAGTCTGATGCCCGAATTGCCCGAAATAGGAATGTAGACAGGTTACATGCCTTCATTTCAATGCTCACCACCTCTCTCTTGTGGTAGGCCATGGAGTTCCGGATACCATTATGGCCTTGACTCATAGAACCCTTATGGATACAGCTCAACATCGATGTAAATGTCATAATGTTGGCAGCGTAGTTCATCATGAATGCTCTCTCTGCCAGACATTTTACCCAATACGACAAAACATTCCCTCCGTCTGTCTTGAGTCTCTTGTGTTCTCCCGTTGATGTAGTCTTATAGGACGAACTCATCTATGGTGATCTGTATATCCCGGTGCTAAAGAGCAAGAGCAATATGGGCTCATCCTGCGTGGTCATTAGCCTTTACTCATGCTCTGCCATATCGGCTATCGTGGTAGCCTTCTTGTGGTCTACCGTAGAGTGCTTTCGAGATTCTCCATAACACTTTGGGCACCTTAGTTAAATTCCCATCCCAGAGTAGAACCTGATTTGCAAAATATATGTCTGTGAGAGGATATATAACTTTTGAGATTGCCGTGACTGGGTTGACTATCTGGTAGAATACTTTTTCGATGCTGGTCAAAACTGTATAGGGCTACTTCAATAAATCTCCCCCTTATTCTCCTCGCCTATCTGTAGGCCAGCCCTGATTATGACACAATCGGCGATCTCTATGCCATCAGGGTATTCTCGTCTACCATACCAAACCGTTCTTATTATAATAAGCAAATCACTTACTGTTTTCTTTATCCGAAACCTTTGGTTTCAGATTTTTAAAATATTGTATCCTGACGTGTCCAACAATAAAATCTTTAAACCCGCAAGGAGTAGCATATTTAATGTAGCCCTATTATACAGCTGTGTTCAGAATATCCCCAATTTGTAACAGGACGATATAGGGAATCATGATTGGACTTTAAAATATTACAATTATGCATGTTCTAAAATTATTCATTAATGACTATAGGGAAGCATTGTACTGCATATTTTGAATGGAAAAAACTGCAACTGAAATGCAGAAGTATAATGTTTCTCATATTATATATATATATATATATATATATATATATATATATATATATATATATATATATATATATATCATTGCAGCTTTGGCCATATTTAATCAGGATCCAGAAGTTAGAATTAAAGGTGATAAAGCAGAAATTAGCTTCCATATATCAGGACCTCTGACTCATATAAAAGTAGAAAATTGTGTTGAAGGAACAGAAAATTGTATCACAGAAATTGTGATGATTCCTCAGAAAACAAGAATAAAACGTGAAACAGTCAGGACTGTATATGACTTTATGACAACAGTAGCTTTAGTAGATTCTAAAGCTAAACGTTTGTTATTCTCTTTCTGGATGTATGACGGTGATGTTTTACTGACGTCATATCCAACTGTGGTGAAGATTAACAAAGGTAAGTGGTAATTTTAAAATATTAAGAACTAATTGTCTGAGATATATGCATGCACTAATAATATTTAACAATGACACTGATGCTTAAATTATTGTCTCTTTGTGATTATGAGTCTGTTTATTTTGTTTGTAATACATCTATATACGTTTGTTTGTTTTTATTTTACAGATAATATTACAGTCATCATAGCACCTCTTTTTGGAATAATCTTTGCTATAATAATCATTATTATCCCAATTATATTATGGAAAAAGGGATTACTAAGAAGGAGTAAGTTTTTAATTACTGTTCGCTACAATGTTTATATATTAATAGCTGTCTCCTTCTATATTTAGTGAAAAACAGATCTTAGAAAGGTAAAAGTTATTGGAAATCACAAACTTTTGGATTAGGAATCTATTATTTTATGGAATCATTTAGTGGCACTAAACACTAATATTTTATACCAATCAGTATTTTTGAGTATCTAACTGATGACAGCTAATTAATTGTAAACGTTTATTATTTTTCTTGTAATATTTAGATACAAACTAACTCTTCTTTTAACTTATATTATGCGTTTCAATAATGAATATAACAGTTATACGGAAGTGGACTTAAGTTTTTCATGTGATATTAAATATCTACATCACTGTAACAGTGACATTTCAATTTCTTCCTAAATTATTCACATTTTGATTTATTTTAATTTATTTCAGAGGTCAGACAACATTACGAGTCACAAGAAAGGTCTGTATATTTAACATAATATTTTTTATGACTTATCTAGTTATGAGTTAATTAGATAACAAACTTTATTTATATATTATCAAATTCTATTCAACCAGCTAGATTTCCATTTATCCTATCAATTGAAAATAACTTATGTAATTGTTTCTTAATTTTAGACTAACTACTGTGTCAATATGACTAACACAAAAATATAAATAGAGCTTCTTATAGTATGTTTATTCGTACAGTGGGCTTCATGTTCTATGATGAAATTTAAGTATTGTCAGTTACTAGCTGTCTATAGGATATTTCATTTATCAACATAAAATCGTATCATGGCTTTTGACTTGATTGTGGTCCTCTGTAAATGTCTATATGGAGATATATAAACAGTTTTTAGTTAGACTATAATAACTATGCTACTTTTTCAAAGAAAGATCAGGGTTTAAGCAATGTTTTGTGTATGAAATCAAGTGATGGGTTACTGGGTTACTTCGATAGTAACATCCAGGAGATTTATAAGTTTTAACAATTATATTATATTAATTTTATCTTATTTTTTGTTGCAATCATAAATCATTATTTATTTATATTCCTACACATTTCCATCAACCATTCTTCCTAGCTGATATTTTATTACCCATCCACAATTCTAACCCAGAATACATAATTATATTACTCATAATTAGGAATATGCGTTGTTACTACCGTACTTGTCTAATTAATGAAAATGTTAATTTACAGGACTAAATGACATGCCACTCCAAGATTAATTTATTATCTTTTTACACTCAGACATTGGCTGACCTAAATTGTTCTGTCAGAAGTATTGGTACTCGGATATAGGAACTTCAAAGCTCATCTCATCAAAACACCACACTCACAATAAATATATGTACTAGGACACAAATCTGTGAATCACTACGTACAATAAATATACCTAATTTCAGGTAGGGTGTTATTGGATTTGATGATAGTTGAAATAATTAAGCAGTGACTAAGAAGTACCAAGGAAAAAATCGTTGAAAAATGCATAATTCATACTAAAATAATAATACTAATATGGCATGGTCTGTGCCTTATTATGCATTACTAAAACACACATTGTCTGTACCAGAGATTGAGGTTCTTGTTTTTTTGTTTACCAATTTTATAATATTTGATATCATAAAGGGATAGTGACGAGTAGGTCATAGTATTGATTGGATTTGTATGTTTATGAGGTATTTGACCCTCCAGCAAATATCACAAATGCCTCTTTGGCCTCATGAATAGAACGTGAGACTATTTACCTATGGCTATGTGATTATGTGCAGGAGGTCCGTGCATTCTAAGAAAAGTTGATCTAGAGCTGTATATTCAATGTACAATTTGCGTCTTTTGAGGGACGCCCTTTATGTGTATGGTCTGGTTATCCAACATTTAAATGACCGTAAAAGGCACAGTACGGTCTGAAAGCATTAAAAATACTCCTGACTCTGGAATAGAAACATTGGATCACATCTCGAGCGGTGACATTGGACACAGCTTGCTTGCTTGAAATTCGGTGAAAATCCCCAGGCTGTCGCTTAATTAACACAGCCTCTATGTTGGAGTGGTTGAGAACATTTCCTCCCCCACCACTCACAGGGGAGGAGTATGGAAAGATAGAGCCGAAATACACTGAGAGTGGTCACTGACAGAGTGTTTTACGTCCTTAGGGGATCCTTAATGTCCCCATTTATTTTTAATCAAGTCATTGGAGATGGCAGCGCCATTTAACGTGGTCAGTCACAGACGATATTGTCAACCAAGAAATTAATCTCTGGGAAACTTTCGACCTCTTGAACTTGTGACCCTTGGAACCAAGTGCCAGATGCTAAAGCGCTAGGCTTCCGGAGCTCATTTGTATACAGCTCGCGAGATTCGTGTGTTTTATGTAATAACTTTAGTTGCATGTTAAATTCACCTTAGTTGTATGTGGGAATATAATTAGCTTTCCTAGATCCAGTTATGTCCAGTTTGTACTATGGCTAACTCTAGTATGCTTGTCATAAATAATATTTAAGAACGTTATTACTACAATAGTTTGAATAGCAGATATTAGGACTGGTTTGAAAATGCTAACATATAGTTTTAACAGTACCCATGGTTTGACGCGCTATAACTATCTGCTTCAGCGCAGATATCAGACTTTTAATAGCAATTAAGCTAAAGAGTTTTAATAGTAGTCGCTTCATGACACCTAGCCGTTGTAAAAACTAAACTGATCTTTGAAGACAGTGACAATTGGGTTATATCGTTTATATAGCATTGCTTTAAAGAAATATATTGCAATTGAATTATAGCTATTAATAGGACTGCTTAGATAATTAACCTAAATCTAAACATTCCCATTTCTACCGTGATCTGACTTAGGTGTTCTACTCCCAAACTCCACGGCTGTAGGTGATTCGCTTTTTGTTTTTGGTGAGACATTACACACGTCTCAGCAAGAAAAGTCGCCACTCTTGATGCAGTCCCTTGAATAAACATCCAGAGTTTGAATTCAGGGTTTGATATTCTCTGTGCCTGTGCCTTATTATACACAACTGAAACACATGCGCGCACACACGCAAACACACACACACACATCTATATATACAGACATACATACACACATAGATATAAACGCACACATTTGAGTAAATATTTGATGTTGAGATGTTGATTACTGATACTCTGTTCTTTATAACGTCACATCTAAGGATGTTGTGTTCAGAACTGTTTAGCTACGGTTGTCATATGGTCTACTCATTATGTGTCACTCCTAAAATCACTTCATTATCTCCTTGTTCAATCTCGCATTATTTTGAAACTATGTGCCATTGCCATTATGTTAGTATCTAATTTCCATGATTGTAATAGAACCTAAGCCTAGTTTTCGCTGCATCCGATCATTTGTAGATAAAGTTTGCATCGTACCTATGAAGATTGCCTGCACCTGTACTAAGTGTACTTACGAGCATATTGGCATTATAGGAGTTTGTTATTATTATTATTAGTAGTAGTAGTAGTAGCATAACCAAAAACATGATATTTTATCCAGAGTGGTTTATGTCCGGGGTTGTTTATGTCTGGGTGAGTGTTTATCAATGTGTTTTTTATCCGGTTGGTTTTTGTCCGGGTTATATCCGTATACCCATACACCGATTATTGAACACCATCTCTAAATCAGGTACAAATCTTCCCCTGGAAACGTTTACTTCGACCTGAAGAAATAAGGAGATCTACGCTAAGGGATGTGTATGGAATGTTTTGATTGACTTGTTTAGTCACACCTGAGTCATTCTCACTCACTTATTCTGTCATCGGCAGTAGGCTACTTCTGTAAATAATAAATGTAATTATTTCTTGTCACAACAACTGAGTACCTTATGGAGTTTATTGTACCCAGTATTGGCCGCGTAGTCTATCTCCAACATAAAAGTGTGTTTTCTTCCTAAATATGTCAGAAATGCAAATAAAATATAGTTTGTTTTAGCATTTTGATGCTAGAGATAAAAAAGTTTCAAAGTTCGTTTGAATAATTGAAATTGAAGAAACAAACAAATGGATGGCCAGCAGTTATTAATCACCAATTAAGTTATTTTATTAGAGTAAGCCAAGTCGACCGTCCTAGGCCACGCTTTTTGAGATCTGCTGGTCCAAACCTAAACCCTGTATCTTAGTCGATACTTGCGTGTTACGTCCCCACCCCTATGTGTGGGGTGTTGTTAACTACAACAATCGCATCTTCTCGTGAATTTACACAAATGTACAAACGCGAAGTTGTAGTCGCTGCTATAATTTCTATGTAGTAAAGTAGTAGTAATCGAGTTTTTATTTCAAATTTCCAAACATATGAAAATACAAAGTTTACATACAACTAAATATAATAATGAAAGCTGGGGGAGGCAACGCTGTCTTCCCACTGGCCGTTGAATTAGGTATGTATCATTTGACAGACTGAACTAATAAAAACATATATGTGGATACCAAGCCATTGGAAGACACAGAACGCCAATAACTAGGTTACGGGATGAAAGAGAGATGAACATTTTTTTTTATCTCCGTAGACAGTCATTACAAAATTGATTGGTACATTTAACCATAGCTGCATAAGAAAATAGTAACTTTTTTTACTTCATTCCTGAACTTACACTTAGAAGTAAAGTTTGGTACTATTGATGATCACTTGTTCCATATACATGGGAATTTATAAATGATAAATTTAGCAGAAAAGGCACAATCACAACGTTCAATCTTGAGAATACTTGATCGTCTGGTTAAGTAAGCTTCCTGAATATCACAATTAAATCTGAACAAATCATCAAATGAATGAGGTAACCTGCCCATAATATAATCATTCGCGAATACGTCAGCTTGGTGCTCATATAAATCGCCCAGTATGAGAATTTCAGATGTTTTAGACGGAGGATATGTGTGGCTATTATATAAAGCTTTATTTATTCTTACTGCTCGTTTTTTTGGGGGTAAATTGGATCTTCTGCTCAAAAACGACTGGCTTGTATTTCCCCATACAGTGATACCATAGGACAGAAATGGATTAATTAGAGCGTAGTTCAAAGTCCTTAGAATTTCAACCGGGAGAAAATTCTTAACCTGATTTATAATAAAAAGAGGTCGGGAAAGTTTAATATTTATATGATATAAATAATTATTCCAGGTTAAATGCTCGTCCATATATATACCCATATATTTTGTGGTTTGGTCGTTGAATTTTGCTCCTATTTGATTAAGTTTAGTTCAGTTTATGGCAACATCTTTGCTCGAAAGATCACACTTTTGAATTATTTGTCTAAATACTATATATGTTGTCTTAGTAGGGTTCAAAGATAGATGGTTGACACCAACACCAGTCAAATAATTCAGCAAACTTAGAATTGGCCTGATTAAGTAGTTCATCTAGGTCGGAGTCAGAAAAATATAATGATGTATCGTCAGGAAAGGATATAATATGACCGTTGGTGTATTTTTAAATATCACTTACGTATGCTAAATGTAAAACCGTGCCTAAAATTGACCCTTGCGGTACCCCACATTTTATGTTTTGGAAGCCAGATTTAGTATTTTCAATTGGAACACATTGTTTACGATCAGTCAGATAATTTAGAAACCATTTATTTGCAATACCGCGTATTTCCCAAACATTTTTTTATCAGAATGTCATGATTAATTACATCAAAAGCTTGAGATAAATCACAAAAACATAGCATTGTGTAGTTAAGAAGGTTTGAATTATTGACTTTTGCACAGTGATTAATAAGGTGAATTATGGGATATATGGTAGAATGCTTTGACCGAAATCCATATTGATGTTTATATAAAATATTGTTACTATTTAGGAAAGACATAATTTTATTATACATTTTTTTCTTCAAATAATTTAGAAAATGCTGGTAGTAAACTGTTAATTGGCTAGAATCTGAAGCTTTGTATATGGGAATTACCTTTTTTTTAGCTGATCTGGGACTATACCTGAATCTAACGATCTTTTAATGATGTGAGTTTTAGGAATACAAATCTCTGATATTGTTTTTTGAAGTAACTTAGTTGATATTTCATCATGTCCATTACTTAATTTGATTTAAAATTGTCTAACTGTTTCAATGATATAGGATGAATCAACAGGTTCTATGAATATACTATTAGATATACATGTAGACTTATTTCGATAACTCGTATAAGTTTGTTTGGCTTTGGGAATATTCAGACTAGTTACAATGCCTATATTAGAAAAGTAATTATTAAACGAATCGGTTATTTTAGATTTTTCAGATACCTGTTTGTTATTTATTGTGAATGTTGAGGAAAAATGTATTTTGTTACATTGTTTGCTAATTGCTTTCTTGAGTATGGCCCAAATATTGTTCATGCTATTTTTGTTTGATTCGAGCATATCCTTAAAATAGTTTATTTTCATTTTGTGTTTTAGCTTATTATATAAGTTAGCATACATTTTTTAATTATTTATATTTATTGAGGTTGGTTTTCTAAGTTTTGTATACAGTAATTTATATTTGGTGCGTAATGATGTTAATAATCCGGTTGAAACCCATGGCTCTTTTTTGATATATCTTTTACATAATTTCGTTTCAATTAATGGGAAGGCTGTGTTAAATGTATGTTTATATAATGAAATGAATGTATTATAATCTGCGTTTGTATAATATGACATATATGATTCAAAATGATTGTCGTATGATCACTTCAGGTTAGTTATATAATAATTCTGAAGTGATGACAAATATTTAAGTGACAAGTTACAATTATTTTAAATTGACACACACACACACGTACTCATGCATGTGCACTCACACACACACACACACACACACACCACACGTCATATTTGACATTATTCTGCATTTATCAATATAATTCTCGGTTTATTTATATAATGTTCATGCATTTGAACTAATTTATATTTGGTCATTTGATATTCACTGTAATGGTCCAAAATATAATATATTGGACATTAAATATATTATGTGATATACATCTTTATTCCAATAATATAACAGTTTGATCATTTATTATAGCCAAGAAAGATAATATGTTCGAAATCATTTTCTTGAATATTTATAAATAAGTTAGAAAATATTGAATAGATTAACAACATGCATACTTTTGAAAACACTTGATCCCAAATCTGAATGATCTATAAATTATTTCTAAAAGCATGCTTATATGAATATGAATGTTATGAATTTAGTGTTCAAATATGTTTTATTTTATATAGACTAACTACATGAAGAAAATCATGTTGATCAAATAGGATTAATAACTTTTTAGACTTTTATACGCATACGTAGCATTGTGGAGGGCAGGAACCCGGATGGTCACATAAATGCGGCATCAACATCTGAAATTGACATTAACCCATATGTCACATCAGAAGATCTTTGTGAGATACCCTTTGTTGAATCAAAGAGCTCTCCACCAGCAGGAAAAGGTATAGATTTGTATTGGTGTGTCCACCAAATTATAAAAAGGTTTATACTGTTTTATGCTTAGACTAACAAAGTCGTTATTAATGTATCAATGTTTCCTGAAAATGATCAGTCATGGATAAAAAATCATCCCTCCGGAAAGTTTCTAATTTAGAAGAAAATTATCTTAACTGCAGCAGTCAACACTACCAATGTTAAACCGTTTATCCTTTGGCTAACAGTTACTGCTAGACGATTTTCTATCGACGGATAACAGGTGTCTCTGGTGTTTTCATTGCTACACGAAATATGTCAAATATAATGCCATTGGCTTAATTGCAATAAATGATTTACCTTCGAACATCCATTAATAAATGTAAGCTAATTGACTTATTTCTTTGAATTAATCATTTATATAGATTTTGTTGATACTGTTATTCAGAGAGTACCCACTGTGTATTCATTTGTTATCAATCAGTGTAGCTAATGGAGCTAATCAGTTATAATGTACATAATGTTTATATTATTTCAAAAAAGTAGACATACACAAACATACACGGATGATTCAGATAATTAAAACTATTAACAAATGGTATAGTTTTATTTACATTTATGTGTTTTAAATTCATATTTCTAAATTACTTTCTATCTCTAGAGCTGTTCGATTGAACAATTATAGTACCCTATTCTATCAGTCATTGTATATCATAAAGCGTTCACATTCATGATCCATTTGTGGATACTTAGATATTCAACATTAGCCTTAGGCAACAAACACTGTTATTGGAAGTCCACTTAGATATTCACAAATATACGATGTAATTCTTGAATCTGTGAAAGTACTTTAACAATTTGCATAAGTTCGAAACTATTATATTGGAACATATGTAAATTCTGGTATCAATCACTAGGGTCACTATACTAGCCAAATTACTTGTATTTGTGCGACATTTTCTCGACAGTTTAACTCCAAACATAACCAACTCAACTCACCCAAAAAATATCTACATTGAAAATAATTGTCTTTCGGAACAAAACTTCGAATCTAATATTAATCAAGTTGAACAATTGTTGATACATCTAAAACTGATAGCAATCATAAAGTAAATTTAACCCTTGTGATAGCAAATAAAAGCTGATCAATTCATTATCCAGGCCACAACACCAGCAGGAAAAAATGTTGTACAACTGCCTCAAGCTGCACTCTGTACCCATAGTTATTATCATTGAAACTCGATATAAATGTTATTAATTAGACATGCTATTTTTACTGAAACAAATTGTAATCATTTCGCCTAAACTTGTATGATATTGCATACGTGAATAGGATTAACAATAGTGCGTGTATTGCAAGCTCTATCACAGTAATAGTTATCAACTCAACTATAAAGTCAATGTATCGCATCTTCTTTTAATGAACATTGGTGTATACACAGAAGGATAATGTAATGTAAACGTGATTTTTTAATAAAGTCGACTAAATAAATACATCTCAGAAAACGAAAAATGGCAGATGTCAAATATAATGCGCTTAAAGTGTTCCGGTTAGCGATAGTCTTTCTTAGACGTTTTCTTTATGGAAGTTTATATATATTTATTTGCGTGTGGTGTTCATAAATTTTAGTTGGCCTGTTAATTCCAGTAAATAAATCCTTTTTATTATGTAGTTGGTCCTATAAACGGTGATGTGTATACCGATGTAAAGAAACAACCTAGAAGTGCAGAAGACACATCTGCTATACATCCGACAGCTGGAAATAGAGACAAACCTACAAAGGCACCAAAACCTGTGAAAGTAAACATTAACGATGGACTTAAACAGGTTGCTTCAAGACCAGGTAATATAGAACTGTTAATATTGATTGATTCATTGATTATTATGATCATTGCAATGTTTATCTTATTATACTGGAACTGTCAATATCTGACCTACACTTAATGTACTGTAAGATAGAAATCCTTTTTATTTGTTAATTTTATACTAAATTTATACCACAAATAATGTAATTAAATTATATATAGACACTAGTATTTATTTAGTAATATAGAATTGGAAATTATTAGGTAATAACCAAAATAAATGTTTTAGTCCTATTAGTGTGAATATAACAAACTGGTATAGAAAGCTCAAATGGACAGATTATATAATAGTTTATATAAGTTGGTCAAGACTTATTCAATCACAGTAAGTTTTACTGTTTCCCTGTCCGTTTTTTGTTACCTGTTTCTGTGTAATGATATCCTTCCTCACTTTCCTCTCCTCGTCACGCACAGAGACACACACATACACAAACAAACACACACACACACACACGCATACACACATATAAAGTTAGTCAGTTAGTTAAAAGTGTGATTGTATGTGTATGTCTGTGTGAGGGGGGGGGGGTGCGTGTGTGTGTGTGTGCGTGCGTGTGATGTAATACAAGTTTTAACTCTAATCATCAAATTGCATTTTTTAATATTACTTAGTTTCAGTGTTCCCACCCGAATCTGGCATTTGTAACACTGATGACACAATTGATGAAGGTAAATCTATGCATAAAACACTTAGTGTATGTGTGTCTGCAGTTAATTACCATTGGTATAATTCAATACTGATAATATTGTTAGTTAAATGTTCTAAATAAATTGAGATATACATTTTCAGTATACACTAATACGACCTAAAAACTGAAAACAATCGAAATTAATATATTATTTCAGCTTATGACAGACACAATTAAAAAAAGGGTGATTCGTATTTTGATTTTGCTTGGCGGCTTAAAAAGAAAAGCTAAAACACACACACACAACACACACGCACCCACACACACACACACACACACACATACATACACACACACCGGTGGCTTAACGGTTAAGCACTCGGCACTTGGTGCCAACCGTCACAGGTTCGAAACCAGCAAGAGGTCGAAACTTTTCCAGAGATTAATTTCTTGGCTCACAACATCGTGGGTGGCTGTCTACGTTAAATGGCGCTACCGTCTCCACTGAATTGAGTAAAAAGTATATGGGGACGTTAAGGATACCCTGAGGATGTAACACACTCTGGCAGTGACGACCCTCGGGGTATTTCGTCTCCATCTTTCCATACTGCTCCCTTGTGAGTGGTGGGGAGGAGGTTTCTCAACTACTCCAACATAGAGGCTGTGTCGAATAAGCGACAGCCTGGGGATTATCTCCGAACAACAAAACATTAATCCAAACATTCTCACTTTTGCCGTGATCTGACTTAGGGGGTTCTACTCCCAAACTCCACGGCTGTAGGTGATTTGATTTTTGCTTGGCGGCTTAAACATTTTTTTAAAGGGACCGGTGAGACATTAAACACGTCTAAGCAAGAAAGGTCGCCACGGTTCGAAATTCTCTGTGTCCGTGCCTTATTATACACAGCTAAAACAAAACACACACACACACACACAAATGTTATTGGTAACTAACCAAACAGATGCAATTTTAATACACCTCATACACATTACTTCTATATCTGCAATAATTCAAATGATGGTTTCAAATGGATTTAATCAAAGTATAGTGAAAATGATCTGTGTATTTCATATTATTACTTATATTGTCAATTTCTTATTCTCTCTGTCGCTGTATCCCCCCTCTCTCATTATATATATATATATATATATATATATATATATATATATAATACATTGTTTTGTATCCTAATATTACCTCAGTATATTAATGCAATTTAAGAAAACAATATATTCTTTCCATCGACTGTACTTTTTATATTCAAAAACATATATTAATCTTGACTACAACAGTTTATACTTACCAGATTAATTACCATAACGCTCCATCTAATGTCCTTTTGAGAGGTCATAGTGAAAGTGTTGTTATAACCTTTATACTATAGATACACGAGTACAGATATATATATATATATATATATATATATATATATATATATATATATATGAACGATCACCTCCTATGACCAGACTAAACTCTTAATGAATCGTTTAACAAAATTAGTACTTTATAAATCTCAGTGAATACTTGGGTGTTATAGTACTTCGACACCACATGAGCTTAATTTCGCATCTCTATTTTGATAACAGGTGATATTCTTTTAACGCACATTGCTACAATCTTATTTTGATCTGAAATATTAGAATAATGTAATGCGATTATTTAAGAATTGTGGCTTGGAATAATTATGATCCTATTCTATATAGGAGTCATTTCATTATCTTATGCATTTTTGTTAATAAATAATTTAGACCATGTCCAATAGTTACTATTATTTTTAACATCTTATTGTCTCCCAAATTGGCAATCACATATCCAAATATCATACCAATGTAACAAGTATTATGATGGTAAATAACACCTATGTTAATTATTTTATTTTTGGAATGAATTTAGACAATTGTTACCCTATTTCTTGCTAGTATTAAATTATTGGGGATTTTTGTAGATATTTTACAGACTCTAAGCGGTGTAATTACTTCAATATAAAACATATTTAATATTGTTTTGTTTCTAGCATGGTTAATTCGTATTTACAGCTCTCTAAAATAGATAGTCATGCATCATTGACATGGGGTGTCACTCCTCTCTATTCTATGAACTGATGCCATTTTCACTCAATGCATTTACGAATATGGTGTAACATATACAATACATACAAGAAGCCCAATACGTGGTGTAAATCAATTGTCGTTGATAGGAATTGCCTGTCACGTCATACCGTTTTTACCTTGATCAAAGCAGCCGTGGTCTAGCGGTAGGGTGTTGGACCACAGATCAATACCAACCGTGTTCGAATCTCGGCGTGGGCATATCTGAAAGTTGTTTCATCCTCCGCTTTGCTTCATTACCGTTGGAGGTCGCTCGGACCAGTTAGCCTACCATGTGCACAAAGGTGACCGTAAAACATCAATCGTCATCATCTTAATCAGATCCGTCTTTTTGTATATAAATATTGTAGATAAGCATTCTTAAATTTAGTCGACAACCCTATCATTTTATTATTTTCCTGTGATTTTGAGGTATTTGTTGGTAATGGTTGTTTTCCCAAATGGAAGAATTTTAGAGTTAGCGCTATTTGTAGACAAGTAATTACCCACCCCCCCTCCCCTGATAAATCATATATTCATGTAATTGCTGGAATGGAAGATGTGTGGAAAGAGTGTGGGACTTTCTTACTCATGGTCATGCTGTGCGAGAGGTCGATGGTTATAATCCCGGCTGTGCCATTACAGTATGAGATTTACCATCCAACCATTCAACTGGCAAGGTTTTCTCCACCGAATATGCCATATATTTGTGTAATTCTAAATTTATTTATAATTAATCCCAGTGATGAAGCTGTAAATTCCTGTCCATATGCGTCTCCCTTATTTGAGGTAGCTAAGCCACGTAAAATAACTGCACTTTGGGTTATTATTATTATTATTATTATTATGTTAAGGAAGGGGGTAACTATTTGGGTGCCACACAGGGGAGCCAAAACCCATTCTACTCCACGGCACACTAATAGTCAGTGGCATCATTATGGATGGCCACAGAAACACGTGCCTCCGAATATTATGTTGTGACCCAGGAATTTATTTCAAGCAGAAACAAATAATAATTTGTCTGAAATATGATGCATTTTAATATATCTAAAACACAATATTGATCACCAAATAAATAGAAATATATTCCTCTGCAGATCCCCTATTCTGGCTTTAAATATGTGCTACTTTGAACAGATACTCAGAAATATTTCCCAATCTGTTGACCTCTCAACTATCAACATGATCAGTACAAATGGATATATACAGTACCTGTCAACAAACGAAACAATCTGCCTATCTATCTAACTGAGATAATGTAACATTGGGACTATTGATGTGTTTATGAGTAGCATTAGAACCTAACAGATAGATAATGGATTGAGAATGTCGCTTTAGGACGAGTAGTAGCAATAGGATCACAAAGGTAACAAAAGGACCAGCAATCGTAGTAAAAAGACCAGTTCAAGTATCAAAAGGACCTCACTAACATCAAGAGGACCAGAATCCTCCTAATCCTGAGCAAAAATGTAACAAAAGTACAAAACAATCAATCTATTACTCTCTCTCTCTCTCTCTCTCTCTATATATATATATATATATATATATATATATATATATATATGTGTGTGTGTGTGTGTGTGTGTGTGTGTGTGTGAATATATATATATATATATATATATATATATATATATATATATATATATATATATATATATATATATATATATATATATATATACACTACACTAACAACACAAATATATATATATATATATATATATATATATATATATATATATATATATATGTGTGTGTGTGTGTGTGTGTGTATTCTTGTATAAATATATAAATATATAATGTAAATTCCAATGCTTCTTTTCCAAAATTATATTTTTTACATTTAATTGGTTTCTCTAATCAGAAGCTTCTCCAAGTACCTCGACTAAACCAGCTGAAGTATTGTATGCCCAAGTCAACAAATCAAAGAATAAAGAGAACAATTGGGGAGAGCAAGAAAAAATTCCAAAGTCGTTAGTTGCTGGTAAAGGAAAAAAGGGAAAGAAAAATGGTAATTGTAGTCATTTCTGTCTTATATTTATCTTTGTTGAAACAAGCATGAACTTTTAGTCATGCCATTTAATTTTCTTTTAGGCTCATTTATTTATTATAAATTAATAATTATTTGCTCTGTTACAGGATCAGCAGTAAAGAAGACAAATTATGAACATATTGCGCTTCAAGAAAACAAGAAAGAAGGTTAATATATATATATATATATATATATATATATATATATATATATACAAATAATTAGCATTTACTCTTTAAAGAAATACATTTAATTAAATACATAAACTGTTTATTTCGCAATGTTGCAATGCTTTATTAAGGAATACCACAGAAAATGAATGCACTTCAAGAGGGCCAAGGTAATAATCCTTACGTTAATGTTGAGGATGACAATGCGAAAGGTCAGTATTTCATTTTAATATTACAGACTTTTGTTGCATTATAATATAATTTTATTCTATATATGACCAATCTAACTCAAGTTAGTATATTAAGTGCTTATTTCAAAGGACAAGATTAATTGTTAATATTATTTTGTGTGGATATTTTAGTCAGATTCAATAAATACAAAGTCAGATAGGTCATTCTAATCTTTCACAACACCTAACTCAAAAGTTGGAATAACTTTAAAATAGACTTTCTGTAAATACCCATATATTTCTAGTTATTAAATTTCTTAATATTGAATTATTTTCGCTATGCTGTTTAATGTTAGATAATTTAATGTGCCAGTTAAGTTCAAGATATCATCTGATAATGCAATTGAAATATACATTTCTTTTCAATATAGATTTTGAAGTTTGATTGAAGTATAGATATATTCAGAATTAACCTATTATATATGTTTTAAATGACCTAATCCGTATCGATAATAAAAGTGACTCTTGTAAAAATATTGTTCTGCAATGTGATAATATGTGATTGAAATAAAATTAATTATTTAAATACATTTTATATATTAGAATAATAAACAAACTATTTGAGAAAGTTGTGGTCATGTTATAGTAAATAATAATATTCACTTTTGATATATCCATATAAACACTGTCAGAGTATGTGCATTTTTACTTCATTATTGGAAATTACGTCTCTATAATGACTAGGAAATATTGTATTAATGCAAAAGCACATATATTTTATTTTATATTATAAGAGACGTACTGTTTCATCTCATAATAAGGCGAATTCACTCTATAATGAATCACCTCAACTCTCTGTGTCTCATACACACACACACACACATACACACACACACACACACACACATATGTATACCTATGTATTATACTTAAATAGTCTTCTAGAAACGAAATAAAATAAAAAGGGAATATTTCAAAGAGTATCAGCCGGAAAAAAAGGAACTTTAATGGCTGGATACATTATGAATTATATTTGTAATCAATTTATTATTGAATAAATGGCAAATAAAGCTATTGCAAAATAATTATAATAACATGTGAAATTAATATGATTTAAAATGTTATGTTATGTTTGTGATAAATAATGTTTTAGATATCCACTATAATAGTATCAAACTCGAATTAGTGCAAGTTTAACCCATTGTCATTGTATCAGTTACTTAGGTTTTGTTACATAAATGTATTTTTTTTATATCACAGATGATCCTTATTCTGAGGTACAGATCCCACACATAAAGGATAATACATTCAAAGGTAGAAATAGAAATATGTTTGCTAGCACAGGAATCGCAGGGACAAAAAAAGATCCACCTGTAAGTTACTCTTTCTGTTTTACATTTGATAATAAATGTTTTTGCAGGAAAGAGATAATATATATATATATATATATATATATATATATATATATATATATATATATAGTGTGTGTGTGAGAGAGAGGGGTAAGTATATTATAAAAGTGTTTATTACGTACCATATTACGGGTATGTAGTTACTGGGTCTGTCATATAATAAGTCAGTCATGTTATAAATAAGGCATTTATTTATTGCCTAATTCAGCAAATTACTTTAGTTCACAATACAATGTTATAATGATCTTGTATTGTATATGAATATTGATCAAACATCAATCTTCAATAGTTTTACTTAATTTGTTAATTTTAAGTTTTTAGGAATGATTTCATTTTAATGGTGTAAAATTGAATTTATTAATTGAAAAATAAATGGTTAAAACATTCCTTCATTCATATATCTATTAATTAAATACATACTTAACTTATGGAATCTAAAATATATATTTAATTAAATGTTAAAATATAAAACAGTGTGCATAATACTATATAAATAATATATTTACATTACTACATTTAGCTACAACTAATAGGTGAAGATGGTACAACATATGCTGATCTTATGATATTCAACCAACTA
>JAODUP010000128.1:317500-624157 GCA_025642065.1 Paralvinella palmiformis | reverse complement strand
TCTCTAAGGTTGTGTGTGTGTGTGTGTGTGTGTGTGTGTGTGTGTGGTGTGTGTGTGTGTGTGTGTGTGTGTGTGTGTGTGTGTGTGTGTGTGTGTGTGTGTGTGGTGTGTGTGTATTTGGGTGTCTGTGTGCGCATGTGTATGCGTGCGTGTATATTTGTGTGTGCGTGTATATTATCATTTATTTGTGACAGAACTTTATTTCCATATTCAACCATCCTTAGTCACAAACACCCTGTCGCCAGCAGGTTTTATATAATTTATCATCGCCTTACACCAATAAACAGGTTAATGTGTTTCGAGCAACACGCATTTTCTAATAATTATATGGGAATTGTGAATGTTCATAATTGGCTCATAACTGTTCATAATTGTTCAAAAGCGGTTTTCCAATCAATTACCAATTATCAATAATAACAATTGGTGATTACCTTATATAACTTACTGTTTTGTTATTTCAATAAGGCAACCATACGACTGGGAAAACAGAGAAGGATATCTCCCTGTACGAAGTCAAACTTTATACAAACCTGGGAAGTAAGTATAGCTGTATCAAGCCTAGCATCACGGAGATTATCCAGGATGTCCGTCTACATAACTGTGCTGTACTCTGTACACAAAACCAAAGCTGCGATGGGTGGGCTCATGTAAATTATCCTGGACATCTTGGTAGTTGTGGCCTTGGTTCATGGGGAAGACAGCCCATTTCAGGACCCGTATTCAATATGTTTTATAATGCCAACTGAAAAGAAGAATTAGCAAATATTATTATAATTTTGAAATTACTCAATATGAGTATTTAAATGTATTTACTTTATATGGTATATTAAACATTGAACCCAGCCGTTCTTTACTGACTAAATCTAATTTGATAAGCAAATATGTTTAACTGTGACACCACACAAGGTATAACAGATTGTCTCGCATCTGTAAACATATTAACTAGTTTAATGATAGGAAATATGGTTTCACCGACATTATTTTTGTTTGTAAGGGAACTCAGATATTTGCTAAATTAATATTAGAGACTGCCAGTTTCTAAATGTATTGAAGTGGTTTTCTTTCCTTCAGTACTTGACAATGATTTCGCGTAATATATTTAGCATGTTGTGAACACTTACCATATACAACCTTGATATGAAAGATTTAATCTCCTATATAATAAATATATGATCCGGTTTCAGCTCTGAACTATGTAAATACGAATAACATACACACACACACACACACAAACACACACACACACACACACACACACACAAATATAAACACACACACAAGCAAAGACAAAATGACACTTTTATGCATTGTTGGTCATTGAGAAGATAGCTTTTTAACTATTATTACCTACCAGTGTTTAATAATGATTCATAATGGCATTTTAATGTGTATATTGGATGTTAGAAATAAAAATAATGTTCTATATCGCGACCACTTTTAATGCATAGATAATCTTCAACACACAAAAGCTGATATAATTCATACGATTTCCTTACCTCAATATTAAGTGCCAAGAAGATCGTCTTCAACAACATAATGTTAATAGTGCGTCAGTTATTTTACCTTTTAATATCTATTTAAAACAGTTTTTTACATGACTCGTTGATTAAACTAGTAACACGGTTAACCTTAAACTTGTATCATTGGTCTAGTCTAGTTATACTATCTATCATTTCATAGTTCGTAGATTTTGTGTAATAGTTTGTGACAAATCTATTATTTACTAAATACTCCGTATGATATGAATATTATGTTAATTGACTGTTTCTGTATATGGAAACGTGAATATGTTTTGTTATTAATATAGTTATTTATATTAGGGAGCTCATCTTTAGCTAATAATGATTATTATATTATATATATATATATATATATATATATATATATATATATATATATATATATGCATCGTCAGTAATCTTACACAGTATTGCAAACACAATGTTATTTTACTGCCAAAAGGAGTTTATCTTGAGATTAACTTGAGATAAAAGCTGCAGAAAACATCTGCTTCTTTTACCGTCATCTTGATGTAGTTTGTATTCGAACATTTGTTCTTTTTGTTTGAATATTTCCTTTTTTGGTGCTTTAGAATTTTGATTCAAGTCAACAAAACGAGAAATACATTTTGATGTTCGTGGAGACAATTGTTTTGGATTTAATGTCATTAGTCTATTATTTAATAAACATTTCGATTGCATTTTTGTTGGAATTCCGTTTTCATCTTTTGTTTACAGATAACAGAGAACTCAGAGGATCTGTTGACAATTTAATACATTTTACACATCTAACATTGGTATTATCATAGAAATAATATAAAATAGATTTATTAACGCACCCTTTTTTGTTTGTTGATTTTGGTTTTGGCTATAACGGACGTTTCGAATCTGCTGCTAAAATAGTAGAAACATACCACGAGGAACATGTAGTAGTCACCCAATACGGCAAAATATCGGATCATTGACTCAGTGAGACTCAGAAATGTTGAATCGATTAACATAATTAATAGACAAGTTAACAAAAAGTGCGATATTTCGGAAGAGATTGCTACGTATTTCACCATAAACAATGGCCATATTGTAACCCTGAAATCAACTCAAACCACCACAATAAACGTACGCTATATAGTTTTACCTGTGTGAGTGAGCTACTTATATATTAAACGTATGTTCCTCTGTAAACAATATGGGCAAGCCGAAAAAATTAAAAATAACAGCGGACAAAAAGCAAGCAGATACAACAATATTGGAGGAAATGCCAGATGATATCACTGAAAGCCTTTGGATATTGCTACATACCATAGAGGAGGACATAGCAGGTGAAATTAAAGCACTGGACAGTAAGGTTAGTTCACTGATTCATTTGAATGGATAACTTAAAGAAAATGTTACATCTCTTGAACAGAGAGTCAAACTTTGAAAAGACCGACTGATCAGAGCTGACACTCTAAATAGGCGACCCAGAACCGTATTCTTGACTTGGAGACACGTTCAATAAGAAACAATCTTATTTTTAGTTTTGACTCTAAATCGAGCGATTTTGGTGCCGATATTGAAGAATAAAATTGTGTATCAATAATAAAGCACTTTCTCGGAAGTGTTCTTGGCATTCCGCATGTTAATGACATATATATCCCTGTAGCCCATCGTTTAGGGATCCGTAGAACTGGAACAAGCAAGCAAATTATCGCGATATTTCCTGTTGCTGATGAACTGCACATGGTTCTACGACTAACAGATACCAAACATTACATCAATGGCCAAGTGCTTGCCGAAATCAAGGAACGTAACCAATATGCGCTACCAGAGTTCAAGCAGAAACGGGAAAATCCTGCCAATAAAGCCCATCTTGCAAATGCTAAATTGTATGTAAAGGGACGGCTACAGGCTAAATTGCTACAGGCTGATGAAAATATCCCCAACTTCACCATTGCTATTGGAGATAAAATCACCGACGGAGGCAGTACCTTTACTGGCTATGCTGCTGATGTAAACAACTTAGAGGATGTTTCAGTGGTTCTGGAACAATCACGGAAATTAGACGGCATTGCAGCTGAAATATAAACACGTGAATCTTCGCATATGCTTCTGTTCACTACGAACAAAATTATTAATCCTTGAACATAATAAGAGATATTATATTGAATCTTAGTTTACAAAGTTTATAACGTAAATAAAAGATGTTGAAATGTGCTGCTAAATGTATATGCCAAGGCGTACAATGAAACTGTAATTAACCTGTATA
The DNA here is from genome assembly GCA_025642065.1 of Paralvinella palmiformis. Taxonomy (NCBI): domain Eukaryota; kingdom Metazoa; phylum Annelida; class Polychaeta; order Terebellida; family Alvinellidae; genus Paralvinella; species Paralvinella palmiformis. Next base: position 620,413 of record JAODUP010000128.1, on the reverse strand, counting down.
CCTTTACTGTATTTAGTTTATTTCGATACAGTGTATTGTATACTAGTATTGTATACTGTGTATGTCAGATATGTAATACGAGAACCATGGATAACCCTCGGAATCCTAGATTCATCAAAACACTTACATACACTTTATAAAAAGCAATTGGGTAAAGAAAAGGTATCACGGGAACATGTTAAATATATAACTTATAGAAATAATTTTACCAGAATCAAACATAAACAAAGAGAGATATATTATGGTAACTTATTCCAACAATACAAATCAAACATTAATAAAATATGGAGCACATAAAATGAGATCCTCAATAGAAGAAAATGACAAAACATCAATATCAAATTCATTCAAAATAGATAACACAATTGAAAACGGCCCCACTTACATCGCAGACAAATTTAGCGAATTGTTCTCTGAGATTGGACCTAAATATGTTTCTAATATTCCACTCTCCAGCACAAATGATCAAACCTATATGCCGACAAGTAATAAAGCAAGCATCTCTATATTTTCGTCCTACTGATAGTAAAGAAATAATAAACACCATAAATTCTCTAAAACTCAAAACGAGTTGTGGACATGACAATGTGAATACGCTATTACTAAAACAGATAAAATTTGCCATTTCGTTACCACTTAGCATAGCTGTAAATAAATTGATGGAAACCGGTGTTTTCCCGTCAAAACTTAAAATTACCAAAGTAATACCAATATATATAACTCAAAAGATAAACAAAGTTTTACAAATTATAGACCAATGTCTAACACAAGGACAAATACTGTGGATTTCAATAGTTTTGTGTCTACGAATAAAAGTATTGTTTCTGTTAGTATTTGTCACTGGTTCAAAGAATTGGCAATAAAATGAATAAACCAGTAATATTAAGTAAAAACTGTAGTAAAAATTATTGAACACAATTAATTGACAATATAAAATGACACAAAGCTATGAAAAATACCACGAAAGTTATTGTAAGGGTGCTCCAAACATTTCGTTTATGCAGCATTTTGGGATATTCCAAACTTTTTTCCTAGACTATTATTAAACATCAAAAAAAGAAAGCGGATACGCACAAATTCAAATCCCAAGCAACAATCGGATGTCATATAAGGTAAAATACTGGGCATGCATGCATATTCTGCTGCATAATTAATTATCAAAATGTAAACAAAACAGATTGTAAACGACAATTTTCACCAACAAAAAACACTTAATTTATGTACCAAATATACCTGACACTGTAAATAACAATATCAATAAAGTTATAAAGTTATTGCTATAAGAAAACTCTAAACAAATTATCGACCACCAAACAATTACTTTGAATCTTTCAAGGCGCGACCCATTGTGTTTTAATCGTTAATTATCTATATTCTTTCGACAATCAAATAAATAGAAAACCCAATTAAGTGTATAGATTTATCTCGCGTATTCTACGTGTTTGTCTTCAATAAGAAGACAAACACTAAAATGCATGCACAAAATAACAAATATATTTGACTGATTCACAGATATCACGGAGCAGGATTTAACTCCTCAAGAATTGGGATTTGTGGGATATGTTTCAGGAGATAAATATGTCCTCAGGTCATTTATATTACTTCTGCCACATATGAATATCACTAGGAAATGAGATATGAATGTCGTATGAAGAATAAATTTTTATATCTTTAACTAAATAAAATTGTATTTTCTTCTTAATTGTTGGATATTATATGTTACCTGACTGAAATGATGATCTGATATAAATAAGGTGAAGCAACAAAAAACCACGTCTACATGGAAAATTTGGGAAGGAAAATTCATTTTAATTAGTTCATTCCATTCTTGTACACTAGATCTCATATATTAACGTAACGAAATGCGGCATTATAACAATCAATAATATAGAGGTATTGTTATACTTATAACAAATGTATTAAATAAACATTTATCAGGACAAACATGAGATATGTTATATATTATCGTACTCCATTTTTCGACATCCAAATCTTCCATCATTCTGGTTTGGAATTTATGGAGCATGAGATTGATCATGTATTTATGTTAGACAAGTTGACGTAATTATGAAATATCAACTTCAAGTTTGGTAAATATTTCGGTATAAAGAGTACAGGTGTCAAACTCAGATTAGAGCTTTACGGTAGTGCCTGTTTGTGCTGAAAATATCAAAAATGTCAGCTTGAATTCGATCAACAAGCCGTGGCAACTAATACGTGGAAAACAACTTTGCTATAATCCACAGAACAATTGATTAGTATATATCATGAATACATGGATCAGCGGAATGGAAGATATAAACATCTTAAGGAGACAGCTAAGTAGCATTAGAATTCAGAAGGGTTGGCTTCAACCGTTTCATCATTAGAGAAGTAAACTGATTGATAACACAAAAAAAATATTTGCAGGTGACAGTATATTCCATAACGAAATTATTGAGCAAAATATAAGAGGGATTACTAAGCAGTGATTGGACAGTGGTATAAATACTACCGTTGTTATGTTTGTTTTGTTTTGAAGAGACCTTTGATCAGCAGCGCAACAATAGCAGGATATATCACCTGAATAATAAAAGCTTAACTAGTCATATATACCAGGTGATGCAAAAAAGGTGAGACCATTCTACATAACCGTAAATACAAATTATTAATATATCAATAAAGTAAAGCAACAGGTCATGAAGAGTAAAGGAGGCATACCTTGAACGAAGGTTTACAAACCACAGCTTCTGTAGCTATAAAGGTTAATATTATACCAAACGAAACAGCTGGATACAGTTACGTATCTAGATATATGATTGATGAATACATCTAGATAAGTTACTGTTATATTTCAAGTGTATTTAAATACATTTATAGTTGTAGTTTCTGTGTGGTGTTTGTTGTAATACTGTATTTTCTTAAGAAATGATACGTTGAAAACTGGTTGTACTGGCAATGACCTGCCTGATGGCTTCATGCGGCTTTATTAGCACAAGTTATTCAGGTTGATCATGTTTCCCAATTCACGACTGCAATTTAAAACATGTAAGATATAAATTAGTAAACTGTTATTTGGCTGAGGGTTTTGTACCTAGTATTTGGAAACAAGCAGTTGTTACTCCTCTGATTAAAAAAATACTTCATTGTCCAAGAACGAGCTTAAAATTTACCGTCCAGTATCTGGCCTTTATCTAAGCTGGTGTAGAGAATCATTGCATCGCAACCAAAGCAACACTTGGGTTCTCACATCCTAGGCATCCACTACCTGTCTACGTTCAAGGCGGCCACTCAATCGAGACTGCTCTACTGCGTATAAAGAACGATATACACACTTCGTTGACAAAAGGTATGCCGAATGCTCTAGTTTTAAAAGACCTGTCTGCTGCCTTTGACACTATTGATCATATAGTTCTTTTGAACTGTATGCCATCTTGGTTTGGCTTGAGTTTCCTTAGACTGGTTCGCCTCCTACCTGGCGGGTAGAAATGAATGTGTTAAAGTCGGTGACGTACTGTCTGACCCAGCAGACTTCATATATGGCGTTCAACAAGAGTCAGTTCTGGGCCCAATGTTGTTCTCCTTGTATACAAAATACTTTCCACATACAGAACAGTAAATGACATCTTCTACGCAGACGACACCCAGCTATATATATATATATATCACTTACACCAACCAATTTTACTACTGCAATTGCGACACTCCAAACATGCCTTATAGATGTCCAAAGGTGGATGACAACAAATAAACTAAACTCGGATAAAACAGAATTCATCCTGCTTGGTAACAAATCACAGCGAGAACAGTTGGTTGTTTTCTTCCTGTTGATATATTAGGTAGTGTTATTAGTCGTACGAACAAAGCTCGTAATTTAGGTATTATTTTTTAATTCTGATTTTTCCTTCTGGACCCACGTTGTATCGCTCTGTAGGTCTTGTTTTGTGGGTCTTCATGATCTCAGAAGAATCGGGCGTCAACATAGTAGTCACCGTCGCAAATGCTTTAGTCAGCACCAAGCTCGACAACTGCAATTATCTCCTTCGTTCCTTATCCTGTCGCGATATTAAAAACTACAGTTTGTCCAAATGTCCTTGGCACGCATAGTCAAACGTTCATCTAAATTCTCCTATATTACTCCTGTCCTTAGATCTCAACATTGGCTGCCCATCTGACATCGAATACGTTTCAAAACAGCATCTATTATTGACACATTTCTACACACTGGTATCCCCGCATACTTCAGTCCTCATTTGACACACTACACCTCCTAAGTCAAAACAAGCCGCAGCAGCCCTGACAACCTGTACCTTCATGTTCCTGTTTACAAACCTGGCGTAAACAGCTACGATGGTACTTTATTGTGCAATTCTCTAACTCACGAAGTTCGTTCTGCCCCCAACAGTATCATGTTTCAGACAAAGGCTAAATACACATTTCAGGATGCTTATCCACCTTAACCTTCTCCACCCAACCGGTATCTTCCCTTGATCACAACCTTTTCCCGTCTAAGCAATAAGGCATAGGTATCTAGTCTGGTTTTGTCGCGCCTTAGAATTCGTTTAACCAAAAATAAGCGCAGTACAAGTTTAAATTGAATTGAATGTATATCTAATTTCTTCCACATAATGGCCAAAACTTTTAGTTTTGGAATCAGGTATTCTATGTCTATGGCTGATGCCAGTCCGAGGACTATTATTTAACTTTCACAAGTTGTCCCCGCATACTTAGTCTCATTTATCAGACAAAGAGTCAAAACAAGCACACTAAATCCTTACCTTATTTCATTGTCAAACCTGGGATAACAGTACATGGACTTTATGTGGAATTCTTAATCCGAAGTTGTTTAAATATAGTTTCGCAAACTAAATTAAAGACGTACGTATATATATATATATATATATATATATATATATATGTTTATGTGGATGAGTACGTGTATGTGTGTTTTATTTTTCAATTATATTTTATATTTCAATTACTGTATCTTTGCTTGCTTGTAGTTCGGGGAGTATCCTCAGGCTGTCGCTTGTTTGGCACAGCCTAACTGTATCTTTATTCAAATCAATACTATATAAACTATATAACCCAATTGTCACTGTCTTCAAAGATCAGTTGTTGTTTTTTACAACGGACAGGTGTTACGAAACGACTACTATTAAAACTGTTTAGCTTATTTGCTATTAAAAGACTGACATCTACGCTGAAGCAGACCGTAATAGTGCGTCATAGCTTCGGCACTGTTAAAACTATGTTAACATTTTCAAACCAAACCTTATGTCTGTATCCACACTATTGTAGTAATAGCGTTCGTCAATGTTATTTATGACAAGCAGATTATAGCTAATCTTGAATGCCATAGTACAAACTGGACATAACTGGACCTAGGCAAGATAATTCTATTCCCACATACAACCAAGGTGCAGTTTATATCCAATTAAAGTTGTTATATAAAACAAACCAACCGCGTATAGTACATGGAATTTACAGCTCTAGATAAACTTTTCTTAGAATGCCGGGACCAGGAAATATAGTTTCCACGCACAGAAAACGGAACATCACAACCGCAGCATAACATGCCTTGTGATACTTGATGGAAGGTCAAATACTTCATAAACATACAAATCCAATAACTATTATGACCTACTCATCACTATTATAAACAATTACATCTGCGCTCTAGCAGACCGTTATGGCGGAATTGCCGTTCTATATATAAAAAAAATCAAATCAGATCTAATGTCTGCTATACAAACTATAATTATAATATAGGGTTTTATCCTATCTGGAACAACGCTACCAGAGAGTGTCTGTTCATCGTATTTTATCTGACGTTCAGTTTTTGTTATCTGGTGTACCACAGGGTACAGTTTTTGGTCCTCTGGATTTCACAATGTATACCCGTCCTCTTGGGGTCATTGCGCAGCAATATGGGGTTAAATATCACGTGTATGCGGATGATACACAACTGTATATATATATTACTAGATCCTAATAGTGAGTTAGGGCGCCTCCGTGGTCTAGCGGTAGCGTGCTGAACCACAATATCACTATCACTCGTGTTCCAATGCCTGGGGTGGGCACATCTGAAGGTTGTTTCGTCTTTCACTTCGTCTCATTACCTTTGGAAGTCGCTCGGCCCATTTAGCCTACCTTGTGCACAAAAGTAGGCGTAAAACATAAATCATCATCATCATCCTGATAGTGAGTTAAATTATTTCCTTAAAGAATTTAGAACATTGTATTGCTGATATTAGGTTATGGATGACTCAAAATCTTCTAAGACTAAATAATAGTAAAACAAATCTTATATATTTGACATCACCACATTGTGTCAAATCCCTAAAGACACCAGCATTATAGATGGGTGCATCTTCGATTACACCTAATTGGTCAGAAAAAAATCTAGGGGTCGTTTTTGACCAATATTCTAACATGTATGAACATGTCACATCCGTATGCTGAGCTTCCTTCTACCATCTTAAGAACATCCACTGTTTAAAAGCATTATTGACACAAGAAGCACTTGTAACTGTAGTCCATGCCTTTATTACATCTCGTATAGACTATTGTAACTCCCTGTTATGTAACATCAATTACAACATTTATCTGATTATAACATCAATCGCCTTCAGCGAATTCAGAATAATACAGCTCGCATAGTGACAAATACTCGAAAATATGATCATATCACTACAATTCTTCAAAAACTACATTGACTACCTGTTAGACAGCGTATCCATTTCAGAAAGTCATCCCGAAAACTCCAGTCAGATACTATTGCTGGTGCCAGTGTGTCGGTTCAAATCATATGGTGATTGTGTAATTAGTGTTGAAGCCCATACTTTGTGGAATAGGTTGCTGGAAGATATTAGAAATGAGTCGTCTCTTGAAATATTTTAATCTCTTCTAAAAACACACATGTTCAAGGTCGCTTTGTGGGTGGGATGAGTGAGTGAGTGAGTGAGTGAGTGAGTGAGTGAGTGAGTGAGTGAGTGAGTGAGTGAGTGAGTGAGTGAGTGAGTGGTGATGATGAGTGAGTGTGAGTGGTGAGTGAGTGGTGAGTGATTATGATGATGGTGAGTGTAGATGTATAATAGTGGTAGGAATGTGATAGATGTAGATGTGAGTGAGTGAGTGAGTGAGTGAGTGAGTGAGTGAGTGAGTGAGTGAGTGAGTGAGTGAGTGAGTGAGTGAGTGAGTGAGTGAGTGAGTGAGTGAGTGAGTGAGTGAGTGAGTGAGTGAGTGAGTGAGTGAGTGAGTGAGTGAGTGAGTGAGTGAGTGAGTGAGTGAGTGAGTGAGTGAGTGAGTGAGTGAGTGAATCAGTCAGTCAGTGATTATGTTGTTTAATCTAGGAGCTGCTCATATTCGCAGATGGAATATATTGCCGTGACAGGGGGAGGGGGGACACCCCTAGTGAGATGAGACGATCACAAGAAAGATCGACAGTCATACAGTAATTTGTGGGAAAACTAAATATAATGATAACGAGCGAAAGAGTTGACCAGAAGTCATAGTTAGGCATATGGTATATGTTACTGAGTTAACTTTTAGTATTGATATTCTGTTATTATTAGGGGTTAAGTTATGTATTTGTTTTAAATGACCCAGTTTCACATAACATCAGATCTTACGAGAGCGTTCAGTTTTTGATCAGATCAGATAAATGGTCACAATAAAATGATGGTCGCTAAAACGAATCAGTCCTGCTTGGTGAGACTTTCAAGATCCTCGCCACTTCTCATCCGAGAGTATATAGACACAATGAGTGTAGTACAGATTCTCATTGAATTATATCACGCGATGATGATAATTAACAGAGATTGCAACATCCATATACAGGGATTGGGCAAACCCATAGTCCAGGTACAGTGCACAATTCATCAACAAATGATCGGATGCAGTGGAAACTTAGGACAATTACGAGGGATAAGCAGTCTGAAAAGGTGAGTTTTTAAATGGTGATGGAAAGAAACTCTGCTATTTGATGACTTAACATGTCCCGAGAGTGAATTCCAAAGAGTATGGACAGCAACGGAAAAGGCACGAGTGCCACAGAATGTCACAAATTGTTCCTGGTCCGAGTAGAAATAAATGCAATTGCTGACTATGGATCTTTATCAGTTAATGCAGTGTGCAGTCATGACTGTCATATCTGCTTAAAGCCTGGCTTCCTTGAATAGGGATTCCATTTTTAATCTAACAATAATGGAGTGTAACCCTGATAATCTGAGTGATCATCTTGCTTGATAGCCTATTTGTGTAATCAGTTTTGGGGTGTTTTATCACAGGAAAGCACTTTCGTATTCCTCACTGTTGGCTGGAAGACTAAGGACCAAGTCCATTAACCAATACGTTCGGCACCCTCTGTTTGTACTTGTCATTGACGTACTTCCGGTGAGTTTAATGGAATTGAGCACTTAAAACAAACTCAGCCCTTTACATTAGTTTCTATTCTAGTATTACGCTTTATACAGACAAGAAAACTCCGGTGAAACAGAAAATGGCAATACTTAAGTTATTTATATCGATTGGAGTAGAAATATATATTTTTTAAAGTATAATATACTCACCTGGTGTACAACACTTACTTCAGCAGGTCCCATTCAATATGCATGACTATGCAATCTACTCGTTTTATCAAGCCATCCTTGGAATGTGCAGTCAGAGTGTGCACAGCGTCGTCATCGAAATCCGTAAATAGTATTAGATAGACTTTATTGATAACATATATCAATAAAATAATCTGTTCATATGTACTTAATAATAATAATAATAACAAAATTTCTATAGTGCCAATATCCTCGAAAAGAATCGAGGTCAGTGGCGCACCTAGTACAGGGGTTGGGTAAACTCATAATTCGGGTACGATGCAAAGTTCATCAAAAATGATCAACTGGAAAGGAAACTTAGGAAGGATAAGCGAGTCTGAAAAGGTGAGTTTCAAATGGTGATGGAAAGAAACTATGCCATTTGATGACTTAACATGTTCAGAGAGGGAATTCTAAGGAGTAGGGACAGCAACTAAAAAGCACGAGTCCCAGCACGAGTTTTAACCCTGGTAACAGACAACATTTGAAAACCAGATAAAATGAGTTCTCTGGGCTTTGGTGCTAAATAAAGCATGGAAAATAGATATGAAGGTTCTCCAGAAGAAAGAGTTTGATAGGCAATAGTGCAGAGTTTGAAAATGATGCAAGATTGAACAGGGAGCCAGTGAAGAGATTTTTAGATGCAATGTTATAAAGAAGAGAATTGCAGTAATCAAGCCTACTAGTAATGAGTGCTGTAGCAATGGTTTTGACGACTGAAAGAGAAATATAGCGCCGAATACGGCGAAGGTCACCAATATGACGGAAACATGTCAGAGAAATATGTTTTCTGAAATTAAAATCGCTATCAAATGTAACACCAAGATTACGTACAGTGATTTATGGTGTGATGCTATAACAAAGGATGTTCGTAGGGAAGAAATGAGTAAGTTTGCTGCGTTGCCTGAGTGTACCTATAATGATTAAATATGTTGTGTTGGCATTGAGCATAAGTTTATTGTTTGTCATCCAGCCAGAGATATCACTGAAATAGTCACCAAGTTGTTTAAGGGAAAGATCAGTGTCTGCTGTAGATAAAGATATATCTACTCGAGTGTCATCTGCATATAAATGATGGTCTAATTTGTGGCTGTGAATAAGTGAGCTTAGTTGTGTAGCATACAGAGTAAATAGTAGTGGTCCAAGAACACAGCCTAGGGAACACCGCAAAACAAAGGCACTGCCTTTGGAAAACATTTTCTTATTTTTATTGATTGAAACCTATGTATTAAGAATGAGTGGATCTAGGTAAGTGCTGTGCCTGCTATGCCATACCAATCAGAGAGGCGATCTAGAAGAACAGAATAATTAATGGTATCAAAAGTTGCAGATAAATCTAAAAGTGTTACTGCTGTGACCTTTCCTGTGTCCATGTTTACTGTTATGTCGTTATGAACTTTTAGTAGAGCGGTTTCTGTAGAGTGAAATTGTTTGTAAGCAGACTGAAAAATATTAGACAGGTTATTACAGTTTAAGTGAACGTTCAACCGACAGGATACGGCTTTTTCTAATATTTTAGATATGAATGATAGATTAGAAATAGGTCTATAACTGTTTAAGTCATTGGCTAGTAAAGATGATTTCTTAAAAAGAGAGATTACATGGGCATGTTTAAAATGAGAAGGGAACACTCCGGTGTTTTTACTAAATTCTTCAGGTGTATTTAATTTATAGAATTAAATACCACTCTCACATTTATCAAGATATATACAACTGCGGAATCACATAGAAAGATATATGTTTCTTGGCTCCATTTAATAAAACAGCTAGTAATGTGAAGCTATCAAATTACTGTAATAAAAGTTGTGGGACAGTTCGGAAACAATTATCATAATCTACATTTTAGTTCGATAAGTGGAAATAAGTTATATCAAATCACACAAATTGTATTTTATACTTTAACAACAATAATAAAGGCATAATTTATTTTCTATATTTGAAGAAAAAACCACCAATTTTAGCTGGGTCTCTCTCTCTCTCTCTCTCTCTATATATATATATATATATATATATATATATATATATATATGTGTGTGTGTGTGTGTGTGTGTGTGTGTGTTTTATGCGTCCCTAACATATATACAAAGACCGATATCTGACCTACATATTACTGTCAATCACACACCTTAGTCCCGCCTTAGATGTCCTTAGGTCCGCCCGTATTTTAGCGCCGCCAAATAAATGTCTACGGTCGGTATTGAAAAGACTACAAACCAAACCTTTCTAGGAGACTGTTACAGAATTCTAAAGAGAATCAAGGAAATTTATTTCAATACCTTTTGAAATATATTCACTGATATAACTGATAATCACGTAAACCTACACCATCAGGTTCTCCTAGGCTAAGGCTTGGATCTAGTAGTAGCATCTGACTGTGGACAGCGTGAACTGTGGTATGGCATCCAAAAAGAAATCAGTATTATTTATTTGTTTAGGTGAGCGATAAATCGGTTATGTGATTAATTTATTTACTGGCAGTTTTTTAATTGAATGTTTCGTTTCACAGTCTATGATAATGAATTGGCATAGCCATAGACCATAGATCTACTACACGAAAGCGTGAGTGATTATTTTCAGAGTACCCCCCTTTTTATTTTTATTTAATTATTGAGTGTCTGTTCATCACTTCTCCCCGGCTATTCACTGACTCAGTGACTGGGTAGCAATATCAAATTCCATCCCTTATCACAAATTATGTCTTTACTGCTACACCATTGGAGCTCACAACTATGATAACTGAGTGGTACATTGAGGATATTGTAACTATTCTCTAGTGTCCTACTCAGGTTATCGCCACTGTTCCATTGGCAGAGAGCCATGTTTGTATGGCAGACACAGAAAATGGTCTGAGGCTTAATATGTTCTTTTGCTAGTCACCTGATAGGATTAATTAATTTGTTAATTGTATTGTTTTATTCAATGGAACACACACACAGACACATATCTTACATAAAGAATTTACTCAGTGTTAATTGTCATCTGAATACCAAGATAACAGCAAACAGGCATGCATAATATTATATAGCATGTGCTCAATCAGCCAAACAAACAGCCCAATCACAACTGTCATTTATTCTGTGACTCCGCCCACTAAATAAATTTGTTTCTGTTTGTTAATTCACAGCTATTGTATATAAAAGACCTCTGTTTTGATCATATTGTGTCAGTTGCTACCTTCACCTGAAGAACAGCACTATTTCTGGCAGAGGAATATCACCAATCCTACATGGCTGTCACTTTTTGCAAAATTTAGCAGAAACGTTTTATTTTCCACACAAATACTGATTGTTCTGTCTCTCTTTGCGATCCACCTATAGCATGGTCAATAGGTTGTGGACTCCAATGACCACATTATAATGGGGACCTACTGTACCTACCAACAGATGCTACTTGTTCAGAAGTTATCTGTTTACAAAATGAGAACAGTAGAGAAAGTCCCTTTTTAGGTGTTTTTAGATTAACTGAAATATGTGTCGAGCTAACACACACACATATTTATTTATTAGACAGTTGTTACAACAAATTTTAAACAGCAATGATTTACATACATGATTTACTGAGGAAACTAGTTCACCTTTTTTTCACAGTGTTAGAAAGAACACATACATAATTTAGCCAATAACTTTCAACATGGGCTATAATGCATACTCATAAATTTCCAACCAGTTTTCCTCTTTCAATTAAATATTTTATACGTTATCAATTAATTATGGCAGTCATATTGGCATCTACTTATTTGTGTTTCCATTTGCTTTAAATATATATAATATACTGAGAATAGATGAGCAAGTGTTAGTGTATCTGGTATTGTAAACAGCTGAGTTAAGATTAGGAAGAAAAATAAACATGTCCATTGAAAAGCTCAAATATTCTATTACACAACTGTGTAATAACCCAGTTGCAATGCTTCTGCATCAAATAGATCCAATAAGTGAACATTTCCCCATTCAAAGGTTATTGTTTGTTGAAACCTTGTGAATGGGTATCTACTCGGGTATTACCCACTATAAAGAGAACATGAATTAATAAGCGAACTATTATAAATGAACCCCCCCCCCCCCAAAAAAAGTGTAGTATCTTTTTCAGCTCAGTTCAGGGATTGTTTACTCAACTCATAACATGGGTAGCTAACTATTAAATGGTACTACCGTTTCATTAATGATTCTGGTTATGAAGTAATAACCTCTAGAAACTAGTACCACAGGTCTGTTGGATAAAACGAAGATATGTGTTATCCATTGAATGACACATATCTTCTTAATACTGCCCAATATTAACTTAGATAACATCACGAAATGTAGTGCTGCACATATATATGGTGCATCAAATATATTTGCAATTATGAAACAGACTACTAGCAAATAAACAGATCACTGGGATGCCCTTGACAGAAATGTGAGTAGGCTATATTGCTGAAGGATTTTCTGCTTGATCTATGCTGTCACATGCTAGCAAACTAACTTTCCCAGAAACTGATAATTAAAATAATTAAGCATCCATTGGGGATACTCCAACTACTAAATCAGTAATGCAGTTAGTTGGTTGCTGACACTATCAGGTGATTAGATTAAAAAGATGTTATTCTTTTAGCTCTATCCTCTTACCAGTCATCTTTTCAGGTGACCTCTGTGAACAGTTGATATTAAAGGGACTGAACATGCAGTATATATAATAAAAAAATTGGGGGGGGGGTTATGTCAGTGGTGCGTTCTTAAACTTTATTTATTCACTGGTTTTCTAACATTTATTTATTACATATGCTGTTCCCTTCTTCAGAAACAATAGCATTATTTAAAACATGTGATATTTTATGTTTTACAGGTAATATATGCAGGTCTCCCATTGCTGAGGCTGTATTTAGGCACCAAGTGAAAGAAGCTGGGCTTGAAGACAAGGTGCAGAAAGTGTTTACTATCCAGGAATAGCAAATTACCTATGATGTATCATATCCATGCCCCAGAGGATTCTATTCATTTGTTATCTTCCTCAGTTTGAGAAAACCAGAACTTCTCTGGTCTAAATAATGCCTAGTTATTGGAGTGCAATGCTATGACATGGCTTTAATACAAGGTTGACAGGGTTGGGTTAAACTAATTTTCAAACATAATTGATCATATATATATATATATATATATATATATTTGTGTATGTGTGTTTCCATATATAAAGCACATATAAGAGTATGCTGCAATAAGTGTACACAAAGAGCAAAGCTATTCAGGTGTTGTGCATAAGAGACAGTAAGATTAATTCATATTAAATCCATCCATGAAATAAATCACTGTAGCTCTTGTTTTATAGGAATTTTTTTATTTTATCCTATATTTCAGTTTCCTGTCACATGAATTGTTAAACGAAATAATTAATACTGCATGATAAGTCGCATTTAGATGCATCTTTACTAGACAAATGTAAGGACCATGTCATTGCTGACTAGATCAATTGAATTATCCCAACCCCCTAGACTACAAATAATATCAACTAATCATGAAACAGATGAATTGATTCAAGTTAGCAACAAAGTATATTGGTATATGATCACTATAGTGTTAATTAATAATTCTATCAATAGTATAACATCTAAAATTTTGGAATGTGTTAAATGATGTACAGTCGGGCCCCGTTATAACATAGTCGTTGGGGTCCACAACCCATCAACCATGTTTTGAAATATTTTACTGATCAGTTCCGGATTTCATGCCATTTCGTATAAAAATGCTCCGTTGTGGATTCCACTATTTTGGTCCAAGGTCTGACACTTATATCTGATTGCATGTTATAACAGACCACCGTATAAGAGGGCTTGACTGTATTTACATTTTTATATGCACACTGTTGTTATTATATCAGTATTAAATAGCATTTGAAAAATTCAAATCATTGCAAATATGTTTAAGTTTGTGGAGTAGTATAAATTTGCACCAAAGAAAAAGCTAGTCTAATCCAGATTAAGTTAATGAAATTTGGTTTTATTCCATGGTGCAAGGCAAAGTCACTTTAACTTATTGGTTGTAAATTATTCAACAAACCAGATTAGTATCATTGCTAGGAGAAAGTAAATCTAAAGAACTTGAATTCTTTATGATAAGTAAAATTATGAGTGAATTATTTAATTCTATACATGTCATAGCATATGCTGCCGTATTAAACATACCATCATATGAATACTTTGTTATTTGTGTCTTTGCCTTGAATGATGGCATGTGAAAAATTTCAAAAACCATTCAATGCTGGAGAGCATATGTTTTATTATTATATTTTTCTTGACTATAGTGATGTATCCATGGGTAATCTTTATCCTTTGTTATCATACAGTGGTACATAGATAGTGCCGCTATTGGCACATGGCATGTTGGAGGCCGTGCAGACAGCCGAGCCATCAAATGTCTTAAAACTAAAGGTATTGAAACAGACCACATCGTCAGACAGGTAATTTCTTTTTCCAGCTATTTTTAATATGTTTCATTTCCAAATTAATAAATATATTAACTGAATGTGAGGGCAAATTTGTATCCATGTTAATGATTGTTTGTAGATAACAAAAGAAGATTATACAAAGTTTGATATAATATTTGGCATGGATGATGAAAACATAGGGTAAGTATACATTAGTACAAGAAGTTCTTAGTCTTCTGTGTAATTAAGAAATTTACATTCATAATAAAACACTTCATGGAACCAATGCAGTAGTAATTAATCTTCAAGATTTTGTGTTAATTGAAGATATATGTGTTAATTAAAGATATGTTCATTCACAGAAATGTATATTTTTAAGAATCCAGTTTAAACATTTCAGTGCTTGATTTATCCATGCACTTTATACCAACAAATGTTTCTGTTTTTATTCGGTGCATTTCACATCCCTGATGGAATGTATTTTTTTACTCAGTGATCTTAAGGAGATGGCACCAAAGAATTCAACCGCACAACTAAAGTTACTTGGGGAGTATGATCCTGAACATATACGTATCATAGAAGATCCATATTATCCGGTAATTACGAAACTTTTTTCCAGTAAATTCATATAGCTGTATGACTGGTATGCTTTTTAGTGAATGTTCAGTCATTGTTGAACTTCTACTAGAGAAGCAAACACTCTGTGTTGACTGTGCTGGGCTCTGAACTATGGAAGTGTGGCACTCCAGTTATTAAGGTGTATGTCACTACTGGAGCCGGTATGCCTGAACAAGCCATTTAAGGGTGAAATGTGCTAATTATAGAATGATTGGATGGCAGAGGGTGATAAACCACTAACACCTGCTGGTAATATAAAGAGACCATCGATTCCCGTGGTTATCGGGTCAGTTAAAACCATGTGGGAGTGTATTCCCATAGAAATAGTGCACAAGTCCTACTTAAAGTGTGGTATTTCTAACAAGATGGATTCCGATTTTGAGGGATTTTAATAATATCATTAGACCGAAAATTCTTTAAAAACTGGCAAGCCAATAAATACTTCAGAAATCGACCTCAACTTATACGGTGAGGAGAATTACAGGGTCAAAAATTGATCTCGACTCATCTGCTGGGTCGACTAATTTGTGAGTCATGATGTACCACAGATGTGTTATTTAACAAAATCTATCATTGATAGAACATTTCTGAATCCTTTTTATTCCAAGTTCTTTTAGCTGGTAAATTACCCTTATTTTTCAGTATTTATTTAACAAAATGTCTCTCATTAATCTACACATAACTATGATAATTGTGCTCATAATCTTTTACTATCATAGATATTTCTTCATGCTAATCAGATTGTGTTTACATGTTTATTATTGATTAAATTATTTATACATAAGTAGCTGTAAAGTTGTAGTGTTCTTATTATTTTATTTCTATATTAAGCAAGTATTCTTTTCACATTCCTTTGTAACTGTTCATATACAACATAAAATAAAACAGATAATTTGTAATTGTGCTATGTTAAATTAAATCTAATAAACACACTTTTTAGTAGTTTAGGCTTAATGGTTATGATGTCTTTGTATAATTATGTTAATTGGCATCTGTATGTTAACAGATTTGTCACATTTCTTATAGGGTAACTATGAGGACTTCGTCACTGTGTTGGAGCAGTGTATCAGATGCTGTAAAGCATTTCTGAATTCAGAATTGTAGCGAGGACTTCATTGTGCATCTTATTTGTGAGCAGATTAGCTTTACTTGATGTGTGTATCGACCACATTTTGTATTAGTTAATTCTGCATGAATATGGCGGAAGACTTTATCATTCTTAAACATATACTGGTCATGCTGTGTATTTTTCATATATGTATGTAAATACATTTACAAATGTACATAAAAGAGGTAGTAATTCAAGTCTGGATGCTGTGATACTCTGATCATGATAAGAAAACACATTTGAAATGAGTGCGAGTCATAGTACTGTAGGGATAGCGTTTGTTTATTTAGCTTTTTGGATTGGTTTCACCACTTAATGCTTAGTAAATGATAATAAATCATACTCTTATTAATTACATTTTTGTTTTGGGGTACTGAGGTTGCTATACTTTTTATTATTGTTTAGAAAGCTTTAAATTTTAAATATCTGCCAACATGTCTGTATGGTATATATTTTTAAGCATCAAGTGATTTGTTAATGATATATTTGATTCATTTATATCTTGTTGCATGTATTAATATTAATTATTGGTTGCATTAATATTAATATAAACTGATTGAACAGCTACCTGTTTAATATGTATATAAAGTATTGATATGAGAATTAGTTCACGAAATAAATTTGAAAGCAATGTGTCTGTAAAACAGGTGTTTATTTATAAAGCATATATACTATCCATTAAGCATAGTACGATATATTATACAGTACATTTATTACTGACATATCTATCAAAAATCCAGTTGATCATTTGTTTTAATTGAACTGATTAATTTAGATATTGTGGTAAATCTAGCTGTATTTTCAATAATTATTTAATTCAGAGAATAAAGCATTATTAAGAAGCTTTTTACACATAAGCTATTGTTAACAATAATACACAGAACAATACACACAGCGTTCCAGCCTCCTCAAGCAATTCCTTTTCACAACTTCATTCATTAGTTTAATCCCCATTTTCTCCCTCAACTCTCCACCTGATACCCCATCTCTCAGAGACATGTGGCACATTCATTGCGACATTCTCGTATCTATCTGCTCTGCATTCATGACTTAATTCTCGCTTCCATACATCATTGCACCCCTCACTCATGTCATATACACCTTCCCTTTTAGTTTTAACTTGAATGACACATCCTTCCTTGTCAAGATTCCCAACAGCTCTCTAAACTTGCCCAACGCACTCTCAGCACTGATGCTGAATTTGCTCCACCAGATTTATGCTTTCCTGTATGTTGATATCCCCTCCATCACCTGCCCTCTCATATACTTTGAACACAAATGCATCCCCAAATGTACATAGTGAACATCCTTCCCTCAGACAGCACATGACACCCCTTTCCTCTATATGTTACCACAGTTCTTCCCTGAAGCCATCAATTTTATTTTGCTGCTGTTAATCTTTTGCCCTTATGCACTCTTTCCATCTTGATACCTTCTGCTTCAACTTTCCCATCCTCCAAGCCACCAATGCCAAATCTTCTGTACAGAACACCACCCGTTTCAAACATTCTATGGCCCAACATGTCACTGTTTCCATAACAACAATAAATAGTAACTGACTGGGCACTGATCCTTGATGTACCTTCACCTTAAAATCTTCACTTTTCCCATGCTTTCTTTTCACTGTGACTTCTCATCATATATTGTGATTACTCCTCTAGCCATTCTTCAGAACCTGAATTCCTCAGTGCCAACCAGACCTCTTCTCTTAGCATTCTATTGAATGCCTTTGGGTCCACAAATCCATGAAACAATGCCTTGTTTTTTTCCAGAAATTTGTCTTGCATCTACCATACTACAAATGTTGCGTCAGTTATCCCTTTCCTGGGCATAAATTCAAATTGTATTCCATCAATACTCACCTTCTCTCTTAATCTTCTGTCTAAAACCATCTCTAATACTTACATTCCATGGTCTAACAGCTTTATCGCCCATTTTGACTCACACCCATACTGGATCACCTTTCTCTTTGTATATCAGTATGAGTACTTAATTAGCTCCCAGTCCCCTTTCCCTAATCCATCACCACGTCACAGATCTTCTATATCCTGGCTTGACCAGTCGCAAAAATGCTTTCACCCACCAACTATACGTCGGTCTACCTGCCTTTCCATCTGTCCAATTCCTCTCTCCATCTGTGTGATATTCTTTCTTAGACCTTCAGCTATCCCACCTTCTACCATTTCATCGATCCCGTACATTTCCAGCAGGTGCTCCATATATTTCTATCTCTTTCTGACCATTTCTGGCTTTATAACTATGCTTCCACTCTCATCCCTCAATCAGTTCACTGCCACTATATCCTGCCTTTGCTTTGCCAACTGTTTTGCTATCCTGGACACAGATCTCTACCCTTCCTCCATGTTAAGCTTCTTTCCACGTTTCTTTCTGTCCTGGTGCTGTACTTGACCAACTGTTTTTGCAAATTTCTGAGTAGGCAGCATTCTTATATATGTAGAATAATCAGAGGAAACAGCCCTTTACTGTTGTTGAGAGCGAAAATTACATATTGTTAAAGCAAACATTTGTCTGAGTAGCGAGCATTCGTATATAATAAGTATATATATAGAATAATCAGAAGAAGCAGCCTTTTAGTTTTACTGTTGAGAGCGAAAATTACATATTGTTAAAGCAAACATTTGTCTTTAGTAGTTTCAGGGTGCTTAAATATAAAGTCTTTGGTAGTTTTCTAGCCTACAAATTTTGTTAATCTGGCTCTCACGAGATGGCGATCGTTTTTACGGATAAGTTCGTCATTTATACATAGACATGGTAACGTTATGACCGTTGACAATGGTTATGACGCTATGTTGCCTTCTTAACAACATTTTCGAATAATTAAATTCTTAGATTATAAATATATTTGCAAGTTTACAAATAACACACAGGAAATTATTTCATGCCTAATTATACTTGTGTATTCAAGTATTAACCCAGTGCTTATAAATGTAGGTTAACATGAAAGAAAACGCAACTGTCTGCATATCGGAACTTGTAACGGAATAATGTTTATTTTCGAATAAATTTGCAAGAAATTAAATTACTTATTTCCTCTTTTGTCAATAATATTTTACACATAAATGTTTCTCTCATTTTTGCTTCATATCAATTTACATCATAAATTAAATAAAAATAGTTTCTCACGAATTCGTGAAATACATTCAACATGGCGCTGGATGTATGATTCGGAAACGACGTAAGTAACGAGCGTGGATTTTTATTATTTATGTATGGCCAGTAGGCGAGGTTTCTGAAACATTGTATCTCGGAAATGACAAATAAGTGCTATGTTATTACGGGTGAATGTGATAGTGATGAAGAGATTGAGCTGTCAATTAATGTACCATTTTGATTTTCCGGAGTTGTGTATCATCATGCGTTCAGACGTACAGCTGCATGTCATGTGTGTCTACCGGATGTTAGTCCGTTTGTTTGTATCTCGGTTTTAAGCATTCATTGGACATCCAGATTTCTTCTACACTTGGTCTATAGATCTAAAGTATGTATGGGGTTTTCTTGGTTCATTCATGAAGTGGTTCTTTGTGTCATTTGTAGAAGCTTTCTTTTAAAGAAATATTGCAATTCTACAAGTAGAGATCTTGAAATGAAAACATCAACAACGTGATCATTGAAAAAGATTGCTGAAGACTTCAGTGAATTGTCAAGTGATGAACGTAGATCTAATTTACAAACGTTGATGTTCAGCTGTAATTTGACATTTTGATGTATCACCCCAAAAGGTTTCCAACAAATAGGTTACTTAACCAGTTACCAGGTGGTGTGTATATTCCAGGAAATATTACAGGCTAAGTAACCAACATAAATCAACACTTTCGCTTTCACTTTGTAGTTTGTCCAAGAACTTGAAGAAGACTGTAGACTCTAGATCTAAACAATACAAATGGGGTTCTGGTTTTATATGGGGTGAAGCTATTTAACTATTAATACTTTGAGGTTGTTCTCATGTAAATTGTAAGCAATGAACAGTACCGGGTGTTGTGTTAGTGATGATCTTTTAGGTCTAAGTTAGGTTTAACAGTATCCTGTGTTTTGTTCCCGATTAGTACTGCTCATAGAAAAAAGAATTTTTAGAAACTGCAATATTTGTCCTACTGTTCGTCGATTTTGTTTGGTAGACCATATTTACTGTTTGGTCATTTAAGTGTGTCCCAAGCCCAGTCAAGGTGTTAACTATATCAATATATGAGTATATCAGTCATACTGGTAGTTTTGGGTTATAAATCATGCAGCTTTACATTGGGGCGCCTCCGTGGCCTAACTGGTTTCATGGTTGGCCACAGGTTCAAACCCCAACCAGGTTGTGTTAGAAGGGCGTTTCATCTTTCACTTCTCATTACGTTTCGAGATTGCTCGGCCCATTTAGCCATGTTTGTGCAGAAAATTGGCATTAAAACAGCAGCATTTACATTGCAGCTTTATATTGAGCCATTTCAACTGACTTAGTAAAATATGAATCCCACACTAGTTCACCACATTCATCATATATATATATATACAAGTGTTGAGCAGGAAGGATCACATTTGAAATGGTCTCATAGCACTTCTGCTAGTTGTATTTCGGTCTCCAAATGTTTGCCCAATGGAATATTGATGCTTCTTTCTGGTTCAGAGCAATTTGGTCCTCCTGATTTCTAATATGCTGATATGATAAACATTGGCATGAAATCATTAATCAGAAGTTTGTCATGAGATACATTGTCTATGCCTAAAATGGCTATATCTGTGACAACCTCCAGATTAAAATATGACATCAGGTCATTTATTGTGATCAGCAGTTTTGACTCGCACAAGTGATGCTTCTTAAATACGTGTTGGATCGGGTAGGGATGTTCTTATGCATATGATTATGAGAACAAACAATGCGCTACAGCACATATCACTATCAGCGTACACATGTTAACAACTGGATCTGTAATTAATGACCAGTTGGCATTCTTCTTTTTTGTATAGTGGCATGACATTAGCGTTACGATTGTTCTCGACTATTAAGCTCGTCTCTAAAGGCTGCTGGAAAATCAACTATTTTCATGATGGACTGGCAGATTTGTTTTTACATTGCGTTCGATATTCCATTTGAATCAGGTGCTTTGTTGATTTTACATAGCTTATTTGTACCATGCATATCTATTAACAATCGGTGTCTATTTCTTACTGGGTTTCCCTGTCAAAACTGGGGAGCTGTTGTTATCATGCCTTTTGTTGAAGACTTGTTATTTGAATAGTTTGTTCTGCATCCAACGATCCATGCTGTAGCTTCTTATAAACGTGACCAGAAGTGACCTGAATAATAATTGTTAACTATACCTGATATCGTAGATATAAGCAAATAATCCAAATTACTAGAGGGTCGCCATTATGGCTTCCTCGACTGTCGGAATGGATGGTGGGAAGGGGGGGAAAGTCATGCGTTTCACTTTCACTGTTTCAGTGTACAGTTTACTTTAGCCTTTAGTGTAATACACCAAGCTGTTTGGTCAGCTGCTATAAATACTCAAGAACAAGTCAAGGAAATAATACTAGAATCTATTAAGTATTATCTACTAGAAATATAGCAATTCATCTTATACATGAGCTACACCCAAAGGCTAAAATATTTGATAAAATTAATAGATGAACCAAACAAAGTATCATTGTCAATAATGGAAGAAAGGAACAGCAATGGCTCAGCTGTTATCTCCTTATTCAAGTACCTGATGAAACCATATCTCGAAATTATGCCACATGTATGCACAAGTCACCAGATGCGGGTACATACTGCCACAGGGCCAAATATAATGTAATAATTTAATTTGAATCAGTTTGATAAGTATTTTGTGAACGATTTTTTAGATATAATGCTATTATCTCAATCCGCTTGAGGAAATAGAGGAAATTAGCATTTTTCAGTGATAAATTTGTTTCCATGATAAAATGTAAAGCGTTAGTTTTGGTGTTTGTCTGACACTGTTACAGTACCCGAAAGAATTCTAGAATGGTACAACGTTGAAAACAAATGTCCAAACGAGGGCATAGAGCTGTAGCTACACTTAAAATGAGATAACCTTCTCTTCCGACTAATTTAAGGCGGTAGTCATTCTCAGAGAATGATGATAATCAACTGGAAAAGGCTCTTTAATGGTCCTTTAAATAGGTGGTCATGTGAACAGGTACGAGTGGACATCTATTGATCATTTTTTATGGTCCCCATACTGTTTGCCGTAATCTGAACCTGTGCATAGTAGAATGATCATTCTTAGCAGATCAATGGTTTGTCATTGGCTTAAATACTAAAATAGTGATTTATTTGCTATAAACAGCTAGATGTGATAAGATAAAATGCTGGCAAATAGATTTGCAAGAAATTTTCCTGGTATTTCGTGTGTTAAGTAGAAGGCGTGTTCTAACTAGAAGGCATACGATATATACCGGGTAGTCAAAACACTTATTTTCAGTAACTTGTAGCTGATAAACAAAGTGTATTTATGGTGAGTACGATGTTTTATGATGTCCACAGTTTACACAAGCTCTTCATGTCGTCATTAGATCTTTTAAGCCTGACCTGAGGACCTTTGCTTTAAAGGGTCACTCCAAAGTCTTGTTGTCTTCACCTTTGTGCTGCTGCATGTATCCTGTTAGTGCCTGTCCACTGGATATTTTGAGACAACTGTAATTTGTTGTTGTAGTTTTTTCTATTCGTTTAATAGATGTTTTCAGGGTATAAGTGCCTTAGAGTAATTCTCTTTCAGAGCACTATACAATTTTTTTTACATTATTATTAAAATAATTTAAAGTCTTAATTACCAAACAAAACGCTTCGTTTAGTTCTCTTCGTTATCTAGATCGTGATATTTTCACCTGAGCTTCACCCTTTGTGTCATCCTTGCAGGATGGCCGGTTCAGAGCTTACCTTGTTTGTATAAAATATAATATATTTTGCCGGTCATTTTCTCATTACTCTTTGCTGCACTAGTAGTAGACATACGGCTGATATGATTATGGCTATTTAGATGGGAGACATTATTTATGTATCCAGTTAATGCACATAATTCTCTGTGCCACTTTACTAGAGCGTCGGACCGGACCACCGATTGCTATCACCCGAGTTCGGATCTCGGCGTCGACATATCGGAAGGATGTTTCATCTTCGACTTCGCTCCGTTGCCTTTGGAGGTTGATCGGCCCTACCACGTGCGCAAAAGTGGCCATAAAACATCGATCATCATCTAGACCAAATTACAATTTTAAATTCTATGAACACTGAAGCAGAAAATGTGTTGATTATTTAGCCCTCCTTAATAGAATTTGATAGAAAACACGCATCATCATTTCCTATAATCATAACTTTCTTTTTACTTTCATAGACTTATCAAAGATGCTATGAATATGATAACAAGTTAAATTTTGTATGGTACTACAATTACAACTCTGCCAATCTTTTATATGTTAGTTTGTGAGATTTGTCCCTAGATAGGAAATGATCACTCAGCCGTGTGTGCTGATGTATGACCAGTGCTGCAGTTTGATAAAATACTCACTCATGAATTAACCATTAAAGAAGAAGTCGGTGATTATTTAGTTATTTATCAGAACATGAAAAGAGGCGGGCAAACTATTGGGAGGGAATCAGAAAGAGAGAGTGAAAATGAGAGCTGTTATCATCTTGATGAATGTGAATTCAGGTGACTGATCTTGAGCCAAGTCATTTATCTGCTGTATCAATATGTCTGTAGCAGAGGTATAGTCTGTTTATGATGTGGCTTATGTGTGCTCTCTCAATCTTATTCTGTCTCAGAAACACAAACCAACAGACTCACATACACACACCCACACACGAGCTACTCACACAGTCGTAGGAAGTGGAATCAATTCGTTATTGGTTCAATTATCAGAGAAACTGTTGAGGTTTATGATTGGCTATTAGTGATTTCATTTGTTGATATTAATGACTGGCGACATGACGTAATTTACTTCCTTTTCTGCTCAGTAATAATTCTTTGGTCTCACTATGACTACACACTTAACTGATCCAACTTGATAGTGAAGTAATGAAGTGTTGATTGTTGCTGATTGAGATAATAACTAATGGCAATTGGTCGTTTCTTCAGTTTGTAAACCAACTGTTCCTATAATTTTACAATTCATAACCGTAGCGTACACCCTCTTCATCTCTGACGAGACTGGCGGGTTGTATGTTTTGGGGAGTACTTTTGTTACTCACCGTTTTATTTCCTATGATTCATAACCTAGGTAAGATCAGTACAGAAGCCAGCTTCATTTTCACTGGTACTTAACTGGTGTAACTATATATCTTGATGCATGTCTCCAGGTTTTGCTCAAATTGAAGCTAGCATGTGAATTTTCAGCGATGATTTCACTGTGTATTGTGAGCTCACTCTGACGGGGTTTTTTTTTGTCAGCATAAAACAGCTACTGAAAGAATAGAGAACTTTTATGTTTGGCAGCTTTTATGGTTTAATAGTATTCACTTTACTTGATGTGCTGGTAGCTGGTTACTGCAGTAGAATTAGGTTACATCTTTACATAATCTGTGATTCAGTTTATATATATATATATATATATATATATATATATATATATATATATAATCTTTTGAACAAACATAAGACGTGAAAAAGCATTGCTGGCTTGCCAATGGCCATATTCCCTACATTTAGCACACTTCTTGTTGCTCCTGGAAAGAGGAAGAAGGTTTCCCACAGAGTTTTGTGGCATTCCACCTTTATACATTGTTAAAATGTTGAATGTTATACATACATACATACATATATATATATATATATATATATATATATATATATATACATATATATATATACTTATAACAATATCCTAAGCAGTCACATCAGAGATGTTCAAGTCACAGTAAGTAAGAGGTAAGAATATTGATTTAAATATGGTCTTAGGCTACTTTTATCCAGCTAGAAATGAAGTCACAAACACAATTATAATACTTATTAGGCATCAGTTTTAGATGTGGATTAGCAGCTCATCAAACCGGGTGATTAATTAGCAGTTAGGCTCCTAAGTTATGGTCATACAGTCAGTGAGTGTGACCTAAAATTTGTGATAGGGGTATAGTAGTGGCAGTTACATCCAATTGTGATTTTATTTGGTGATGGAGAGATTATTATTTGTGAGTTTTCTGTACCAATTAAGTAAACACTGCTGTTTAACTGGTCACAGCATTATACAAAATCAAAATGTAATATCACTAAAACTGTTTCAATGAACAGGCATTATTAAATCTGTTACACTTGATACAATCGTGTTTTAGTTGAATTATTAAAGTAAAGGGAATGTTTTTACAATTCAATTTAACTGTAAAATGTCAAAAGCTTTTTTTTTGCATGTTGATTGTTAAATAATGTTAATCAACATGTTACTAACTTGTGTGTGTGCGCACACAGACATACGCATATATACACACACACACATATATATATATATATATATATATATAAACAGTATTATCCTGCTTTGCATCATTTCGGCCTACTTCAAATTGACCTTTATGTCACTTTTCTAAAGTAAATTTCAGTTTAGTGAGCATCATTTAATGTCTGACTTTACGTCACTCGGCTAAGTCATAATAAAAGGAGATGAAATAACTAAATTAACAATAAAAGATAACAGAAGCTAAAAAAGTATTTATAATACAATAAAACATTATAAAAAAAAGGTATACACAATAAATAATATTTACATTGAACGGCATTATTATGTCTGGTTTATGTCAAAACCGGGATATATCACAGCTTTTGGAACCAATTATTATGTTGTATGATGGGGTTATTATGGCTGTATTTATATGTAGACTTTGTTATTTGTATATAAGGTGAATTGGATTTGAGGCTATTTTAAAGGAAATTTTCTTTATTTCTTGTATTGGTTGAGTGGCCAACCATCATTTTCCACTGAAAATACCCTCCCCCCCCCATTAAAAACCCAGTGGATACATACTTAATGTGGATATAAGCTTATGACATGTGATATGACTTTGTTGGTGGTGTATCTTCATAGACAGGTTTTGATGTAAATTTCTCCTATCATGGCACATGAATGGTGAATTCCATAACCTAATCCCGTACCATTTCTTTACATTATGTCCGAGCAATGCAGTGTGTGTGGGTGTATAATATATTGGCTCTCTCTCTCTCTATATATATATATATATATATATATGTGTGTGTGTGTGTGTGTAATTGAAAAATAAACATTACCATTATCTGTAGTAAAAAGGTAACAGATGTTGATGGCAGACATTGTTATGTGACAATATAAGATGTTCCTCCCTCATTGAATAGTTGACCTGTAATGCATATACACACACACACACACACACACACACACACGTAGGTGGCCGTTTACTCTTTAGTATACCCCCTCAACCATAATGTGATATGATAAGACATGGTCACGGTAATACAACACTGCGGCATCTGTCCCTGTCTAAACCAAGAACTGATCCATGAGAGTAGTGCTTTTCAGGACGTCCTATGCTCCATAATGTAAAGTATGATTGCGGATGAGTGTTGAATCCTGGAAAACATGCCAAGATTCGCTACTGATATCCCTAACCGTCAACCTTGAATTTACTGTCATTTGGAATGGACGGACCCTTCATAGGTTATAAGTCAAAGCTCAATACTTGTTGAAAGCCGGTGTACTATATAGCTTGTGGTTATTGGAGCTAACTGGTTTGTGGTACACTCGGAGAGTCTTGTAAACTATGTGATATAGCTAAATGTATTACTATGTGTTACTCCCAACAGATATACCATTAGTTGTACTAGCCTGTAGTAGGATCTCTATGTTGTGGATATGCTTATTTTTGTTGGATTTCTTTCTCTCTGGTATAATGTATCCACCGTTCTCCTACAGCATTCTGGGAATAAGATGTCTGAAATATTGTTATTAAAGTGAGTGACCACTGGTCAGTTATCAGGGACTCAATGATTGTGTATTTTAACAGGTTTTGTCCAAATATTTATTCCTGGTTTTCTGTTTTCCTTTTTCCTTTAGTCTTTTTTCGTAATCTTTCCTTCCTTAAATAGCATATTATTATATTATGTATGTTGCTGTTAGGGAGGCATTGAGAGCTTTCCAGACAAATAAATCTCCGGAGTTTTCCTAGTCACACAGGTCTGTCTATATCCATGATCCTCGGAGAAATGAGAAAATCCCGTCCTAAATTTAACCCTGAAGTACAACACGCTGACTCATGAAAGAGTCATCTTTATTATTAAAACATAATAGGTATATATTACTGATAAAACATAGTTTCCTCTTTTCTAAATGGAAAATCTGCAAATTAAGGTGGAGAACGGTTTTTGAAAAGGAATTTCCGTTTATCAAATGGAAAATACACCGTTTGAAACAGATTTTGTCTTATTCTGAAGCAGGATTAAAATTATTTTAAAATCAAATTTACCTTTGAATATGTTATGTCTGTATAAGATATATTGGTGGTAACGGTGCCACACCAAATGCTGAATTAGCTATGCTGCATCGTTGGAACTTGTATTTAAAGTCAATCCCCGTTTAGATATTTTGATCATAGAAATTGTATGGGTGTAAAGTTGGTATATTGAAAAGGAGATCAGGGAGCTAAAACCTAATTTGGGCTTTGTGCAAATCGTAATACAAATTAATGCCCATACACTGTGTTGCATTATGGCATTTGTCGATAAAATTATGTAATTATATTTTTTAAATGCGAGTCTTGAAAACGTTATTGTGGGTTGTTTGTAAATGCAAGTGCAGCTATATATGTTGAACTGGATCACAAAATGTCCTGATTGTTATCTTCATTTGTAAAATAAATCTTGATTAGAACCCTCTCGAGCCTTTTCAATAGCAGCCTATGTCTGACGCTATACGTCATCTATTTTACAGTGCCTCGTTGCCTATTTTATCCACACAAAAAATGGTAGGCTACTTTGGTTTTGGCGAAAAAGTAGTCTAGAATGCATCAAATGCTCCATTTTTCCCAACATTTTGGGGGGAGAGTCCATAACCCCCCTTTCAATGGAAAAAGGCCACTACTGTATTGGTATGACTGCCACTACCCCACGGCCAGCCCTTTACCCCCACCCCATCAGCAACCACAGGTGAGCTGCTGCCTACTTTTTGTAAGGGGTCTTCTACTCTAGCTCTGCTCTATTCCATACCGAAAAGGCTTCTCTCACACAGTGTCAGATTGTGGGAAATTTTGTGTCCAGTATTATGGGAAATTTTCTTGGTGTTATAGTGCCCACCTTGGCTACATTTAATAATAATAATAATAATAATGTATGATTTACGTGGGACCACATTCAACTGTGTTGTTCTGGGGTGCTTTACAAATATTAGTATCCCAGAGTCAGATCTTCTTCAATCCAGTACCCACCTCAATTCCCAAAGGAGCATAGAGCGGATGCTGCCATTAAATACGCAAAGCATTACTGGAACACATAGCGATCACTCAGGTTCTTATTTTATAGATGAGTGAACCAGTCGCCAGCATTTCAGACCCCGGAGCCTCGAACCCATGACCCTTTGGCTATGAGTCCTATGCTCTAACTGACTGCGCCATCACAACTCGACTGGCTTCACTTGTCATTCTCTACCTTGATGTTTCCAACTATTATTTCAAACCCTCCAACATTCATGATTGCTAAATATTCCCTTTTTAAATATGCCTAAAACAGATAGCACTTTGGAAAACTTACTTATCAATGTATACCGATATTATCTTTTCTATTTGTATAAATTGTTGTGATGTCAACAGTACATAATCATAAATGTACACCAGAAGAGGAAATGTGTAGCTTACAATGCCAAAAATTGGGGTAGATTTTTGTGCGAATGCCTCATTTAGCTGTACTCTGTCCTGTATGTGTGTGTGTGGGGGGGGGGAGGAATGATACATGAAGCCAGTCATTGACCCCTCTCGTCTTCATTGATTTAGTCAATACCATTATGTAGGTCACAGAAAGATCATCATTGACACATGTTAAGTTTATGTGAAGTGACATCCTGATGATGATGGTGATTGGTGTTTTACGGCCACTTTTGTGCACATGGTAGGCTAAATGGGCTGAGCGACCTCCAAAGCCAAATAAAGCAAAGTCAAAGATGAAACAACCAGGAAATATGCCCACGCCAAGATTCGAACACGGTGGTATTGATCTGTGGTCCAACACGCTACCGCTAGACCATGCAGGCGCCCTGAAGCTACATCCTGTAAGATGTTTTAGGAGCAGAAGCTCACCATATCTGTCATGAGATGGTGGGACCAGTAAAGACAGACAATGTTTCTAGTCATCTACAGATTTATCTGTCGTAAAAATTATCAGGGCCAGACGAATTTGTCCGACTTTCATTATTACGAAAAATTGAATATGGTCCTCGTGAGCCTCTCCAAGGTCATAGACATGAGAATTATTGATGCTGACAAGAAGTACATTCTTTTAAATTGATAATGCCATCTACGTACACTTACTTGACTCTATGGACTGCCTCAAATAGTTGAGGATAAGATGAGGAAACGGTTCTAGAATCTATTAGACTCCGGAATTTTTCTTATATTCACAATAAATATCCATCTAAATCTATGTTATGGAATTTATTGGCAAACAAACAGCCTCATCATGGATGATGATAGGAGGACTGTACATTAACGGCCATCTGAACAGTAATATTATCAGGGTTTTAGGGTAGGCTCTTCAAGGGCCCTGAGCGTCTGCTTTCCTGTATCGTTATTTTATATACCAGGGGCTCCATTTAAAATTCATGCTTCCGTCTAACACACACATCAGCAATTGAGACTTGATAAGTCATGATCCGTTTATTCACGATCCATTGTTAATGAATACCAATGATCCATTTCTGATATTCACATTTCCATTTTCAATAACATCACAAATCACTTTTACAACAATTCACTTTTCAACTACATTCACTGAGATCCAAACAAAAACTGATTTAAATTTTGAAAATGGTTGCCAGCTCTAAGCTGGATCAGAGGTTACATGGATTACGAAACAGCCAATGAGAAATATTCAGGTCCCTCGCCAAATCCGAACAACAAAGCTAAGCCAATGACATTCGAATCTGGCATGGGACTCATGAGTTTTCAGTTTCAGTTTTAAATATTTCCAAACCATTACAACATTTTAAATGTACCCGAGTTTGAACAGCAATTAATCATTTCTCTCTCAAAGCACATCAGTGTATAAAACAAAGAACATTTACAATCCATATACATAGATATATTAATATAACAAACTTCAGTTATTCAAACTCTGATAATATATTCTGTTTTGTAGATCATCAACATCACCAGCATAAATCATATAAAGTGGCAGATAAATTTGTCTATGACAAGAGTAGATCCATACAACGCCCATAATAAACTCATCTGAAGTCCATTCTATAGTTAGTCATGCATAGTCCAGATGTCCCAGGTCTGCCCAGCACCGAGTCTAAATGACTTGACAGCAACAACTCAGCCAATACATCACACATGGTCACATAATCCAGACTGAACTTCGAGTGGATTGAGTGAATTGGTAGCCAGCTCTTCCCTTTCCTCACTTTTGGTATGGATTGGAATAGCATGTGTTGAACTTGGCGAAAACGAGGTATTTGTTGGGAGTGGATTTTTCCGAACTAATAAAAGAATTGTGGCTGTGTTTTGAAACAATCATAATCAAATTTGACTAATAAATGAGGTCATCTTATGGACAATCATAAAAGGTGGCGCTTTACAGGTGGTGTACAGACAAGCAGAGTGGTGGAGACGTTTGTCCCCACCTTCCTATCTCGATCTACCTGTTTGCTGAACACATAGCACACACATATCAGTAACAGGGTTGTTTTATTGAAATCGTTTGATTTAAATCCTTGATTTCTACATTCGGTCTAGTACACTCCAAACTGAGGAACAGACTGGGAACAGACAAAACATTAGAAAACCTGTGTTCATTTACAAACTGTTAAATCAACGTTCTTGAACTGATATAGATCAATCAAATATAAAAAGGTCTTAATTAGTTTTGTGTCTTGGGAAATGTTTAACTGTTTTTTTTTTTTAATCGATTTTAAAAATCCGATTTTTAGATTTTTTAAAACAAATCATGATTTTTTACAACCCGTTCAGTAATAATTATTTTCCAAAATCGATGATAGCACAACAGAAATCTGCATATAGACAGTGCCTGTACGCAGCATATAGACAGTGCCTGTACACAGCATATAGACAGTGCCTGTATGCAGCATATAGACAGTCCCTGTATGCAGCATTCTCGTTATATTTTCCATTGGCATTGGCCCAGAAGTTACAGGACATGTGTTCCGTTACTGTGTCAAAGCCAACGAGTCTCTCATTTCTGCTGATGTAATGTGCTGTCTTGACAAGACAAAATGGGGCCGTTTTGCATATGATTTTGTGCACACTCCTGTCTGATGTTGATTGTACTTAGCCTGGAGGAAATGCTAAAGCTGGTGATAGCTTTGATTTGTTTACGTCCAATATGTTACATAAGGAAATGGTCCGATGTGTTTAAGCAGTCGGATGGTACGAACAAGATGTTGAGGTGTCATAGACCTCCAGCAGCGCCGTTAAGGTGCTGCCTCTGTGGTCTAACTGGTAGCTCGTTGGATTGCAGATCACTAGCACCTCGTTTCAAATTTCGACGTTGGCATATCTGAAGGGTATTTCATCTTTGATTTTGCTTGATTAGCCTTGGAGGTTGCCCGGCTCATTTAGCCTACCATGTGCACAAAGGTAAAACATCAATCATCATCACCATCATCCAGCACCACCGTTCGAACCCCAGTGTACCCATATCTAAAGGGAGTTCGATTCATCTTTCACTGCACATGCCGCATAACCCCTGAAAGTTGATTGGCGCATTTAGCAAGTGGTTTGTACTGAAGTGGGCATAAAACAGGAAACGAAAAAGAACTTATATGCTGGTGGTGGTGGTGGTGGTGGTCATGGTGGTGGGAGTGTCAGAGCCATCTGGTGAACATACGAGAATAAGAACTAATTGGCGAACACGTGTGATTGCCCTCATCAATAATTGAATCATGCTGGGTGTTGGGTTTTTTCTTATTAAAATAATGCTCTCATCGTTAGATGTCTACTTTATATCCGACCCGTAATGGCATCATTTGAGCAAATCGGCAAGCACTCAATGTCAACAACCACTAACGCGTCGTCAGCTCTTCGTATCGCCAGTGTTTGGTCAACCAGTGATACCAATTTAAGAGATAGTCCATCTAGGATGGTTGTATGTATCACTTAGATGAAGGTCACCTCTTAATACAGAATGAGTAATTTAGTTTTTCGATGTTTAGCTTTTACAGGACTCACACCTTGAAACTGTTTTTGTTTTTTTGAAAATGGGCAAAACCTTTTATCTGTCAAGAGTTTTGTAGTAATTTTGTTCTTAACGGTTAATATCTCTGCCATATCCAGCTCCGGTTATTGCTGTTTATTTCAAGTCGCAGGTTCTGTCTATTGATTGAAGTTCACAATTTTGAACCTAACTCTAAGAAATTAAAGGCAAAATATTTACTTCACACACACAATCTTGTGTCGAGTTTCCGATGAACCTAGGCTTTGTTCAATGATGTTTGGTCTTCCTGATGGTTGTAATGTGTTACCGAGGAGCAGATGTATTCATTTGCGTGAGATGGATGCGTTCTGGCTAATGGATGTTTATGCGTAAAGAATTCCTGGAAAACCTACAGGTTGTGGTACCGAGGAGCAGCAGATCTACTGCCAGCAGGGAGTTCAATCCCTGCCATCCCGGAATTGGTCATCAGCGATGCATGAAGGTCGAAGGTCATATCCTTAGTCGTTCTGAACAGTGGCTGCATTTTTCTATTAATTCAAAGCTGGGATGACTTCACAAGTGTGTGTGTATGTGTATGTGTGTGTGTGTGTGTGTGTCTAATTAATACCAGGCAGAGATGATCGTATGTCAGAACTTACGTCTAGCCAGTCATAATAAATTCTGCAGTTAGTTTGTGTGTATGTTTGTGTGTGTGTGCGCGCGCGTGTGTGTATGTGTGTGTTTGTGTGAATCAGCTGGCCAGTGAGTCAATCTGTTTTGAATGGAAGAACATTGGTTGAATGATTGTGTGTGAGTCCACAGTGAGTGAATGGTTTGGTGTACACTTCCTAATGAATGTAGGTTAACATATACTGGAATACCCGGTATGTTGGAATATATATTATAACTGTGCACACACACACACACATACACACGCTGGCGCGCAAAAGCAGGATGTTTATCACCAGGGCTAGTTATTGTAATTTTGCCTAATTATAGGAACATTCTCATATGTCAGAAGTTGGCAGCCTGTCTGATGTCTGTGTTTCTTTATTCATGGTCGGCATAGATAATATTTGTTGTCAATATGCAACAGTCTGACTGTAGAGTTGTTGTGTGTCTCATGTGGCGACGACG
This sequence comes from Paralvinella palmiformis, assembly GCA_025642065.1. Classification (NCBI taxonomy): domain Eukaryota; kingdom Metazoa; phylum Annelida; class Polychaeta; order Terebellida; family Alvinellidae; genus Paralvinella; species Paralvinella palmiformis. The sequence goes on along the minus strand of JAODUP010000128.1, from coordinate 586,238 downwards.
AATACCAGCTCATACCATTTTACATACTTTCTGGGGCTTCTCAAGTATATCATAAAAAAAGGTTATTGTTGCATGATGCAGCAGATGTGATGTGGTGTGATGGGTGTGTGTGTGTGTGTGTGTGTGTGTGTGTGTGTGTGTGAAGACTATTAAATGGCGTGATTCCATTACAGGCTGACTTAACTGAGCATTGACAGGTTCAATTCAGGTCTGCTACAGCCTGGTTGAAGCATTGCCATGCATGGTCAGCCTTGTCACCGGGTGTTTTGTGAATAATCAGCCGCTGTTGATAATCATTACCATTCATTTATGATGTGACAGGTGTACCATTCAGCCGCCAGTCTACTCACACAGAGGATAACACGATTAACTCAGCTTAGGCATGGCTTTGGATGATACCAGATCTTTTATCCGAAGTACAACCCAGCAGCTACTCTCATGAACTCTACCATTTGCCACCGCTCGGTGGCATAGGTCGGTCGCCATCAGCACGCTGAAGTCAGCATGGCACATCGGTGTGACAGCCGCGTGCTCACCATCAGCGTCGTTGGCTTGTCAGGGACAGAGAAGGAGAAGGGCATCACCGGGATTGGCAAGTCCTGCCTGTGTAACCGCTTCATGGATCCACGTGCCGACAGCTACCACACTGACCACATCTCGGTGCTCAGTCAGAGCGACTTCGGTGGTCAGGTCGTAAACAATGACCACTTCCTTTACTGGGGCGAGGTGACCAAGACCTCTGATGAGGGCATGGATCATACGTTCCGGGTTTTGGAGCAGACTGAGTTCGTTGATGACTCCTCATTCCAGCCTTTCAAGTGCGGCAAAACTGAGCCATACTACAAGAGGTCTGCACAGATAAGGCTACAATCTGCAGAAAAGCTGAAATACATCTGTAAAACTCAATTGGGTAAGTAACACACAAGGCTTATAATTGTATTACATGTGCTCGGATCAAAAATATCTGCAGTCATGCATAAATTAATACTATGATTCACTCATTTTCTCTGATCTAGCTTGAACATTAGCTGGTTTCACTTTTTTGCATAGAATTTTTTTTTTATTATTAATTAATTCTATTGTCAACTAAATTAATATCCCTTTTTCTGTGTTAATTCCTAATGAAGCTTACTTAGTATATGTAATTTTAGTATTCGATCTGTTGATCCCATGGGCATAGATTTTTTATATTTTTGCTTTCTTTGTACATGCTTAGGCTAATTTGTTCAACTTGATGAGCTCAGATGTTTAGAATACTGGGCTACCAACTTTCAGGACCGATACCTGTGTTTGTGGGATATTTTTCATTGTAGTTGCCCCTTGAGTATATGTTCCAGGTGCGACCAGCACCAAGTTTGAACAAATTAATTCAACAACAGACAGTTCTATTTGGTCAAATTCTATTTCGTCAGTATCAATTCCACATTAAATTTATCAATTCCAGTTCCAAATTCATCAATTCCAATTTCATTTTTACCTACCACGTTTGACCATGAGTAGGTTCCCCCGAATACCTACTCCGAGTACCTAGCTGGAATACTTCAAGTAGTTTATATTTCAGGATTTGTCATGGAAGAAATATTTCTGAATTAGAAAATTAAATGGTAAATCAATTTGTAGATTTAAATTTTTTGTGGCAAACTTCAATTCCAAATTTATCAATTACGATTCCATTTTTTTTTAAATAAGCAATTACAGGATTTGGAATTGCCCATCAGTTCTGGAATTCCGGAATTGAAGAACAATAACAACATTTTGCCAACTCTACTCGGGTTGGTAGCTTTCTTTCAAAAGGGTGAAACAATTGCCTTTTTAGGGCTTAGAGTAATCTGTTGGATGTATGGAGTAGAGTAGAATGTTGTGTATGATGATCTTTGTTTGCTATCCAGGATTGGAGCATGAATTTGAGCGCGACCTTCTGCCCGATGGTAAGCTGCTGGTTGATGGCTTCCTTTGTTTGTTCGACGTGTCGCTCGTCCAACAGCGTCCCCTAGAGAGACAAATCGAATACACAGCACTGATCCTCAGCAATCTCCTGAAGACAAAGAAACCGATCGTACTAGTCACTACCAAGAATGACGAAGCTCATGAGAACTATGTTCGAGAGGCTGAGCGGTTACTGACACGGAAGGAGTTTCGCAACTGCACCATACCCCTTGTTGAGACATCAGCACATGAAAACGTCAGTGTGGAGGCGGCTTTTCTCACCTTGGCTCATATCATCGATAAGGCGGGCAGTAAGAATCGTCTTAAGACACTCGGTTACACGGAAGCTGCTAAAATCCGGAAAGAACTGCGCGATGTGGCACGGGAGGCTTACCTTAATCTGATACGCTCGTATGTCACAGATCACAAAGCGCTTTGGACATCTGTACTGTGTAAGATTAGACAGAATGATAACTACGTGCACTTCCAGGATCTCTGCGGCACAGATCAGGCAAAACGACTGTTCCAAAGACATGTGATACAGCTGAAAGAACAATACTTGCAGCGTCGAAAAGAAAAGTATCTTGAAGAGCTTGCACATGTTCTGAGAAAGGTTCTACCTGATTTGTACACTATAGCTGACAGGTGAGTGAGTCTCTGAGTGAGTGAGTGAGTGATTTGTTTGTTTAGTCTTGGTTCTTTGTTCTAGCTGTGACATATTGCTGATTGGTTACTAACATCCTAGAGAAATGAAATAATAATCTTGTGGCCTTTAGTTGTCTGTCAATGACTCGAAGGATGTAGCTTACATTTAGTAGTCATGTGTATAAAAAACTCACTATTTGTAATAGCAGTATGTCATTAAAAATAGAAATACAGAGCATATTATATATGTATGTAGTGCTTATACTACAAATACTATCAGACACAGGCATATACTTATGTAGCCTCTTTGTTTTCACTGGTAATATTTTCACTTATTTTTAAAGTTAATGTGTGGCATTTTTAATATTTATGAAACAGACCCTGTGAAATCACACGATCAAAACACCTAAAACCAATCTTCTATAATTCTTCCCCAATTCAATGTATGTTATTTTAAAATTACGGGGTAATTCTGGACATTAGGGAAATGGTCTCAAACATGTGACCCTTTGGTTATATGAATCCTACACTCTATCTAACTGTGCCGTCATGGCTCAGTAAACTGGCTTCTTCATCTGGTAGGGAAAGTTGTGTAATGCTATTCGAGTCAAAAGCTGGAACAAACTCCAGGTTGATGTAATTTAGGTGGTCAAAATTCTGATTGAGGCATACTATGCAACATGGGTGCATAATTATACACTCATTGGTCACACTGTAAGGTGGACAAATTGATCCTATTTGTATTGACAACTTACTGAATGAACCATATTTATTTAGTTACCAATTTTGACAGCCAGAAACACACTGACGTGTAAACAAGAACTTGTTTTACCCAGCGCAAAATAGCTCAGCTCAGTGCCTTGTATATTAACAGCAATGTGCTTGCATAGAACAGTGCATATTGGGAAAGTGGTCATATTTTGCTATTTGTTTTCGTGAATTCATCTCCGCTGCATTCCTGTCATAGTATAAACAATACTGAACACAACTTAATTCGAAAAACTTTCTTGACAATATATCAAATCATTCAATTTCTGATGCAATTACCCATTCCTTTATCATTTTGTCACTAATTTTCATGAGCTAGCAGTATAATACCCCGATGATCAATACTAATAATCGTAAGAACCCAAAAATATTTCTTCATCTCACTAGCCCCAGCGTTAGTAAAATGCTAGATCCAATAACCCAATAAATTTCATTCTAGCTCAACAAGTATTTGTTTACTTGGCCAAGCAGAGCTAGGAAAATGCTAGATCCTATGGCCAAACACGTCAAGTGCAATTTACCATGGAGAGTCATAAGTTTGGAGTTCCATGTGAAAACAATTGCTATCCAATAGATGCTCAGTGCTTTGACTGACATTCTGTGTATTTAGTGGTTAAAATTCACAAGTGAGACGAATAATAAAGTTGCTTATATTTAAATAAAGCTGGTTTATCATCATAAAATTTTATTCCGCTGTCACTTTTGTAAATAGACTTTATTTTTCCAAACAAAACCCCAAATATAACAGAATGTATTATTCTCTACATAATATATTTGTATTTACTGATTTTTAGCATGCATATTCTGTAGAATTAATAATATAATTTCATTAAGCTCTTGGTCTAACTAAGTTGGGATTCAAAATGACTATGAATTACTGTAAACAAAATCAACACCAGATTAACACATATCTTATTTAGACTAGTGACTAGCTCAAAGACTCAACACACAAATCCCTTCGCATTTGAGCTACCAACTTTTCTGGACCCGAAGTGTCAAGTGAAGTACAATATAATGGACATGATTTATTACACTGTTAAATGTCAATCAGATCAAACACCAGGGATGAGCATATTCCGGGTTTTACCAGATTTCCAAAGCCAGAAATATTGTTTTTGGAAATGGGGAGTGGATCAAACTGGTGGTTTGAAAAAAAAAACTTTCTTGCAAGACGTTTTTTTTTAAATTCCCACTGAAGTAGTCTCAGATTGTCCTATAAATGCACAAAATCCAAATTTGTTTCCCCACACCACAGGCGCATGTGGCTCTCTTCACTCTGAGATTTCCTTTCCTGCTTTTCATGTTTTTTTTCTTCAAAAAGTCCACTCTCATACCTGAAACATATGAAAACCAGTGGGAGCTTACTTTTCAGAAATATATTCTAAGCTCAATCATTTTTAACATTTCTCTTCCAGAAGTTGGCCTTCCACTCTTCAGTGGCTGCATAGACAGGATTTCTTTGACAGATACTTCATTGTGGTACCCAATGGTGGCTGTTGGCGAAGTAATGAATTTATTGAAAGCAATGATCCACGCATACCCGTAGATCTGATGGAGATGCCAGAAGCCGAAAAAGTGTTCAGAAATCATTTGAATGCTCTCCGAGCGGAACAGAAACGCAGCGAGTAAGTTCTCGTTCAGTTGGTGGGTGAATCTTCCAAAACAAATTGGGCAAACCCTGTTTGATAACAATTGTTTGTGTAAATATTTAATCTGGATGATATTTTTAGTAAGGCCTTGGAAATTGGAGAAATTTTATTGTTTTATTTTAAAGGTCACTGACCAATAGTGTAAGACAAGTTTTGATATCTAGTCGGCCTACTGAACAAAAATGGTTTAAAACCTTTAGCTACAATCCTATTGTCATATAGAATTTTCCTTAGTTCTTCACTGTTTCTGGTATCTGTACATCATTTGAAGCAACGGTTTGAAACACTTTTCTAGCTACGTCGTCTCTTGAAAATTTTAGATCTGTTCTAAAAACACACCTGTTCAAGGTAGCTTTCGCAGATAAATAATTAGTATCTTTTAAATCACTTACAGGGTATTTACAGACATATTATTTGGGGTATTATTATATTACATATTATTTGTACAGTGCCTTTGAATGGCTCCTGCTAGTAAGGGCGCTTTATTAAATATACATTATTATTATTAGTTTATGTAAATCTTATGAAAATGATAAATTTTGATCCTTTCAGGAACAGGATTATTATTGAATTATTATTTTAGTCACTAGGTAGCAGTTAAGGCATTAAATAGCTGACTGACTGTTGTTTGTTGCTAGTCTAAATATTCTTCAACTCCATAGTGGCTTTAATGTATGATTATGTTTAATAATCACCTGATTATGGCAGCAATTGAAGTGGGGGTATTTTTGTGATAAAATATAATTTAAGTCTACATATTTCAAACCCTTACCCCAAATCAGACAAGACGCCAATAGTGTACAAAAAATCTGTTTCTATCAACATACATCAGATGTGGGGGGGTCAATTCAATTCCAGAATTGCAAATGACTTTAAAAAAATGGAATTGGTAAATTTTTAATCACAATTGGAATTGAAGTTTCCTACCAAAAATTTTATCCACAAATTAATTTACCATTTAATTTTTTGATTGAGAAATATTTCTTCCATGACAATCCTACTTGGAATATAAACTACGTACAGTAGATATTCCAAGTAGGTATTCGTGGGTACCAACTCATAGTAAAAGGTAGTGGGTAAAAAGAGAGTAGGTAAAAAGTGGAATTGGAATTGATACATTTGGAATTGGAAAGATAAATTCGATTTGGAATTGACAAAATGGAATTGACCCGATGTATGCCATACATAATGAATACAAATATAAGGCAGTGTTAACTGATCACGTGGTTTATGCTGTAGTTGACTCTTATGGTGGACTGCTGTCAAAACATTGTTATATATTGAGCTGAGTTGTTTAGCCTCAGCTCAGGTCACATGTCAGACATATGGCTGATTGGTTTCTGCCTAGAGAAACAAATCCTACAAACACAGGTAGGACACAGATTCAAACCCATAACCTGCAGGTTTGTAGTGCAGTAATCTAACCACAGCACTATTAGTATGCCCACAGTTATGTTGTAGTATCGCTTGATGTCAAGATAAGGTGACTTCACGATTCAGCTACATCATGAATGTTATTTATAGCCCCCCATATATGTTGGTGTGTACATGTTGCCATTATTTATGTTGTTGTTGTGGTTGTTGTTGTTCAAAGCCAGTCATTAATGTCATTAACCCTTGAACTGCTTTAGAAGTAGGTTATACCAAACTGATCCATTTTCTTCAATATCTCTATTTCAGATTGATGCTGCAGTTCAAGCGTTTGCTGGAAAGGAACCAGAACTTAACAGGGAAGACTTTAGAGGAGACAGCCATTTTCTTCCTTGGCCATCAGTGTTTTACTGGTCTGAGTGAAGAGGACAAGACATTGGTCTATGAGAAGCATCAAGAAGAGCTGCGAGAGGTTGCCAGAGGTCACTTTATTGAACTGCTGCAGGAGAATGCCGCCCTGTTCTCTAAGTACGAACAAAAACAGGTGTTGGAAGAGGACCTGGCTGAGATAACTGCTCGACTACAAAATGAACCAAGGTTTGTGTGTTTTACGATACATGTATATGGTGTCACTGGCTCAGATCATCAGCATCCAGACATCCTTAAACCTATATCTACATTAGTCTATACATAAATAAATCTACACATAAGAGAAAGTAAACATACAACAATGTCCACATATCTCTGTGTGTGTGTGTGTGTGTGTGTGTTATATATATATATATATATATATATATATATATATATATAAACCTTAAATATTGATAATATTTCTAGGCTTCTCATCAGCCTGTGGGATCCAGACAATCTACTTTTTGTAAGTGACAAATCTGTCACACCCACAGGAAACAGAAATCTGTATGCACATGAAGCAGGAACATTTAAAACACACATACACACAGGTGTCTTGATGGCACAGTGATTAGAGCATTGCACTGCAAATCTCACCTGTACCTGTGTTTGTGGAAAGTTTCTCTTGGCTAAATAAACCACTCATTAACATGCTATGATCCTGAGCTGAATTTTGAGAATTTGAAATGTTCTAAATGATATGATTGAAAAGAAAACTTGTCTGCATCTTGCTGTGGTATATTTTCAGATATCGTGCCATGAACCATCTGGAACAAGATCGCCGCGTGATCCTCTTGAATCATCTTGGCTTCATACAGTGTCCCTCCCGAGAACAGTGCCCCTATGGTGAGCACTGTATGGAGAGCTTGATAGAGGCCGTCTTGGCAACCAAAGCTCACCGACCCCAGTCGTGGAGTCGCAACAGTCAGTTCTTGCTCGATGCTGTAGATAACCGCCTGAATATGGTCCTTCTTGGTACAGATGGCCTTGCGGAACAGCTTGCTCATGAGATACGAGTATGTGCATATGTGATAACATCATTAATGCTTAATGCATAGTTATTTATTTTTAAAGAAAATAAATTATTAGTATGTTGTTTTTAATACAAATTGAGGTAAGATATGTAAATTTAGCATTCTAGTTTTGTATTACATCCTCTTTAAAATTAATTCAGTAATAATTACTATTTTGTTTAGACATGTTACTGCCTATTGTTGCTGCCTGGCATTTTAATCATTGCTGAATTAATCGCAAATTTCTGTAATTATTGTCTCGTGAAGTCTGGCAAGTGTTTCATCTTTCTCTTTGCCTCGTTATCTTCGGAAGTTGCTTAGTCCACTTATCGTATGAGCAAAAGTGGCCTAAAGTCGCCAAATCGTCATCGGACGATGCATTTCCTTTATTCCAGTTACAGTGTATAGAAGACGAGTACACCCTAGGTAGTGATATATATAGCTTAGATTATCGTCCAATAGATGGTGATGTGTCATTGCCGCATAATTCCTTCAAAACTGCAGATTTTAAACCTCATGGTAAGTTAGAAACTGGCTCTTGTTTGGCTAGTTATGTGCTGAGTGTTACCTGGTTATAAAACTGTTTTGGATTTTTAAATGATACCCCTGTGTGTGTTTCGGAGGGGGGGGGAGGTATACCATTGATATTTATGTTGTCATCGTAACTAACTGAAAAATTTCTTAATTAGTAAATTGGAGTGGGGGGGGGGGTTGAAATATGGACTTTTTAACTGTTTATTTGTAGGTTGTAATTATATAATTATTTTCTGACAGTTTAATTCGAATAAGAAATAAGTATTTATAACTAAATTAATGTTAAACAATTTTTTTAGTTAGGAATATTTCTATGATTGTTTTGCTCGTTTATTTATTTAACTGCTGATCGTTTGTTCAATTCAGGTTGTTTTTGTGTATTCAACTCTAAGTATACGTATGATTATCTTGTGGAGAACCTGCGCAAGACTTTAATGAATGACCCTCAGCGTGGAGAGAAGTTACCATTCCGTGGGCTTCCAGTCGTCATTGTCCTGGCACACAATCCAGATCTCAGTGACATGGAACTCAATACGTTACGTGATGAAGGACAACAGCTTGCTGATAAGTTAGTGTGCTCCTTCATGTTTGTTGCTCTGGTTGCGGACACGATGATATAGCTTGTTTACTAACTTTCTGATTTATATGAAATATACCCAGCTAGTAATTTAGAAATCAGTAAATAGTATGCATCCATGTATGCACACACATATCTGCCCGATAATATGTCTTTTTTTATACAATTTTATTCTTAATGCATAACCTTGTATAAATCCCGTTGGGGGGAGAATCGGCAATGATTGTTTTAGTTTTTTTAGTATTGTGTATGTTACTTCTGGATTTATAATACATACATGTATGCATCCGAGATTGGTGATTATGGGTTGCTGTCAAACAGCTGTCCCTTGTTGGGTTAGTTTACAACAGCTAACAGACACTGAATTATTGTTCTCTTCCAGGTTACAATGTCCATTTGTAGATATTCCCTCCAGCCTAATGATGGACACCTCACGGCGGTTTCATCAGGATCAGATTAATTTGGCAATGCACAACCTAGTCAAGTGTATCCAACACCATTCGTCCTTCGTACAACCATGGCACATAGCGGAGAGCATAGAACCAGATATAAGGTATGGTTAGACAGTTCTAGAATAGCAGGCTTACCCGTATTATTTTTTTTTCTGGGTCCAGAAATATTGACATGCTGTCATTTATTAATTTTGAGTGACCACATTTGATAGAATTTTTAAAACTAATTCATGAAGTTCTTGTTGTGATTAAATTGATCAACCCATAGAATTTCCATGCTTTTTCTTCCACTTTGAAGATCTTCAAAACAACTGTAATTTATCACACACAGAATGAAAACAAGACTACCACATATTAGGCTTCAAAAAGACACTAGGTACACTCAGTTGGCACTAATAATTTGGACTAGTCACAAACCTAAAGGGAGGACACACTAGTCCTCAATACTTTGTCTTCCAATTTTTTCACCACCGATGCTGACATATAGATATTTCTCATTAGTGCTACAGCTGTGGGTTGTGTTGTGGTGGTTGACATGTAGGCTGTTTGCCAGAAATTAATTTACGACTATCTAACCTACAGATCCAGAGCCATTTCCCAGGAAATGTTCTGAAAACTGGACTTCTTAGATTATATTGGTTGACCTCTGGAGCTGATATTTATTTTGATATATATGAACCGAAGTGATGATACCGATACAGGACTTATATCTGGTTTAGATAAGGTTTTCTTTGAAGTAACACCCTTATCCTTTTTCACCTCTCCAAATGTCCTTATAACTAGAAATACCAGTAAATAATTTTAACTACACCTATTCTCTTGTCATTTTAACTGAAAGCATGTACTTACCGTTATAGCTTCATATATGTCTGCTGGAATATAACTATAGGTGTGCCTCTATTGTTGTGTGTGTGTGTGTGTGTGTGTGTGGAGAGAAAGAGAGAGAGAGAGAATGCTTGTATCATTATAAAAATGGGATCCCAATATCATTATTACTAGAGGTATATCGACATGATTACTACAATAGGCATGCCAATATCATTATAGCTACCTATATGCCTATATTACTATAGGCATGCCTGTAATATTAGAACCACAGGTAACTCTCTGTTAGTGTGCTACAGTTATACCTGTATTGTGTGTTTCATTACAGCTATGTTTATTTTTGGCTTATCAGATTCTATTTAGATGAATGCATATCATGCCAACTGTAAGACTGTTGTTTTTCAAATGTTTCAGAAAACCTCATAAGTTGAAATATTTCTCTTTGTTTTTATTAGTAGATCATTTTATTTTAACACTAATTGATCATAAGTCTTATGCAACTGGCAGAATTTAGCACCAAACCTGTGAGAACCTGTGATTTTTTCTTTCCAGAATTTTAATGTGTTTCATGTGTGGTGATAACTTCCAAGTGGATTTGCCTCTGGCTCCATTGTTGAACCACCAGTGTTGTTATGTGACATCGGACAAGTTTCCAACAATAACATTAGAGACATATCTCGATGACTCGAAGCGTAAGGTGGAAGTGACAGTAACATCTTATCATGGTGGCACCCAAGTCCGCGATGACTTGTATCATGGCTTCATCCTGGTCTACTCAGCCAAGCGAAAGGCATCGCTTGCCAATCTCAGGTGAGTTGTAGCCAGATTTCTGTTGTGTTCTTATATGGCAGTATATGGTTAAGTTTATCTAGTAACTTGGAAAATATGCTGGCTGTGACACCACTTCACTTGTCCCGACTATGCCAAAGATAGTTTCACACACATACAGTTTATCTGAGTGGTGTTGTAACAATATAAATGCACTTAAAGGTCTTTATTTTGAAGAAAAGAAAATGCTAGTTATTGATAACTATTCCAGAAAATATTGAATGCGATGATATGTCCAAGAGATTGATAATCAAAACAGGAAGGTCATATCTGGGCCATGACATATTACTGCAGATACAATGTTATTTTAACCTGATAATTGTACTCACCCTAAGGATAACCTAAATTGAAAATTTACAAATCCTGTAAATGTTAGCTCACCTAGGGAAATTTTGAACCCTGCTCCCTTTCTCTCTCTCTCTCTCTCTCTATATATATATATATATATATATATATACACACATACACACTTTGTTTCAAAGAATGCATTTCTGTTTTTCTAATTATGATTTCCTGTAATCATGGTTTTTCTTCTATATTGTAGTGCATTTGCCGAGAACATACCTCCAGTACCAACACTGATCATTGCTGTTTCCGAGAGTGGTGGTGCCAATGCTTTCTTTGCCAGTGAGGTCGAACAGACACTTATTGTTGAGGGTAATGCTTTGGCAGACAAGCTGAAAATACACTTCATGATCACATGTGCTAACTTTAGGCAGCAGAGTGAGTATCATATTGATGACACTGGGTGTTTGGTCTAAATCATATTGTGCCACCTAAAGATGGCATAAGCCATTTTATGCCAGAATTTCATATATCGAATAGTTTATTTCCCTTGGCAGATGCATTTCAGCCATACTTCCCAGGTGTTACCAAGGCTAAATAACTCAACTCAACATATACTGAGTTCTAGTCATTCATTCAATCCCTGATTTTACCATCCACTCAGCGTCTTAGTATTGTAATGTTATTGTTGTACTTCCTAGGAAAGGGGCATGTATCTTAAATAAATTTCCATTTGAGTTTAAATCTCCCTTTTAAGAATGGCTTCCACTGAGATAATGGCAGTTATTTAACATGGCTTGGGTACCTGAAAAGAGAGCGAGAGAGATGCATATGGATTGTAATTCTTGCTTCACCACAAGGATTAATTCTAACTGAATTTAGAGCTTACCATAGATGGCATATTCGGTGGAGAAAACTTTGCCAGTTGCCTAACTGGATGAAAAACTCCTCATACAATAGTGCCACGGCCGTGATTCGAACCCCTAACCTCCTGCACAGCATTACCTTGAGTAAAAATTGCTATGCTCTAACCCAGGAGACCATAGAACTGGTTTTAAAGAAAGTTTAGAATAAGAACTTCTCTATTCTAATAGTACTTATATAGTAACTCTGTTAATCCTACCCACTTATAGCTGATTACATAAACACAATCAGCAACAATTAAAGCACTTGCTGGTATTTTATAGCTCATGCCTACCATCCACTGATAGTTTTTTTCTGATTTGTCACACCCCAATGATGAAATTCAAATATTTTCATCATAATTTTGCAGCACCTTCTAAAGGACCTTAAGTTGCTGTATTCCTAACACTATTTCCTGAAGTGCCTAAGTGGGCATTCTGGTGTCATTGTGGGTTAGAGCAATGTGGTTCAAACCTACAGGTTGTGGGTTCAAATCTGGATCGACCTGTATTTGTGGAATTCATTTCCTGAGGCATACGCCCCTAGGCTGTATATCCAAGGTGTTGTGACCAGCACCAAAGCTAAGCAACTCAACTCGGTCTGGCTCTATTCATGACGCCTATGCCTGTACCAAAATGGTAATTAGGGCACCTCCATGGTCTAGTTGGTAGCGTGTTGGACCACAGATCACTACCACCTGAGTTAGAATCTCGGCATGGGCATATCTGGAGGGTGTTTCATCTTTGACTTCGCCTCATTAGCATTGGAGATCGCACAGCCCGTATAGCTTGCTATGTGCACAAAAGTGGCAGTAACCCAAAATCATCATCATCATCATAATATAATGAATGATTATTGTTTGCTACGTGTTCTTGATATTTGTTGTTGTACTGAGTAGTGTGCTTTGTTTTTACTTGACAGCTGCTTCGTATACGCCATTCTTCAAAGTGGTCTGGGATAGGAAGGTGGATGTGGAGCATATATTTCGGTTCTCGGTAGACGATTCCCGGGCTTCCCTGTTCAACAGCCGAAGATACGATGGCATGAGGTCTCGGGCTGCAGCCATCATTTCCGCAAGAGATAGGAAACCTCGGCCCTTCGGCATTGGTAAAGGCAGCACCAGTAACAGGTAGGCTAGCAATAGGACATTTGTAGTGTGAGTTGTGAGAATTTCTGGGTGCAGAGCTTTGTTTGTGTTCAGTACTGGAGATAACTTATAGATGGCCTCCTTAGTTTACTTACACCTAGGTAAACAAAATTTCAGTCTGTGCAAGCCATCATAATTATGATAATAATAATACTTATTATTATAATAATAATAATAATAGTACAACCAGCATCATTCTAATAATGTTAACATCCCTATTTCAATACCTGCGTTACATGGCAGTGAAGTTTGCTTTAGTATGTTTCACACAGTGACCATCTATTACCATTCAGTGATATTATATCAGTTGTATTGACAGCAATGACTAATATCACACTCATGCCTAGAGTACTGACAGACTGTCAGCATACAAATGATCAATGCACATGGTTTATAAAGATTGTGTATAAAAATTAGCGACACACACACACAGGCATTGGCGCATTATATTAAATTGTGACAGCATATTCTGCACCGCAGATCAAAGTTCTATGCTCGGGCAACATATACAACAGCTATCACCCCACACATATACACACACACACACACACACACTGTTTCTGATAAAGACATGACCATCTACTCGTATATTTGTCAACTGTGGAAGTTTTTTATCATCTGATTAAACTTATGCTGGTTTTTATCATTTTCAGCCTTCTTGTTTTCCTCCTTGTACTGTGAGAAATGCTGTGGGTTTTTGGCAGCAGTTTTTATTGTATATTTTTTTATTTATTGTACCACTTTTATGTCTCCCACATTTCTCTAAGTGTTTATGTAGCATACTTTTGAAGAAACCGAACAAAGGAATTTTGAGATTCTTTTTCATTCCAAAGTCTTGTTTTACCATACGATTGTAAAAATTATATTACTGCACAATATATACAACATTTAATTTATACAACACACTATTAAGAATAATGTATAAATGCTACTGTTAATTTAACTGAAATATTGCTACGCAGAATAAATATATATTATAATAAAGAAGTTTATGGTATGTTTATTCATTATTTCAATGGTAATTGACTCACCCTAGATGTATGCTAGAGATATTTAGTTAGCTCTCTGCCAAAGCATCAGCACTGTAATACAAGGACAAAGCTAATCTAAGTGGCAATAAACTGCATATAATAAAACCCAAGTTGTGTGTCCCAATTTATCAGTTGATCAGACAATTACTCCAACCAGTATCTCTCAAATTAGGTCGTTCTTGTGCTACTTTTTGGAAATTGCAAACCCCCTTGCTTAATCAGAACAAAGTTAAAACCTCCTCCCCCAAAATCAAAAGAGTACGGAAAGTTTTAAATTTCCCCGGGAGGGTGGTCACTGCCAGAGTGTTTTACGTCCTCAGGGGGTTTTTAACGTCCCCCTTTATTTTAAATAACTCAGTGGAGACGGCAGCGCCATTTAACGTGGTCAGCCACCCACGATGTAGTGAGCCGAGAAATTAATCCCTGGAAAAGTTTCGACCTCTTACGGGGTTCGAACCTGCGACCGTTGGCACCGAGTGCCGGGTGCTTAACCGGTAGACCACCAGAGCTCACTATGCTACTTCCCTTGTGCACAATTGACTAAACATCCTTAGCTTAATGGCAGAACAAAGATACAAATCTACTGCACCAGATAATCAAAAGATATCATCGACAAATACCTCCCCAATTCTGCTTGGTGTGCTTGATCTCAGAACGCCAGACCACCGTTATAAATAAAATAATTTGTCTTGACTGTTGCGGCCAGCACAACAACTGATGTGATCATCGACCAAACAAATCACAGACTTGTATACTAAATTCTAGTGTTAAATGACTAAGAACAATAAAACTAGGAATTGCACGTGTAAGAGACAATTGACTGGAAGTGTCAAGACAGGGTTCCCACGTGTTCTGGAAAACCTGGAAAATAGGAAATAAAGTTAGGAAACGTCCTGGAAAAAAAATGGCCCGTGAAAAGGTCCACTTAGAACCAAAAAACGCAGTGAATAAATATTATGCCTGAAGTAGAAAAAGAGTACTAGTATGTCTTGATATCACATGTCAGTTAAAATTTAAATATAAATGGGTGGATCAGACAAGTAGAAGGGGTGAGTAGGAGGCTGTACCATGAAAATGTCAATAATCAATCATACATTAAATAAATATGGTATGCTTTTTTTTCCTGCACATATCTTGATTTCTTACCTTTAAATCTTGTATACTTTGTTCTGGAAAATGGTAATTTTGTCCTGGAAATATCCTGGAAAATAATATTTCTGTGCCAATCATGCAAGACTAAGAGGGCAGTACCACCTGTAAAGTGGAGTTACCTGTGGAATGAAGATGTACACGCTTTTTGTATTATTACAAGTACAAATCCAGCCCCATATAAACATCATATTTATACTCTACACTTACTACAATCAATATTGTTGTTGTTATTGATGCTGTTGTTGATATGAGTATCATAATGTTTGATTTATTTCATTTCCCAGTACTGAAGATTCTGAACCAATTTATGATGATCCCCATTTATTGCCGTGCCACTCAGACAGCGAAGCTGAGGATCACCGTGCTAGCTCCACATCACCGCCTCCCGGTGGTCAGCATAACCACTATGCCCATGAGGATGGGATCACGGAACAATACTCGTGCGTTGTCGGAGAGATGTACAATGAGTGTCGACAGCCAGACACTGAACATTTACTCAAACCTAGTCAGCTGAAGTCCAAATCTGCCATGTATACTGGTGGGTGATTTTCTGTCATTATCACAAGTTTTGTATGTATAGGTATATTGATGTGCTAATATGTCCGGTGTAGACGTGTGTACACATTCATGTCATGCACGTGCATACACCACAAACACCAACAAATCTTATAGTGTATCATCTATCCATTGTATTCATCTTACTTCAATCCCAGACAAGTACAGGATGTCATTCCCCAGTGCTTCTAGCTTCTTCACAACCAACTCCGCATACCGTGAAGACTCAACGGACACTGATAGCAGTTCACGCTCACCGCGGTTACCACGCAAAGAATGCTATCTCTTCACTGAGCTCATGCCATCATCCAACTTCAGGAAATCCAGCAGCCTCGGGATGAGGACCAAAGAATCCGAGGAAGGTGATTGGTTGATGGTATTACCAATATCCCAGATAGTGACTGTTTTGTGGTTTTGATGTTATCTGACTCGAGAACATCTCCTCCTGGTTTTATTTTGTCACTTAGCTGTTCTTTATTATTATGACGATTTTTTACTTGTTGCCGCTGTCATGATTCTCTCCTCTTTGATCCATAAGAGAAGTGACTGCGGTGACTAGATTATAGATGTGCTGTCAGTGTGGAGTTTGGTTTTCAGTCAACAATCGTCCTTTGTTGTGTTCCACTTTCTAAGTCGCCATCATTTTATAGTTCACTCCGCTAGGAGTCTGTCTTTTAGTTTTGTTCCTGGAGGTAATTGTTCTCCACATATATTCACCCCAAAGGTGTCTGTGATGCTCGGCTGTTCATTTGGTGGCTATTTATATGCATGCACATAATTATATGACTATTATATTTCTTTATTTGTTTGATTCTGTTCTGCATTTATGTCGGCATGTGCACTCATCTGTGCCAAACACTAGAGTAGATGTCTCGTTATTAGTGCCAGATACACGATTCCCAGTTTTTGTGCCATAATCCTGTGATTGCTAGTGCAATATCAGTATCATCATGGCTAGTGCCAGTACTAATGCACTTTAGTTGTTGAGTGTCTGCTAGTAGTGCCAGTAGTAGCATCAGTATCGCACTAAATTAGTACTAATACTAAAGAATTACATTTCACTTCCAGCCGATAATCCATACAGATATGATGATAGAATGTCTCTATAAAGTGCACTAATTTGGCCTATAAACAATTGACAAGAATATACTGAAGATTTGATCTTCGGGGTTATCATTTTGTTCTGTTTATCATTATGTTTAAAATTGCCTCCGGCGGAAAATATAAACATGTGCAAATTTTCATTTCAATATATCTTTCTTAAATTTTGTTCCCTTGGAAGCTTAATAAATATTGGGAGTAACTCTGTTTTGTAAATCTTTCAACTGCCAAAACACATTTCAACTGTCTGTAAGAATTTGAGAATCTAAAACAAATTGATTTTTTTAAGTGCTAATACGATATCCGCAGAAATGACACTTAACTGGCAGTACTTAATTACATGTAAATTTGGCATGAGCGATTCTGATTTTATTTATTATTTATTTATGTTCTGATGTTGCTTCAATTGTTTGTTACCATGGTGTAAATTCTTTGTTCCATAGATGTGCTGCTCTGTTGACAACCAGAGGCATGTTATAAATTTGTTCTGGTATTATTTGTTTATAATACGGGGTCTGTACAGGACCTTGAAAGTCTTGAATTTCATTTGGTGCCTTTTCAAGCTTGGCATTGAAAGCATTGAAAAGCTTTGAATTCAGGAAATAGTCTTGGAAAGCCTTGAATTTAATTTCTAGCGATTTAATGCTGTAACACGTTATGCCCGATAAATTACGGTATGTTTACTCCCATTTAATTTCATCCAAAATTACCAGTCATAAACCTACTCCGGAAGAAACTGTGTCAGCATCACTACACTACTCACAAGTAGTGAAAAGCCACCGCTCACTGCTGAGCTGATTGTTTTAGTTAGCTTGGATACAGCCGAGTTGTGTCAATTTACTTGGTCCCTCTGCAAAAAGTTGTATCAGGGGTACTCTGTTAGTGTAACCGTAGCACTGTCTTTAGCGAACCATGTCAAATGATGCTCTGTGTTTAAGGGTACTCAATTTTACTCGCACTTGCGCATGTCAGTAGCTTTCTAAACTCAAGTATCCGAGCTCAAACAAACATTATGTTTGTATCCACTGTTATTGTTTGATGTGTCTTGTATAAAATTTCACATCAGATTATCATGTGTTGCTGTTTGTTAGCAGAAGTTAGCACCAAAACTGTCATACTGATAAGTACAAACGTTGGAAAAAATGGTAGAGCGAAATTTCAAGAGAGTTGGCAGTACTTGACTCTGTGAGTTCCTTGACACTTCTTGGGTGGATGTTGTTTACGGGAAAAATTATCTGAGTAATGCAATTGTGGATAATGGGTTTTCTGCTATAAAGGCATTGAAACAATGAAAGCATTGGCAACAACACAGAAGTGCAGCAAACTGGTACATATGTCATTCCAGGATGATTGCAAGAAGGCACTGGTTGCTGTCAAAGCCAAACTGTTGTCAAAATCGCCAGTCATCTTTTTAGTGATTCAGAACTCGGCCAGCTTTGATCCTGCATTGATGACAAATGGTGAAACTTGTACATGTTGCGAAGTTTGTGCATGTGCTACAAAAGCTGGTTTTCATGCATCGGGTGAACAAAGGTAATTGCAACATGATCCAGTACTCTGCTTTCCTGAGATTATGGCTGTTAGCGATAGTGAATTCAAAAATTTTGCCAGATAATGACAAATTGGACTCCTTCCTGGCAATACACTTAAAGGAGTGTGCACACTTTGGAAAGCTATTGATTGTCATAAAGAAGCTGTTGATTGTCTCATATCGCCAGGGCACAGTTTAGCGAGGTTTCTAATTCTCTGGTGCAGCTCTGTAAAAGTAAGGACCTGTAGGAATTTGGGTGTAGAAAATATATGTTTACCCGGATACTGGTACTTCATTGCTTTCACCATTGTATGCATGCCTGTTGACTGTATTTTCTAGTTACAAACTTGTATGGACTTATTACTTGTTTTCTATTACAGATGTGTCTATTAGATACGTACTATTAAAACAATACAATATTTTATCACCATTACTTTACTACTATACTAGTCTTTAAATTTTGATGAAAAAATGGTCTTGAAAAGCCTTGAATTCCATATCTTCAGTGGTGTATGGAACCTGATATATAATCACATGATGATATAAGTTTTGTGACGACATCTGTTTCGTTTAATGGAGTGTTTTGAGTTTCTGTTTGTTTTTGTGTGTGTGTGTGTGTGTGTGTGTCTACAGTGTGGGGGTATGAAGAACTGATCATTTGAAGATAAACCCTTTTTGCAGTATTATTAGGCAGGCAGTATTGTGTATTCTTTACTTATGGTTTTGCCATATGCTGATTTAAATCTTGATTATATAAAAAAAAAACTCCGGCCACATGGGATTCTAAGCATCAATAAACACAACTGATGTACAGTTATAGTTTTATTCAGCAGAATAGCACATTTGTGATGAAAATATTCTGAACAGTTTTACGTTTTATATTCTACAATCTTTATTTATCCATGCCTTCTGTTACTCTCATTATTTCATTATTTGATCGTTACATGTTTTATGTTAGATTGCCATACTGAATGTGAGATGAGAAATGTAACTTACCTCATTTTTTAGCTTGTTCTCATAATAGTTATTATACAGTTTGTCATCTGCATTTCAGAATCGACTTAAGACTTAATGCACATAAATAACTTGCTCTTCGGTTTTGATATTTTCAGTTTATTGGTTAGATAATCAGTAATAGAGTTGTTTGTTATAACGTAATTTATTTCCTGTGTCATATGTTGCCCTACTGTATCTTTCTGTAAATTGTCATTAATAAATATAAATGAAAAACATAACTGCCATCTTTTAAATATTTCATTGTCCTATATTATCACTCATTTTCCTGTGTTATTGCACTACTTACTGCTGCACCTGCACATCTGGATCAGGGATAGGATTTCTGCCGCCATTTTTGGCTCCACGGCCACCAGTCATAGATCGACCAAAAGTGAAGCGCCTCTTGAAATCCTCGACACTGCCGACATCGGCCACACTACTGCCAACTGGTGAATACTAACAGGCCGCTTGATTAATTAACCCGCTGCATGACAATACTGTATTATTGTGCTGATGCTCATGCCAGTTTTGTGCTGTGTCTTGCTAGTGCTTGTTGATCTTGCTATTAATGATTTGTAGCATCTCGTTAAAGCCAGATTAAAACCGGGTTTATTTAATTGTGGAAATATTACAGTCGCCATTCAGTTTATTACACATTCCTCAATCCAGTAAATGTGTAATATTGTAAACATTGTCCAGTGCTCATGCGAGGTGCTTTATTTAAATGCAGCGTGAGTGGATGCTGTTTTGTTTCAGTTGATAGTTATACTTATTTCGTTTTCTCACACTATGCTTCTTTTGTATCTTACAAGTGTCTGAACACTCCTCTAAGCTGCGACGCTGTCTTAGTTTTCATGGTTTACTTAAGAAATGTGATCCTGCCACAGATCGTTTTTTCTCACTGGATTTTTAAACTGTGAAATATGTATTCTTATTGCTTCCTGTATGTATGTGCCAATTATGGTATGCATTTGAAGTAAGCTACTGGATACTAGACATGGGGTCAATTCCATTTTGTCAATTCCAATTCCACTTCAGATTTATCAAGTCCAATTCCAAATTTATCAATTCCAATTTCATTTTTTACCTACTACTCTTTACCATGAGTAGGTACTCTGAATACCTTCTCAGAGTACCTACTTGGAATACCAAACTCCAAGTGGTTTATATTCCAAGTAGGATTATCATGGAAGAAATATTTCTGAATAAAAAAAAATCGATATAAGTTTTTGTAGCAGACTTCGATTCCAATCCCGGAATTGAATTGACCCAATCTCATGTCTGCTGAATACCTTGTGACCAAAACACTTTTGTCATTTTTTAAATCTTAAATTATATCCACTTAATGGATATCTGGTGTGATTTATGTTTATATATATATATATAAAATATATATATATATATATATATATAAGATATATATATATATATATATATATATATATATATATATATATACTTAAAAGTCATGTGTTACTTTGAAATGTTATAGTAGGACACCAGACAGTTGACTTTCTGATGTTCCTTTTTTTAAATAATTTTGTTGTGTTAGTGCTGGTAGAAGATACATGCAAACATCTGTGCAGACACACACACACAGACATGCATGCACACACATGCACAGAAAGAGGGGAATGTTGTTGTCTTGCTACATTTAACAAGTCTGTGTTACAAATCTCATATCTCTGTCTTCTCAGCTGATGAGATTACTGTGTGGGAAGAGCAAGTTCCATCAGACAAGAGATCAGCACCGCCTACTCTACCTAAACCTAAATCTGGGTCAGCAGCTGCATCAGTGGAGAAGCCTCGTGTCGGAGTATGTATAAAGCAGGATAACTGACACCCTGCGTATGCTCAGTTTGTATCAGAAGGCAAATGACTTGTAGATCAATCTTCTTGGCTCATGTAGAACAATTGTTAAATTGACATAGAGTCACTTGTTTGGCACCTAATTTGGTACATTGTTCTCTGGTGCCATACAGGTAATTTGAACATACTAAATGATTGCAAAGTAGGGACAAATACAATTGAGAAGAGAATTATTATGAAAGTTGGTATTTCTTAAAGGTAGCATCAAAGAAAAGGGTCTTATTGGCACATTTAATCCAATCACCGTGTTTATGGTAGAGGTTTCTGGTGGAAACTCATTCAGCAGTCTAGGAAGGCAACGTTTCTATGAAAGCTCTATTGCCACAAACGTGTTGAATATTGTACTGATCTCTTTCATATTGCATAGCTCTAAATTTGCCCAGCTGCTTTCAGGAATGGCCTTAGTGGAGCCCCTGCCATTCAGACAAGCTTTGCAACAAAGTAGCAGGCTGGTGCAGTTGATGTAGGACAAATAGCATGGTCTTTGCACAAATGATCCCTTTTCCTGTAATGCTCCTTTCATTTTATTTTGGGTAATGGAACTTGACAGTTCAAAATCTTGTCTCCAACCAGTAAAAGCTCAGATTATGAACACATTGAGAGGTAATTAGAGTCCGAGTTGTATGGTTATAATCTGTATCTCGGTTATGGAAAAAATGGAGCACCTATGGGGTTATGGAAAAAATGGAACACCTGTGGGGTTATGGAAAAGGTGGAGCACTTATGGGGTTGTGGAAAAGATGGAGCACCGATGGTGTTCAAAGATATTAGTCAGTCATGTCTCAGCTTATTTGAAAAGATTTGGAAAGTCCACTTCTATCAACACAGGCATGTATAAATGTTTTGTTTATGGAGTTTTGTACGTATGGAAATATTGCAATCGTGATTCGTTTCTTCAACCTCTAGACATCTTCAGCCGTTGCAAATCCAAACTGAATTTGCTTACGTCAAAGCTAATAATGGTTCCCAGATCCGGGTGGTATTTGTTTGAAAAGAATGTACCAGTCTGTGATACTGCTGTGGTTAGAGTACTGTGTGGTAGATGTCCAGGTTGTTGTTTGAATGTGGCTTTTACCTGTGTTTGTGGAATTAGTTTTTTTTAAACTTTTTTACCTCTGCCATATGTCCCAGATTTGAGACTAAATAATTCCACTAATTTAAATAATAAGCCGTAATCATGTTGCAGATAAATTCCCTTTTCAAGTGTTTATTTCTGTGTAGCAAGATAATTTCATGCCTCTTATAAGAACGGTGCAAAAGTAAACCAAACCACCATTTATGATAAAATAATAATAATATTAGTAATAATAATGTTGTTTTAATAGAGGCCTTACTAGCCAGAGGCATTCATACTTAATATATGTCCAAACCCAATTTAAGTTATTTGAATGATGTCACCTTTGACAGCAAATTTAGCAACTAAATGAGTCATAGCTTGGTATAATGATGTACTCTTTTTCTATTGGCCTAGGGTCGGGGTTATCCCGTGGTAGATGTTATTTTTATCAGCAATAGATGAAGATTATGGACATTGGTGGAGTTTAACCTAATTTTGACTGCACATTCTAATTGTGGAATATCTCTGATAGCACTTTATTTGACTATTCTTGTACATTTGTGGCCTCTGTTCATCCTGTTCTGTGTGTTTTAGTGGAGCCTACCTCATAATGACCTAATCCTAGAAGCACCTTTTCCATATCTTTGGCTGTTGATAGTATCCAATTAATAATCCCACATACTATTATCTACAATGTTAACCAGTAGGTTATTAATGTAACAACGAATGGTATAAATTGGTGCTAAATATTTTTAAGCTAAAGGCAATTGCTATGTAAGTCTTTTATACTGCCTACAGAAATTAGTTACAGAACTGTTCTGTTATCCTGATTTCTTCTTGGATAGATTGTGTCCTGTGTGATTGTTCTATGTCGGATATCAGGACATATGGGTCGGGGTTATCCTGTGGTTATCCTGTGGTAGATGTTACTTGTGGTCAGTGGTGTTATATATTGCGATAACCACTCTTATGTGTGTTGTGGGTGACTTCCTCTGCTGTGATTCAGAGGGTTGAAATAGGCTATGCAAATCTCCCACCTCATGATCTTCCCCTGGTGGCCACCTGTGTAATGAATGGGATGGTTAGAAAATGGACTTGCCCCCTATTGAATACATACAAATGGTTTGAGAAGCATGAACTTGATGAAGTGCCTTACAAAATAATGAGTTCTAGATGGTGCTACTTATGGCTGGAGCTGACCTGGACATCAGCGATGCTCTGAGGATGAATTTCACATTTAATCAGCATACCCTTTTCGGATAAAAATTTTCACCTGTTGTAAGAAAATTTATTACATAAGAATTGCCACCCTTGTAGCATTGTTGCATTTATTCATGCACAGCCGCTTGATCTCAGCAAGTTCAGCGATGTTCGTCAGGTCATCAGTCGTAACTTGACAAGTGGCCAGCAGCCCACAGCCAGGCAGAGAGCACCACTAGCCACCCCAGAACATATAGAAATTGGAGATTATGCTCAAGTGAAGGTGAGGATTTATATATTATATATTTTACCAACGCTATTTTTTTTAAAAATAAGTTTAAAATAAACTTCCATCGTTTGGATGGCCGTCACTTTCTCGGACAAGTTATTATCTTTGTAGGGTGTTCGTAGTATGATGTTACATTTACCTGATAACAAATATCTTCTGATTTTTGTTGTTGTGTTGTTCGGTTTCTGCTGCTCAAATTTAGTCAGTTGATGTAAGTCTTTCATAAGGGATTTTATTAATAAAGTAATCAATTCATAGTTTTAGAAACCCTACTACCTGCAAATAATGAAAGATCAAGCATGTTAATGTATTCGTGTTGAATTCACTTTTGTTTACTTGCCAACTGATCACTTATTTGTTTCGTTACAAGCAGACACCTCAGGTGAGTACCATAAAACTGGACATTGTCTGTGAAGGATTTTTGTGTCTTTTCTCAAAACACTACCCGTGTTTTGTTTGTTTTATTTTCTATTGTTTGTGTGTGTCAGTATGTGTGTGTGTGTGTGTGTGCGTGCGTGTGTCTGTTGTTTATTATTTTAGTTTTGTGTTGTCTTCTTTGAAAGGTTATAACTTAAATCCTCAACTTAGTAGTCGATGGTTGGTAGCTGTAATGGAGTGGTAGTCGTCCAGTGTCGTGGATCAGCCATGATAGGGGTCTAACTCAGTGGCTTGATCATCTGATCTGATGTTGTTCACCCAGCCGTAGCGCAATGATGTACACTATAGCTGTTGGTAACCATGGCAACGTATTGCAAACACAAGCATCTTCATTCTCTTGGCCTATCATGATCTAGATTATTTTAGTTCGTATATTTCAATTCTAAATTTGGTTATTATTATTAATGTTATTAATATTATCATTATCATCACCGTTATTATTTCCATTATTGATGTTTAGTTAGTTTTTTTTTTGAGGTAGGATAATTAAGTTAATATTTCTCTTGAACTAAACTTCTGACATTTATCTTGCCATGTTAATAACAAGTAAAATGCCGTCAGATTTGTATTGGAATTGTGTGGGAAACAAAAATATTAAGATAATAAACAGTTTCCTAACAGAAAAGGACTCTCAACTAAATATTCTTATCATCCATGCAGTGGATGATTCTAGGTTGGTTTTGATCTAAACTTAAATAGAATACGTCTAACATTTGAGTTTTGTTTCCATGGTTGTTTTTTGTTGTTGTTTTTTTCTCTCTCTCTTTTACTCATGTGCATCTTTTTCTCATGTGCATTTTAGACCACCAAATTCATTTGTCATCCCTGATCGGCCAGTAGTTACTTACTAACTTTCTTTCCACAGGATGCCCTACCCATAGCCGAGAATGCTTATGCCTCCGTGGCTGATGCCCTTCCCTCAGGTCAGATCCGTCGCATACGATCCACTTTCAAAGGTGGCACGAAACACGCCAAAGGTGCTGGAGATCCAGCATCTGACACGGACTCGGACGACTGCAGTTCGGTGGACAGGGCCCAGGAGAACATATACTCACGTGTGAACAGGAGACCGACTCCGCACAAAAAGCGGAACAAATCTCGCCACGCTGACGGCATCATTCGTGCCCCACCTCTGCCACCATACACAGATGATAGACAGGTTTTGGTGCAAGAAGATCTTCTGGAGAGATGTAAGTTGAAGAGTGGTGAACCAAGTCAAAATAGTTATAATTTTGGAGATTTGATTAGATTTGATAATAATGATAAAAATAGTATCTCGCACCTTAATCAGCATGAGTTGTTCTAGGGTGCTTTACACTAAGAATAGAATTAAAGCATATTCTGGCTCATATAGCACAACCTCTTTTATGCAGAAGCATGCAAAGATTGTAGTTTATAGATGTTATAAATAGGCCAATTTAAATCAATTGGTTTTAGGAAACCACTGTACACTGCTGTTTGGCTTCTTGACATCCTTAAAGGGATAGTCCACCTTCATTTCAGATTTTCAGGACTAATACAGCTATGCTCACAAATATCATAAATGATATAAAAATGTGTAAACAATCACCCACACATTAAATAATTGTCGAAGAAACCTCGAGGAGAACCGGAAACAAAGAATGGTGTTTGTGTGAACTCTGTGAACCAATGGATTCCTAGAAGGAATCTATTTCTTGCCATTCTGTGAAAACATTTAACTTTATTTTAGCTGATTCAAATGTGAAATGGCTATTACAACATCGCAAATGGCTGAAATATTAATGCTCAAGAGCAGCTATAATCCGCCTCAGTCTAGAGAGTGCTCATATGACATGAGATCATTTCAGTTTTCTCCTTCCCGCCTTCATATCTGGCGTCCAGTGCAGCCGTAATGGCAGCCCTACAGTAATTTGGATTATTTCCCATTATCTATGATATTAGGCATATTTTGAGATTATTATTGTGGGATTTTTGGTTACTGTTCTAAGCATTACATATTTAAGAAATATTTTCTGAGGGTGAACTGTCCCTTTAAAGGTGTCTTAGATCATTGCAGTCACCAGTATAAACTTCTGGATCATATCCTTTAAATAAGGTGGTGCTTTTACACTGAGTATTTTAAGTGTTTCATGCAGGATCTTATACAGGGTTTGCACAAGTCCTTAAAAACCTGGAAAGTCCTGGAATTTGAAAGTTTGGATTCCAGGCCTGGAAAGTCCTAGAATTTTTGTAGAGGTCTTTGAAAGTCCTGGAATTTGGGCATATAGATCTATATTTCTGATCATAAGTGTACAGGAATTCAGTCATTATACTTTTTCCGAAATATCGGTGTATCTTTGCGCTTTAATGGTTCGTGAATTCATTGAAAAGGTCCTTGAATCTGACATTGGAAGGTCCTGGAAAGTCCTGGAATCTGAGATGTCCAAATGTGTATGAACCCTGTCATACAATAATCTGAAATGGGACAAAACTGACAATCTATGCGACCCATCTTAACAAAAGGAGCCGGATGTCTGTAAAATTGATTTTCCGTAAATGCTGCTTTTGTGAAAAAAAATAAGAAATTCAAAACAAATTTGATTTTCCCTAGAAACAATTCTTTAGTATTCCATTTATTGATTGTGATTCTTGTCATAATTTAAATAGACACTGTTTCTTGTATTTTAAAGAGAGTTTCGTAGAGCTCTCCTAAGTTTTCTGCTTGATTTCTTTAAGACAAAGCTGAAAATGCGAGTAATTGCATGTGTTATTTTTCACTAATTTTGAGACTATCCCTAACAAATCGGATATCACCATGTAAGATAACACGTTGGCGCTGAAACACGCCAGACAGTGGCATTATGAACAATTTTGAACAGCCAATTACATCAGAAAATGGCCTCATTGCAGAAGAAGTTTCCACGTTCCGGTTCATTTCAAATTAGTAAATTATGTTATAATTATACAAAGAGCTGACATAGGTCTGCTATGCTTTTGATGATTTGATATCCGACCACCAGTGTTCACTAGTTCATTATAAAATGTTCATATCTGGAAGGTGCGGAGTGTGCAACTCTACATTAATCTCAATAGTTTGGTTATTCAGCCTTTGCACTGGTCAGGCCTGGAACATATAGCTGAGAGGGATTTTCCCAAAGGAAACAGATCCCAGAGACACACGTGTTAGCCGGATTTGAACCCATAACTTGGTGGTTTGCAGGGCAGTGCTTTAGCTACTGGATCACCAGAATGCCCTCGCAATAATCACAAGACTAGAGTAAACTGAGCCCTTTCAGGGAGCTTGGAGTTGACTGCCATATCCAATACCTAGAGTATCAGATAGGTTCAGGTGATTGGGGCTGACTGCCACATCCAATACCTAGAGTATGGGATAGGTTCAGATGATTGGCATTGGCTAGGTCAAGTTATTCATCAATTTCTTTGGTTTGGCTTCAACCATAAGATAATGAGCGTTAAAGATTTATCTGTGAAACTGCCAAATATCCTAATTGATTTTAGCTTGTAATATATTTTACTCGAATGCAAAACGTCTGTTTTCTGGTTAACAAAATATTGTTTCATATACTTAACTGTATTTTTAATATCTTCAGTACACCACTCAGCTTCTGATGGTAGCGAAGGGACAGGTGACGAACTTCATAATGCTCGCAAGGTGAAGAAGAAACGTTCGTTCAGATCAAGGCGTTACCGGAGATTGACGGAATCAGAGGATTCAAGTCAGAACTATCCTCTGTCTGACTCTAATATTATGGACTCCCCTCACAGTATGTAATTGTCCTTATTATGTCAAGGAATTTGTGTGTGTGTGTGTGTGTGTGTGTGGCCACATGGGTAGAACTATTTACCTATGGCTATGGTCATTCTGTGCAGGAGGTTGCAGGTTCATGCCTCAGCCGTGGCACTATAGTGGGGGGAGTTTTTCATCCAGCCAGGCAACTGGCAAAGTTTTCTCCACCGAACATACAATATATTCTAAATTATAAATATGCGTCTCCCTCATTTGAGGTTGCCAGCCACGTTAAAAAAACTGCCATTTAGGCTATTATTATCATTACTATTATTATTGTGTGTGTGTGTGTGTGTGTGTGTGTGTGTGCTAATAAGATTATAAGTTTATATATATATATATATATATATATATATATGCCACACTGTTGTAACATATTCAAACCAGTATACCGATTTATAATAAATGAGAGGGTCACTGAACACAACAAGCACATTACCTCAGGATGGTTTGGCATGTGACAAAATATTACTTTGATGTGAATGTGATCCATACAGCTTGGACTAGTTCATAATGTCACATTTATGTGGTGTTTGAATTATGTTTTAGGTAAAACATCAGTGGATGATGACAACTCGTTGGATCACAACACAAGTGGAGAGTTTAGCCCCAAGGTGATTATTTGAAATTATTAAGTAATCTTAAGCGTAACTTTTATGGTTCTCAGTGGACTAGAAACTAGAAGAAAAGGACTCGAGAACATGTTCGCTTCTAAACATTCATGCAGAATCAGACAATTCTTTAAACATTGTCTGTCATCAGAATTACAATATGGCTTGCTGTTTTTCTGAAAACTGTCGTGCTATCATTTTGTTGAGCTTTTAAACAAATAGTAATAAACATTTTGCAGATTGGATTTGCTTTTTACATTATGAAGTGTTAAGGTGATCTAGGAAATGTAATTAAAAAAATTAAAATATTTGAGTCCGGGTCAAAGAATAGGTCAGGAAAGGTCCGGAACCTTTTTTTTATTCTCCTTATAAGTTTCAATTTATAAATAATAACAGTATTGGTCTCAAGTCCTTTTTTATTAGTGACATTAGCGATGTTGTGGTGTAATTGGTTCAATTTCTCCCTAGAACAAAGAGAAGTTAAAGGATCAACAACGCAAAGAGCAGCTGAAGCAAAAGGAGAAAGAGGAGAAACGTAAGAAGAAGGAGGAGGAGAAACGTCAAAAGGAACAGCAGAAGCAGCGGAAGAAGGTCAAGGGTAGGCCGGGATTGATGTCGCAGAATAGCAGTCCCTGGGGGACGCTAGATGAACAGCGCCAGTCGGAGGATAACGCTGTACCACTTTTTGTTGAGAAGTGCATCACGTTCATAGAGAAAGAGGGTCTTGGCATAGAGGGGCTGTATCGTGTGCCTGGCAACCGTGCTCAGGTGGAAATGCTCATTGAAAAGTATATTGAAGGTTTGTCTTCCAAAGAATATAATTAAAGCTTAACAAAAGCTATGTGCACGAAAAATAAGTCCATTTAATGGACATCAAAATCTGGGTAGGCGGTATTGTGCATTTGTTGTGTGTGTGTGTGTGTATGTGTGTGTGAATAAATTAGGAATGGAATGTGTATGTGTATGGAATGTGTATGTTGTGTTTGTAAATTCTGTAAAGGAGTTTTCTGTTAAATGAAAGATATGAAACCGCAGTATGATTAGTTCTCATCTGATTGGTCCACAAGTTAGCGCTTAGCGCTGGTGTTTGGCTTTATTAACACGAGCATAGTAATTGGATAATGTGTGTTTTCAGATTCCAATGTTGACATTTCTGCCCTTGATATACCTGTTAATGCAGTGGCTACAGCAATGAAGTATTTCTTCTCTGATCTGTTGGTGGAGCCAGTTATACCTAACATTGTCTATGATGATCTGATTGCTGCATCTAGTAAGTCTTGTATGTTGAAGTGTTCCTGTCATTTGTCTGGCTGTGTGTGTATGCATGTGTGCATGCATGCTTGTATTTTTGTGTGCATGCGGGAAGAGATGTAATTTTGTATTGTATCTGTATTATATATGGAATAATTGTGTGGATTTCCTTTGAATTACTGTGGATGTACAATTTTTGTTATGTTCCTATAATCCTAGTCACATAATTGCCATGAATATTACATAGATAGTAAATAATGCAAGAATTTATAAAAAATAATGTTATTCATCTTATACACAAGTATCCCTAATCCAAAAATATTTTGGTGTTATGGAAGAAGCACATATTAATGGCTGTCATCACACACACACACACACATATATATATATATATATAGAGAGAGAGAGAGAGAGAGAGAGAGAAATTCTTTGGAATATCTATATAGTGTGCAGAGTAATTTTTGTAAAATAATTATAATATAAAATACAAAGTAGTCATAAGTATGAAGATACCAACACACATGCACAGACACAAACACACACACACACTAAATATTATCCGGTTTCTCTTTTCAGATATCACCACTCCTGAAGAGAGACTCCGGACACTGAAATCTGTTATTGATCGTATCCCAACCACCAACTGGCAAGTGCTCCAATATATGATGCGTCACATGGTACGCGTGACCGAGCAGAGTAAGGACAACAACATGAACTCGCAGAATCTTGCCATCTGTTGGTGGCCAACCATATTACGGCCAGACATCTCGTCTTTAGAGTTTATGGCCACCATGTCGAAATATCTCAGTGATGTGGTACAGACGTTTATAGACAATTATACGTACTTCTTTGTGGACAGTGGCGTATAGCGTGATGGGATCGGTGTCTCTTTGTGCTTGCCTGTGTCTTGTGGGGGCATTGTGTGTATGTGTGTGTGTGTGTGTGTGTGTGTGTGTGTGTGTGGACATGGGAATATGTCTTTTATATATGTGGCCATCAGTTATTAGGGACATGACATGATTTTATCAGCCACTTTTCATAGTTCAGGCTGCTGGAAGTTGGTCACCCATCGCGTAGTTCAGCAAGGATACGTGTATGTTGTTGTATGGGATGGCCATTTGAGTGGTCAACTTTTATTGCCATTTTGAAGCGTTATAAAATTTGGTTGTTAATTGCTAAAGTGCTTTCTGTTCCGTGATGGGTGTTAGTTTGGCATCCCTCAAATCTAGCATGAAATGTACAGCACCCTTTACAGGTGCAATGCATTTGTGATTGGTTATTGATAAATATACAGCACTAATTATGACCTGATGATAACTACCTGTTTGGTTTATTTCTGTATCACTATTAACGACCTATCTGTTGATAACATTTACACGCAATCGGAGAGAGGTCGAGTTCGGTGCTTCTTGGTTAGGTTAGCCTACTCGAGATGGATAAATTCGGGATGTGTTCATCATACAGTCAAACTGCATTTATTACTAATATAGACTTGAACAATCAGAGGAACAGTTATGTGGCAGGAGATGTTTTTTTTAAAACCACTGTACGTTAGTTACGTAAGAGCTGTGTGGGTGATGAAGGACAAAACCAATTCGGCGTGATAATGGCACCGCATCTGGCACAAATCTACAGTAGCACAGCAGTGAAAGGAGTAAACGGATAGAATCCTCGTTTGTTTGTCATATGAGACCAGATAATAGTAATGGCTATTGTCTGTTTAAAGCTGTGAATACGTTTGTTTTATGGTGTGTCTGTATATAACGTATAGAATCTCCCTGTGTACTAAATGTAGAGCAGTTCTATATATATATATATATATAGAGAGAGAGAGAGAGAGAGAGAGCTATCCTCTCACTGTGTCTATAAAGAGCAGTTTTGTGAACTTAATATGCTGCATATAGAGTAGAATGCAAACGACGCACGGAACCATTCCGGGAATTGGATGTTATATACGAATGAGTTCTGTAGGTTGCGCACACCGTACATGGAGTAGTTCCACATGCGATTGTTCTGTGTAGAGCAGACCTAAGGCCGGTGTGTAGGTGTCGCGAATCTGCCATTGTGTTTCTGGTTTTAGTGGAATATTTTATTTTTCTGAAACTTAAATCCACCTTATGCCGCTCAATACGTGGGGTGTGATAAATTTTATAATAAAAAAGGAGAAAAACCCTTTGTCCTATAAACAGGTCAGCTCAACTGTGGCCCTTTTACTTTGAGGTGTGATGGAACCGATTGTAGTTTTCTCAAACAGTCGCTGGCGATTCTGTCTGTGGTGTGGTTGGTAGTACGCTTTGCTACAAGTCATGGGATCGAATCGCTGTGTTCGTGTGATGCTGAATCTGAAGGTTTTATTTCTCTACGGAGTAAAATTACAGCACCCTCCACCCCCTCCACCAGGCCACATTGATCGGATATGACCAACGTCAAGGCTAAACAACCAAAACATTGAGTGAACAGTATTTTAATCCTGAATGTTAGTAGATCTTTACAGACAGACAGACACACACACACACACGTATATATATATATATATATATATATCACACACACACACCAGAGAGAAAGTTCTTGATGCAGCATTTCTATTTTGGTTCGTTGACAAGGTTATCCATTGTCCCCGTGGAACTCGGACAACATTTTTGTAGAACTGTTCCAAGTGCTGCCTATTATCTCAATATTACATACTGCGTCACCGATTATATTAATAGGAAATGGCTGTTTGGTGTTCGATCATCTTATCTTTATATCCTTATTAGTGACTAAATGGAGCCAGAGACATGTGTACGCACCGACATCGATTTCAAAGGCTTCTGGCATTAGAAATGAAGTCCTCGATCCGTAAACATGACGTACCATATGACGTTATGAACTGTTCATCATAAGATATGAACGTTATGCCAACTTAATTGATATGACTTTAGTGTATATCGTACACCTATAGGATGGGGGAGTTGCCGACAGTAACCAATGTCGTGTCATCGTCGATGTTTGTTGTCGTCCTGTACGTCGACGATTAGCCAACGATTATTATCGCATATTTGATTTTTACATTTATATCACAAATATCTAATTTAGACTGTTCATTCACTCGACTGCCAAACAACGTAGATAAACACAGAATGGTTAATTGTGTGTGTGTGTGTTTGTCTATACGTGCAACAGTATGCTATTTTCTATACATTGGTGTTAATTTTGTCTAACTTTGATAACTACCAAACCCTGTATAGTTTTGTAATGTGTTCCGATGGTGCTACTGGGGGGGGGGGGTAGATTGGGTTGAACCATGACCCGTTGCTTGATTATTACTTTTTGGGTGAAATTAACAATTCCAAGTACGGTACTAGGGATCTTTGTGGAAAGGTCGGCACTTCACAGTGTCTTTTGCTGTGGACTCTCTTCAGATTTGGACTTTTCGCTTTCCTGAACAATTTCAGTTGTCACTAATCCGATCCGCTTTTATCCCTGTTAAGTTCACCATACTCCATTCTCACGTACATCGGCAAAAACCTTATATGTCTCTATCAGTTATTAATATTAATGGCGGGAAAAATCAACAAACGCGAAATGATTTGCCATCTGATATTTGTTTCTTTAACACTACTATATTTACATTAACAACAATTGTTAACAATCATTATTATTGGTATGACGAGAGAACAAATTCTAATAGGAAGTGGATCTTGTTAACGAAGCTACCAAAGCCGCTGTTTGCCAGATAGCTGTTTCTGAAGGCTGGGTGTTTGACGGTGTTCGTCAGCAGTTACTGCCCCCATTATTGAACTGCTGAGTCTATACCAAACTGCCGCGGCTGTGTCGGGCGGCCATAGTAGGTTTAGTTGTTGTTGTTGTTGTTACTAATACCCTGCTTATTTGTAGCCCCGCCGTGGCTCGCCGTGATCCTTCGTGTTGGTGCAGAAGGATTCACCAGTAATAGAGTTGTACAGTCTTTATTAATGTTGTTACTGGGATTCAGTGCTTTTGATGAAATCGGAGTCCTGTTAAATAACTGGAATGTTTGTTTGCGAAGTATATTTTTATAATTGATTGATCGATTGACAGAATGACTGCCGGCGCGGCGTGTATGTTTTGTTTGTATGTGCGTGTTTACTGCCTGTACAGTTGTAGAAGCTCGTCCGGGTGGTATTTCTGTCCTGATTGTTTTATCAGCGCTGGGCCAACGGCGTGCCATGTCTAAGATGGTGTGCGGGAGAGATTGCCGTACTCGTGTATTTTACTGTGACCAGCAGGTCTTTATAGCAGTATTATGCTGTAGGTAGGAGCATCTTCATCTCATCATCTGTATAATTAACACGATGTGGTCGCTGCTTATAGAAGCAGGTTTGTTGGCTTCGTGCAACAAGTCTGTGTTCGTGTTGTAGTTCACTGTAAGCTGGTGTTTCGTTAACGAATTGTTCACCGGTGGGAATATTGTCCGATTACTTGTTCATGAATCACCTAAGCACTCGTTTGATGGCGCCCGATCCATCACAATAATGCCACTTATCTGTTGGGGGTTTCTTTTAGACGGTACGGTTAACTACACCCCCATGTTACACCTGAAAGTCATTATCTAACATTGATCAGCATTATATACCCGTTGAATTATTAAGTGAATCGATGATATTTCTATTGTGTTAGTTATGATCGGCTGGATCTGATGGGTTTTCCAACAGATCACCTTTTCGTGACTCATTGTTACAGAATTTGTGGAAATTCGTGGATCGTAGTTTATGAGGTAATTTCGTACGTGTCTTGATGCAATACGACATATTAACGTGACTGTCTTAGAAAAGGTAATACATGCCGCTGTGTATAAGCCGTTATGCCACCCACACCCGCTGAAAGCCAGTTCCATTTCACACACAGGTTGTTCAGTATTCGCTGAGAGAGCTGTTCACGACCATTTGAGAACACTGAATGAAAATACGCTAGTTATTCAGTCTAATAGAATACATAGTCGATGATAATTGTGACAAAACGGTACGGTGTTGTTTTATTGTTAGTCAAGTGATATGGCATTAAATGCACGATGTCATTTGATCAGAGATGGGCAACGGTTATTTTTAGAATGAAATCCACGTCGTTAGCGAATTTAACGCGATTTAACAGAACGTCGGTTATGCCAACGAGTGGATGGCGATATTTTCCGGAACGTGTTTCGTTGTATAGTGTTTTGAGTTGTTATTAACTATTTGTGTACATTTTGCCAGTTCTTTTGTCCGTGTTGTCGTCATTATATTATGTCCTTGTAATGGGAATAAATCAATATGCATCGTTTTTGCTTCTTCTGAAATTTGCACGTTTCCCGAATGTGATACTGGACATTTATTCAGTATCGGAACGACGGTGAATTTAACCGTTAGTCGGAACACTGATCAAAATAAGGATGATGTCGGGAAGATTCGGCGCTTAATTGATGGCAAACATTGTGATATTGATCACGCAAAATCGATATCCTTTGCCAATTACTCGCTGTAAAGAAATGTCTCCGTACGCTTGCGAAATTGACCGTTTTCTTCGAGTACCACTGAGGGGCGCCTCCGTGGTCTAACTGGTAGCGCGTTGGATCCGTAGATCACCACCACCTGAGTTTGAATCTCAGCGTGGGCATATCTGAAGGTTGTTTCATCACTGAATTTACTTCATTACTCTCGGCCCATTTAGCCTATCATGTGCACAAAAGTGGCCGTAAAACACCAATCACCATTTTCGAGTACCACTGAGCTGAATTCAGATATTTAAAACTTTCTTTTCTTCAATGCTTTCTGAGAATATTTGAGTGGAGCCTTAAGTGTCCCCCTAGAAGGTGTATCCTCATGATAGGACAAGGCTAGTTAATTTGAAAAAAACCCATTTCTATCACTAAAGCGTTCATACTGTTAAAAGGGCACATACTATAATAAAACCATATTACCTATGCATGGCATAAGTCTATCAGAATAGTAACAAAAAGTTAGTAATGACACAATAAACATCATGCTTTCCCAGTATGATAATACCAGGGTGTAGAGATGAGTTTTACGTGAACAGGCTGAAGCACATGATTAATAATAAAACCAAGAACGTAAAACTGTGAGCATATCTATAACTATAATAATAGCATCTTTATTCGTACTAATAAAAGTGCATACATTACAATACAAAGGATGATTCTAAATTCAGTCATTTTTACATATCTGACGTTCATGGTTTTATTACAGCTTGCTGAGTGTCGGAAAGTTCAGCTGTTGTTGTTGCCAATACGATAAGGCATTAGTGTCCTCTGTAATGCATTGCTGACCTAAGTAATCCAATATCTCACTGTATGCTGATGAAATTGTTATGAGAACCCTCGATTCCTCATAAAGGAAAACACCTTGGATCGCTTCTTGGCGGAGGGGGGGTTCCATATCATCCTGTGAAACTTGTGGTCCAGTTGGTTGTTGTATACGCATGACCCCTGTCTTGATGGTCTCATTCGTTGATGCTAACTGGTTAGCTGAAGAAGACCAATCCAGCTTGAAGCGTGGATCGAGAACTGCGTCGCACTGCAGTTCTCGTCGATCGGTGTATGGTGTTAGACGTCTGCTGATGGGTGATTTCAACGTTGTAATGAATTTGACATGGTACCTCGTGGGCATATCTTCTAACTGTGCTGTGAGTCCAAGCACAGAAAGGATCACAAGACTGGCAGAGACTGTCTGGTCACGTTGTACAATTGCAATTAAAAAAACGAATTTGCAATTACATTATATGAGTATTTAAAATAATCATGTATCTAGAATGTATCTAGATACATTTCAGTTACACTGAAAACAGTATCTAGATACAAAATGTAACTGCCTCAAGTTTGACTGAGAGCCTAACATCCACAGTGGAATAAATGGGAAAATCAAGGATTAGCTAATAATGATAAATTATTAAAAGTTACCTGAAAATTAAATAGACATAATACATACACTGACTAAACCACAATAGTCCTCAGTAGGTCTATGAATCATAACGGCAATCCAATTATTTTGTTCTTGTTAAAGCATTTGTTTAACACAACAGCATATCTGTATTGTGAGGCAATAGGCCAACATTATTTCACCCGTTCTATATCACAGAGTACGTTTCACATTCACCTGCAATCAAGAGAGGTGTACATGGGAAAAGCCGGAAAATAAAATAAAACCGCTGACATTCACAAAGTCGAATTTCAGAATAAGTGTAAATAATGCTCACAGTCATAAGGAAGATTTGTTAGAATCATTACTATATAATAATAAAATTTACATTATCCAGCAATGGATATATACAACGATCATCTTTAAAAGACTTGCTATCATAACAGCCAATAATGATAACGTATCTTCATGGACAAGTCTTAATGATGTAAACAAACGAACGGTTTGTTTAAAAAATGGCCGCATCACTGGGTGACTAAACTTTAAAATAATAAAGATTGTCTAGGGTCACGTGATTTATAACAACACCTAGAACCGTGGCAGCAGTCG
Source organism: Paralvinella palmiformis (assembly GCA_025642065.1). Taxonomy (NCBI): domain Eukaryota; kingdom Metazoa; phylum Annelida; class Polychaeta; order Terebellida; family Alvinellidae; genus Paralvinella; species Paralvinella palmiformis. The sequence continues at coordinate 548,573 of JAODUP010000128.1, read as the reverse complement.
CTTTACGCAGGTGTGCAGTAAAATTAGAAATTATACACCTGAAGCTTAATTAGAAATATTAGCCGAGGGATCTGTATAGGCCAAATAAACAATCTTGTTAGAAAGACTTGAACGTACTAGGATATATGTCTAATAAACTACTGTAGATTAATGGTGCTTTCAATAAGATATCTGTAATGACATTACGTTATTCATGTAAAAGGTGTTAAACTTGGGCCTACATATAATTTGAGCTGGGCATGTTCTGAAAATATTAATGTGATTTTATTGATTGAGGTAGATTTAGTTTTTGTGAACTTTCAAAATGCTATAAAAGAAATTGAAAGAACAGTGGTCACCACAATAAAGTGAATCATGACTGCTACCACCATCATTGATCCATGTTCACTAATCTGGTGCATGTGTAATGTACGGGAATGATTTGTCTTTGTCTCGACACAAAAGATGGGGAAATTGGGATTAAATAATAATTTAGATGTGAATCAAAGTGCATGCGAAATGCTTTGTTCGGTAGGTACAAAATTATTATTGAAAACATGTTCCTCAAATGTAATGTAGCTCAGGCTATGTAGCGTGTATGTTCTTAAGCAAGTATCAAATATTACATGAAATACTGCACAAACAGTATATGATATTAACGATTTTAATTAGACTTCTTACATGTGAAAACAGGTGTGTGTACTGTCTGTAATCATTTGACATTACTCATATTCTAAAGTTAACATTTTGCGAGATCTACGAAACATCTTGGGAGTCAATACAGTTGATCGTCGTTTCTTACAATCCCAATGTTTAATATGTCAGGAATAGAGCGCACGTTGAAATATCAAAAGAAATTTGCTGACAATTTATATACAAAATATTTGAAGAGATCGCAATTACAAATGTAAAATAACGCCTTCATCAGTTTTAAGTTTGCATATCTCAAGTGTTGCTCAATCAGCAATTACCTTTACGGTTGCTTGACAGGTAATGATGTTGGCCGGAGACCCTGACACACTATGGCGTTTGGCTGTGTCGGCAGATGGCGGGTCTAGACAGGTCAGTTTGAATGAGACTTGCAGCAGACTTTGGAAATGTGGCGCTTAATAGCAGGTGGCGCTTCCAGATAGGTGGCGTTAGATCATATATATATATATTATATATATATATATATATATATATATATATATATATATATATATATATATATATATACATTAAATGCATCATCTATGATATAGTCTTATGGTATATACTTTATTTACACATTGCAATGTATTTCCTTTAACTTATGATAGTTTATTCGTTCTAATTATAGTTGATATGCAATAAAAAATACCTAGCATTTAAGGGCATACTATTATTGTATCCACTGCCATGATTCTATTTAAGTTTATTCGTGTATTTTTCCATTTCGCACTCTCACTCATCCTCTCCTCTCTCTTAATTACGCTCTTTCTCTACGCTGACACGTCAGAAATATCATTCATTATCCAATAAAACCTACCTGATATACACATGTTGGTATTTAAACACAAGGACAAGAGAAATCATTTAATTCTTTAATGTTATAAAAACAACTTATGATACTGTCATAAACGCAACCCTAATTCTACGATATGAATTATCAGTAAGTAATACTTATTATGATTCGGACATATAAAGACGTTATATATGCAAGTAGCATAAATAGATTTTGGAAAATAATAACGATAGGGAACAGGTTTTGTAGTTTTCGTAATTTTGGGGGCTTTCTAGGTGTAAGTTTGCTAATATTATCAGTATAAAGCACCCTTCATTTTCTAACGTACAAAGGAAAGAATATTTAATATATTTATATAGATATTTATCAACGGTTAACTTTTCTCTGTAGGTTTAAAACACATTTGTTACTTTGCCTATGCTGTATTTTATTTAATGAATGACGTCTACCTGTAGTAATCCTCCGAACGTAGAATAATCCTGAATGTCCTTCTGTAGTTGGTTATTTCTTATAACTCTCACTTCTAAATCGAAATTCCTTTATATAGAAAATGTCGTAATGCTCTAGTTTAATATATAGAATATCAGTGTGTTTGATGAAGAACATTTTGATTCTGTTGATGCATTGCATTCAACATGTCAAAGTAATAGAAGCGATCTCCATTACCAAATATACGAAAATATTTCGATCTAATAAACTGTTTATATGTAACATATTCCCGGAGAAACAACGTAACCTAAACGACGGATAGATATTCCAACTTTTTTATATAGTTCTTTACCAGCTATAGACAGTTCACGGATTATGAAGTTTAGTGGTTCGCGATCGTGTCAAAAACCTGCATTATTAGAACAAGCACACAACTCAAAATAATTAATGAACAAACATTATGTTTTTTCGAATATTCAGCCAATTTTACATACCTCCACTTAATATAATATTTTTATTGCCTTTGTGATTTGAGAATCATCTGAGTCATATTCAAAATCTCATCAATAGTTTTGGCATCAATAATAATAATACTAAGGTTTGGTAAAAGAAGAAAAAACGACATTTCTAAAAAGAGTTTGTTTTACTTCATCAATCACCAACTAATGCTAACCACACATCAATAAATTGTATGACCGCAAGGATATTAACACTTTCAATACAGCAATTTGGGATACTTCTGATCAGAATCATTTTGAGGAATGTTCGACAGGCCTGCCACCATGTCCCAACAATATTATATCAGGCTTAGGTCCAGGTAACTAGCTGACCAGTTCATGGCTTCGACACCCTCCTCCTGGAGGGAGTTTATCGAAATACCAGCAGTGTGCGAGCCAGTATTATCCAGTATGAAGATGAACCGATCGCCCATTAGCCATACGATGGGTTCCAGTACCTCATCACGATATTTCAATATGGCTGTGTCACCTGGTTGAAGAATGTACAGGTCCATGCGACCCCATACACCTGTATCAACCTACACCATTACTGAGCCACCACTAAATATATCCAATCAGACCACATTACATGCTGCAAACCGCTCTCTACAGTACCTTCACATCATCTAGTTGATTTGGACCCAGGCGGGTCCAAATCAACTGGATGGTGTAACTGGATGGTAATAGATATGATATCAGGAGACAACTGGGTACAGAAGAAGATTTGGTGAAAGCCTTGACCTGATCTTCCTCCTAGGAATACTCAATGCATTAGTTTTCTAACGTTTCATCTCTTTTGAATAGTTGTTTGATTTTGATGCGCAGCGATTGTTTTTTTTTTTTTAAATTATGGTTATCCAGTATATTGTTTGCTAAGATAGATGACATGACCTGCCAACTTGGCTTATTACATGAATTGCCTATTTCCAATTATATTCTTCGAGTCATTTTTGTAAATTTAGTCTTTCTTGAATTTCATAAGAGTAAATTGTAGCAAAAGAGTAGCAATGGCCCATCAACCGCTGAGAGATCGTCGAATAACACTATACACTGACATATGTTGAAGAAGAGCGTTCACTTTATTTACGGATGCATCACATATTGGCTTACTATTTATATTCGCTATTTATATAGTGTTCGCAAGATACCTATAGCTTCGAGAAAGCGTACTTCATTAACTGGATGTACCGTATCTTTCACATTGTAGTATAGAGGATATTTCGTCAAAATCGGGAGGAAGCGGTTGCAACAGGCTTCTTCAAAGTGGACTTCAGTGACCTCTGATTCGTCATAACATTTATTTTTCTAAGTAATTATCTACATCTGATGTTACTGGCAGTCGTGCAAATGCTGTTCTTTACAAATCCATTTTCCTATGACATCATAGAACTGTAATTTTAAAGGCTTAACCCGTTCAAAGGATTGACCTAGTTTTTGCCCGGACCTCATTTTTGCATCCTGCTTCAGCAATTTACCTTATGAAGCGACGATGTGACTCAAATTTGAAATCTTCTACGCTGTATGCTGTACCATATTACGCGGGAGCTGCTCGTTCTACTGATTAAAGTACGATGCACATACCAAAAGAAACGTTTTAACTGTAGCAGGGTCAAATGCCCGGTATTGAACTGAACCAATATGTGTGACTAAACTACACGGTACTTATAAAAGTGATGTCTTCGTTGAACTTGCCATTCATTTCCGAAGTGGTTTCATTACATCTTGATTCGCAGAAATCGTATAATTACAATTATTCTGACATCAAAGATATCAACAAAGTTTTCTTAATTCCGCTGTTGGATTACTTTACTAGTTGAAATATTTCAAAATGGTGTGCGTTTAAAAAGATAGTTATTCCCATGGAATAAGAGAGTAAAAGATAAGATGAGTCTTCAGTTATTCTCACATGCTAATACACATATCTTCTGTCAGACACATTTATCTACAATTGAAATAACAAACAATTGAAATTGTCCAGTGACAGCTATTTGTTTATAATAGAAAATAGTTTTAATGGGCATCATCGTGTTTATTGTTTTATGGTAACGTTTCACACTTAGGGTTGCAATATTTATTTAAAATTAGCTATTCTTCATCAGTTAAATATGCGGGTTTTCTGTATTTGCCACTTTCGAAAAATCGATGGTTTGAATCCTACAAACTGGATTCTGGATAAAAAGATTCTTAGCACTTGCTAATAGGAATGAGTGTTAATATGTGTGGTTGTGCATATTTATTTGTTAGAGAGAGAGAGAGAGAGAGAGAGAGAGAGAGGTGTCGGAGTGGATGCCTAAACGAGTGAGGAAGTGAGTGAGTGAGCGTGTGAGTGAGTGAGTGAATTACTAACCAGGATATCGGCTATTCAGTGATTCATTTAGTCAGTGATAGCAGATAGAGGTGAGATATGGTAGGAGAGGTATGGGGGGTACAACGAATAAATGCTCATAAGAAGCCAATGAACGCACACTATGAACAAACACTGAAACTGGTGTATATCTTTATAAACACTAGTTACCGCTAAATAATTTACATCTGCGTTTTATACTAATACGTGTAATAGACAGCCATGTTTAAAACCAATAATCAATTCTGAAACAGATCTTCAAAGAATAAATACGTTCCATGCACGTAGCCAATATGTCAGCAGAACCCTCGCCTGGGAAATATTCTCTTACTACGGGACATGATTGAATGAGGTCAGCCTTGCTAAAATGTAAATGCAACTTCAGCAAATTAATTATTGTCCCTAAGCTTAGTAAGTAGGCTTTCCTTAACCAGACGTCGTAACACCTTCCCGGTGGCCGTTTTAGGCAAACTGTCAACGAATTCAACACCCCCTCTTAGCCATCTGTACGTATCTAACGATTCTGCATGAAAGAAAAGGAATAATTTATATTATTAAAATTATTAGTCGAATCAAGGAGAAGAAACGGAGTAAGCCGTAATTATACGTTAGCAGTAATGAAGAAGTTCACGAAATTCCACAACATTCTCCAGAATGATGGATATTATATGTTTTACCAATACCGAAAAGTTTAATTATGTGGACAGTTTTAACTTTGGTTGGTTACCTTCGACGATCCTGATTATATCCTCCGCTTTTATTGAAGATCCAGGATGTTTGACAACAACTGCTTTTGGTATTTCATTGTAATCTTCATGCGGTATACCGATTACAACGACACCGTCGACACCGGGCAAAGTCTGTATGACATCTTCCAGCTCCCTAGGGGCTAGCTTTTTATGATAAATTTATTATTAATAGACGATTTTAATGGTAGATAAATCCCTGCAATTTCATAGTATATCATCCTTTGTGCTATAACATTCGGCTTAGAAAATAGTATTCGTTGTTTAATACCAAATTCTGTGCTCTTTTACATCGCTAAATACAGAGTAATATTGTAACATCGGTGCACTGATTAAAAAAAACAGACTCATATTATTATTATTATTATTATTATTATAGTTTCAAAATAAATATATCCCTTACCTTTAAAGAATCAAACATAATAATATCCTTAAGTCTGTCTATGATATATATGTTAATATTATCGCAAAAATACGCAATATCGCCTGAAACAACATAAACATTATATATATATATATATATATATATATATATATATATATATATATATATATATATATATATATTAGGCGTGAGCGTGCGCACACACACACATTATAATATGAATTGATAAGAAACGAAAGATCTATATTTACCTGTCTTAAACCAACCATCGACAAATGTTATGCTATTTTCCTCTGGTCTATCTTTGTATCCTTTGGCAATAGATGGACTTTTAATCCAAAGTTCACCCTTTTCTCCAGCTCCTAAAGGTTTTCCCGTTGTAAGATCTAGAATCTGAATTAAATTCATTTTTAAACCCTTTATTAAGGTTGACCTGATCGGGTAAATATAAACTTAGACTTATAGTAGGGAAATCCAATTAAAAGAACCCACCTTAAGTTCAATGTTTGGCAGCGGTATGCCTACTCCCATGTGTGGTTTGTTTATTTGCGGCGTGAAAACGAAAAAAAGCTCTGTCATACCAAACGCTGTAGGATAGAAGAGATATAAAATTAAGTAAGTATGTCTCGATATACTTGACATAGTTATCTAATATTTATCAATGGAGAAAAACTCGACAGAAGAAAGTCTTCGACAATGTCTCACGCTTCTTTAAGGACTAATATTAATAGAGATTTTGTTAGTTTTTCAGAATTGTGCATAAACCGATAAAAGTCTTATTTATTCTCCATTTATTACATTAAAAACTAAGAAGAATGAGAACAAGAACAATGGCTCTAAACCTCCCTCTTCCGAAAAATAATTACCAGCCACTGGAACACCACAAACGTCACCATCAACAGGTAAATATTTGAAACATGGACATACAAATCTTGTTTAATTAGATTGTTACTTACCGTCTCTGACATCTTCTATCTTATACACTGTTTTAAACTTCTCAAGTACGGCATTACTTAACGGAGCACCGGAACAGAGTACGGTCTTGATACTAGAAACATCGTAACGACAAGCATCTGGATATTTACCTAGGAGCGCCATGTCCAGAGGAGTGAAAGCGAGTAAGGTGACCTTGATAAAACAATATGAGATGTTAGGCCGTAGATAGTGTGTTTGGAGTCTCTAAAATTAACAAAATTCACATAGTGATAACAATAGGAAAACTTCAATAGTTGACCAACACCGAACCTTATACTTCTCGATGGCTTTCAACAATGATTCTGTACCATAGTCGTCAAGAAACACCGATGTACATCCGCTGTATAAGCCACACATGAAGTAAACAGCCAGGCCGTAGCCATGTGTGACCAAACGATGGACAAGAGTGACGTCATTTCCGCTGTAAAGTGTTACCATGGGAGAACTGCAAAAAACAAATGCAATAGGATTGCCGCGTTTATAAAAATCTTGGTAGCGACGACCTAATCCATAATGTGTAACACCATAGACTAACATTAGATAAAAGATTAACCAACCATCTCGATCAGGTTTCTAATAAGACGTAATACGACCAATCTCTTTAGTCAACATCTTTGAAGTTGGAAATATCAATGAAGGGAGAATAACAGTTCAATTAAGTGGCACTAAATTATACAATTGTGATGTAATATACTATATATCGCACATTGTAAAATATTGTATTAAATAGTTGTACGTACACCATACCATGAAGGAATCCAGAAAGACTAGAAGAATAGACATTTGTCTCACTGTGACATGTTTCCTTCTTACCGGTGTAAACATTATTAATACGTTTTTCCTAATACGTACAATGGCTTTTACACAACACTCTCTGTGTTAGATAAACGATACTTTAAGGAAATGCCTTTGATACCAACCACATCTGTAATGTGCTAGCTGCGATGCTGTAATGAGTGTGAATTGTCGCCTTTCGCTTTCCGGTCGATCCAGAAGTATAAAGAAGAACAGCTGCATCTTCTTCAGGAACCACACTAATCTCGGGGAGTTCGTGGTCACATGCCAGTTTCAACAAATCGTCATAAGACCTAATTCCATCAATCTTGCCTCGGACAGTGAATATCTCCTAGTTAATTGAAAATAAATTAAGCATTAAAATCTTTTACCAAATATCAACTGACTGAGATAAGAGAAGTACGTGATTGGTTGTCGCTTGTATAATCCTTCCGTTAACTCCATCCTTTTAAATTATACATAAAGTAGTTAGTCCGGATCATGTTTACGTACGATTGGCAAATCTATATTAATCTGGTTAGAAGGTCCAACTTTAACAAACTAACAAAAGCCACAAACGAAGACTTACCTGAAGATGTGAACATGAAGCTGATGCGTCTTTCGCCTTATCAATCATGGTTGGTAACGTAAAAACATAGCGAGGGTTACAATCCTCAAACATCTGCTTTGTAACCACTGTTAGAAGAAAGTTAAGCATTTCGTAAAACGAAAAATATGATGTATTCTTTTCTAAGGTTTATGCTAATTAACTTTGCGGCTTTAACGGTAAATCTTACTTTGCAATATTTTCATAAGAGTATTCGGCATATTTTAATATATTCGCCATAATCACTTACCTGCTGTGAAATTAGTAACCACGCCAACTACTGTTCCTCCAGCCAACAGAACGCCGAACATGATGACGGCATATTCCATGACATTAGGCAAACACAGAACGACGGCGTCATTATTTTCAAGACCAATTGAATGCAAGCCTCGTGCTACCTTGTTGACGTCATCGATGAATTCGCCAAACGTCATGGTGCGACCGGTGGCTTCCTCTATCTGAAATCATTGCGCTTCAGCCGTTGTTATCGCCATCATTGTGATTGTGATTATATAAACAACAATCCCATATATAATAATAATAATAATAATAATAATAATATAAATTATAATATTTGTACTCTCTGTTATCGGGTTATATTTAAAGGAATAAAGTGATCCTTTGCATTACTAGATGTATAAAATGTATTACTCTATGATGTCTCAGATTCAAATATTAAATTGCGAAGATTATATTATCATTGTCAGCTTTACACATATACAATGTGCTAAAATATTCAGATATCGGCACGATAGTGTTTTACTTACAAATGCAATTTTCCCGGGAAAGCTTTTGATTTTGTTCAAAATCAGTTCGGCAAAGGATACGTTGGGAATGTTGATATCCGGACAAGGGCTTCTGACTGCCATTGCTGGTTATTAATAAACAACGCCAATCTTGGATATACTGTAACAACTGAAAATTAAGAAATAGGTAAATAGCCAATATGTCTGTTAATTGTTATAGTTCATTACATTATTGCGAGCTGTGATGTCAAATGGCATTTAACTGTACGTGCTTCCTCTTCTGTACGTAACCTAGAGGTAGCTGCTTCCCTGATGAGTAGCCCAGACATATGTATAGGTCTGTGTATATATGTATCGACGTGCGGATGTGTAGAACATTTTATATTTTGATTGATGTATGTATCGTTTTATTTGTGTATAGATTTAGGGATGTATAGGTCTCAACGGATGTTTAGATGTTCACGTTCTGACCCAGTGCCACTATATATGTATCTTATCAGTGCGTGCGTGCTTGCGTGTGTGTGTGCGTGTGCGGGCGCGCGCGTGTGTAATGGCAATAACAATTATTTGCAACATGATTATGTTAGTAGCATCAATTAATATACCCGTATTATCTCCAATAATATACATTTTCTTATTATAGTTACTGACTTGGAGGTATAATCACAGTTCAGCTTATTTCCTTCATTAAAATATTACTGTATTGAATAAAATAGTTATAAACGGTTTTCTAATGACAAGGAATGAAAGAAGACAATAATAACAGAAAATATTCCTTTAAAAACTATATAATATATATATATATATATATATATATATATGTGTGTGTGTGTGTGTGTGTGTGTGTGTGTGTGTGTGTGTGTGTGTGTGTGTGTGTGTGTGTGTGTGTGTGTGTGTGTGTGTGTGTGTGTGTGTGTGTGTGTGTGAACAAAGGTAGGAGTGTAAAATGGACAGCCTATATAGAACAATATAAAATAGATTAACAGTTTTCATATAGTCAAAGGTAAATTAATCAACAAAGGATTTAAACTTTGTGATTGCGGTGGTTCTCAGGTGAGATCAGCGCCGAAACATAACTCGAGCAATCAATAATTTAGTCAAACTACGAGTCGTTATTAACTGTTAGAGATAGTGATACTCGCCAACTAATCCGATTTACTTAGATGTCCGATCCAACTTTTACTTAGCTACTTGGAAGTGCGCGTTCCTGTTATAATGCCAAATTACTGTATGCCACGCTGTAATGGCTAATTGATACTCCTTATCTCGACACATCCACGGCTATAAAGCCATTTCTCACTCAGCGTAGCCAATATTAGCGTTCAGGATGTGGGCGACTGCCATCGATCTGAAATCAAATAGCCAATACCAGTAGAGCTGATGGGCATACATCATGCAGGCTAGGTATATAATCCATGACCCGCTTTCTGATCTTTTACCGGAAGTTGGTATTTAAATGCATAACATTATTGTTAGTATAGGCGTAAATAAAGAATTAATACGTCTAAAATAAACAGTCCAATTTTCCATACTGCTAGGCAGCTGACTGGGATGGAATATGTTGATGATTGCATATAAGAAATGGTTGTGGTTGGTGAGATACTACATTTAAAGTTGTTTACGCAATTGACCTGAATCAGTAGAAATTTTAAATCCGATGCAGAAAAAATTGTCATTGAACTGATACATCCATCCATCGACCTTTGAAATATAAATGTCTCCACGGCCTATCAGATAGGACGCTTCCCCACAGACAACTTACCAGAATTAGCCTGCCATGTTCCCAAAATTGGCCTCGAAACGGAAATATTCCACCTGTCCAATTGTATTCGTGGGGGATCATCGGGATGACAGAGTGGATCTCTGTCTGAAAACCAATAAATTATTAAAACCGTTTCTGAAGTAAAATTTGTTAGTCTAAATATAACAGTCAACATTTAAACACAACAACATAGTTCATTTGATAAACAAGTACGTAGTATTCATCTTTGATTTTACGATATCCTCTGTATGATTTGTTTCTATATTGCAATTTTCTTGCACATTGCCTTTTATTGGGAATTATTAGTAAAGCCACTTTATTAAATCGACAGTATTATTGTTATTGGCAGTAGTATTATTGTTATTATTATTGTTACTATTATTGTTTTTCTTATTTGTATCATCAAAAGTGCCTGAGCTTCCTGAATCTTTCACGAACATCCCATTGGCCTTCTTCAACAAAAAGAATCCTCCACCTCCTTCTGTAGCTGAGGTATCCATGCCAGATCCTTTCCACAAAATCCTCAAACTGGAGTATGAATGTTTGGAACAATCGCACCGCTGCTTCCTCTTCTTCGACACCAAGCACATAGTGTTGCCACCATAAAGCATGTCATGAACAACATTAGGGAAACAGTAGCATTCCTCAACCCAGGACAAAACCCTGTTATAACTGCAGACCAGCCACTATACGCATGGCCAGATGAATATGGAGAAGACAAGTTTGTGATCATGTTCGGTGAACTAAACATAGAAATGCCAGCAATGAAATCAATTGGGTTAATACTAGAAGACAGTGGATGGACCTTTGCTCTTGTTGAAGATTCGTTCCTATCAGATACCAATGTGACTAGAACTGGCCAAGCACATCAGATCACAGCATGCAGTTTATTCCAACTCATGAAGAAAGCTTACAGTATCCATCTCACAGAACATACAAGCCATGATGACAATATGTCTCCTTTGTGGTGCTCGTAAAAAAGAGAGTCCACAGTTCCAGTTCTGGTCCCTTATCCTGAACATGGAGCTGACTATTCTCACGTTGGTTCGATCATTTAAAAAAGGAAACTTCACATTCTATCGTGAATCACTGTCTGAATTGGTATCTTACTTCTTCATCAACAACAACATCAATTACGCGCGTTCCCATTCACCTCAGAGACATGATGTGCCTAGAGAAGCAACACCCAAATGTCGCCAGAGAGTTTCATCAAGGAAACTGTGTAGTTTACAAATCTGACAGGAATTTCTTCACAATGGCCATTGACCAGGTCCACGAACAGAATAATGCAGTCATCAAAGGTGATGGAGGAGCCATAGTTGCGACGGAGGACCCATCAGCTCTCAGAAGGTGGCTGGTGGCTGGACTAGAAATCAGTCGTTTAGTTGCCAACTATGAAACAGCATCAGGAAGCTAAGATGCAAAGAAAAGCAATCGTCACCATGAACAAACCATGAGACAGTTCAGAGGACATTCTTTGAGAAAGTCAAACAGCTCACAGTGGTAATGGAGGAAATGGGTAATTCCTCTGAAGAGGAGTCAGGAGATCTTCTTACGCTCGAAATCAAGGACATCGGGGATCCTTCTGCTGCTCAGCTAATTGCTAGGGATCACGAGAGAGGGAAAGAAAAGGTTAATTCCTTCATGAATAATCTACAATGTGAGAATGACTGCTCCTTCTACCAGCCTATCAAAAAAAACAGGATAATTTTCTTCATAAATGAGCCAAAGTCTGCAATCAAATCCGAGACAAAGTTACTGAAGGAAGACTGCAATTTGTATTCCCGCCTCTTCATCTCCTGACAAAACAGACAATGTGACCTTCCAAAGTGACGCTTCCAGAGACAAAGCCAGAGTCTGACGTACTCATTGTAGATAGAGCTGCGCTGGTAAATACCGTAGCACCACGAACACCAGAGACATTTGAAGAGCATGACAGAAAGGACATTCTTCCTGACAGAGCTTCCTTAGAGATAGCACCAACAAAACAGAGCTATTCCATTTCATTGCCGACAAAGTGGCTGAAATGACAACGGGCAATCCAGTTATCATGACTAGAGGAGAAAATGCCATCAACACCACCAGTGACACCAGCGTTAACCTGGAGGAAGTGGCCCCATGTACCCATGAGGAAGCAGACACTCGAATATTCGTATATGCTCGGCATGCAGCCACCGAGGGATACAAGTCTCTGACGAGTGAAGCTAATAACGCGGACATTGTACTTATTGCCATATCCCTTATGCCTTCTCTTGCCGCAACAGGTTTTGAGAAAATGTGGGTTGCATTTGGCAAAGGGGAGCACAGGAAATATATCCCTATCCACGAACTGGTGTCTGCCATAAGACCAGAGAAAACGAGTGGAATGCTCTTCTTACGTGCCTTCACCGGTTGTGATGGTGTATCATCCTACAGTGGTAAAGGGAAAAAGACAACACGGCACACATGGAATGTATGCAATCAGTCATCTTCACGAAACTCAGTCAGTGCCCATCAAAGATTGAGTAATCTGTTCTACAGATCCTGGAGAAATTTGGAGTCCTGATGTATGACAGATCAGGTTCAGTTGCGCCAGTGAATGAGGCGAGGCTTGCTCTCTTTGCACGAAAGCGGAGATCATATGATTTAATCCCACCAACATAAGGAGCACTCAAGGAACATGCCAAGCGAGCTGCATATGAAACAGGACACATTTGGAGCCAGGCAATAGTCCGCCAGCCAGAGCCGCAGTGTCCGTCCGATTGGGGTTGGTTCAAAGAAGATGACTCGTGGAAGCTCTTCTGGACTGCCCTTGCTCCCATAGCTAAAACTGCCAGGAGTTAACGAAATGTGGATGCAAGACACAATGTAGTGGAAGGTGCAAATGGTTCCGTTTCGGACTAAGTTGTACTCCACTATGCAGGTTTTTTTATCAGACCTAGCTAGTCAGAACAACGAACTTTGCGATAGAACTAGAACAGGTTCGTGTTCAATTCACCCGGGGCGCATTATGAATTATCAAATTGTCTTTAGGAAATAATACAATTAAAAAAAATAATAACACAAATTTAAAGTGATAATTCTGCATCAATAACGGGAAGTGCTGAACAAAACATAAAAATACAATTTGGGTGAATCTAAACTCGTATATTAAAGTAATACTTTTGCACCTAAAGCCACATATGGCAGGTAAGGGGTTAATACCACATCATACATGTGTTTTGATATTATAATCGGTTTCGCCAGTGTTTTAAACATATAAATCACCACCATCACCTATTGAATTGGACAGATCTATCCGAAGTTATCAGGAAATGTCACCTATTGGCCATCTTGGAAAATTATTTCTAACCACGTATGGGTGTCTCATTTTTCAGTAAATACGGGTCTATTTCAGTCTCGACTATATACCCTTATCATGACATATATTATTCTCTGCTGTGTCATTGTCTCAGGATCGGCTTCTATTTGTAAACAATTCTGGCCGGTTGATAATCCAACAATAAGTTAAGATTTTCCAATTCTTGTCTTGTGTATATAAATAATAGTAATAATAATAATTACAAACTTCTATAGCACATATACTCTTTAAATGGCGCAATTTTGTCGTTATTGCGTTGCAGCGTGTTCATTTATCACGAGTGAGCGGTTTGTGATAATCCAGGCGTTGTTCATATCTGGAATATGCAGTCAAGGAGCAACTCTTTAAGGAAGATCCGACAAACAGGGAAAGCTTGAGTCGCTTGGGATATAAATTTGGAGGTTTACGATTAAATGTTCTAGACATTACGCTGTGTTTGCACAAAACAGTACACATTTTATACCCAGGCTCTATGTGGGCTCTGAAATTTGACAACACCATCGCGATGGTCCCGTAGATGTTTTCTAATACAGTATGCCTCTATTGTAGCCAGTGATAGAAGACTCAGTTCTCACATTATTCTGAACTGTGGCATATATATATATATATATATATATATATATATATATGTGTGTGTGTGTGTGTGTGTGTGTGTGTGTGTGTGTGTTTTTTTCTGTGTGTTGATGGGGGAAGGGGGTGTCTATGCATTTAGTTGTTCCTCTATTGTGGTTGGCTGTTTCTTTGTTTGTTCGTTCGTTTTTCAGTTAGTATTGAATAACAGTATACTGGTAGGGAATATGAAATTTCGTAATTACGCAAATTGGATGATTTATCAGTCAAGTGATACTAGCGAAGCAGCATCGTGTTTTAATTTATAACATATTTCAGTATCTTCCCCACTATTCTCTAGCGTAATAAAACGAAAGCGAAATTTACCTTTTTCTGTAAAATTTCTAATCTCCGTAAGTACGTTGAGTGACTACAACCCCACAATAGCGTGCCATATGTTAAATAGGGATATATCAAGCTGTGTTGTACTGTTCTCATATTGTGTGTACTTAAGATATGCTTAATTTTATTGAGGGCATATAGTCCACCAGATATATTTGATCTACAACTATATATATGCTCATGCCAGTTTAGGTTTTCATCTATTAGTAGTCCCAGAAATTTGACACATTTAACTCGATTAATAATTGTATTATCTAATTTTAATACATGTGTGTCCGACTTAACATTCTTATTTTTTGAGAAGAGTACATGATGTGTTTTGCTTATATTTAAAAATAATTTATTCACCTTAAACCACTCAGCTAATGATGCAATGTCTTGATTAACGAGTTTATATAATTCCGTAATATTTTTACCAGATACATAAATTGTTGTATCATCTGCTAATACTATACAAAGCGGTGCACCGGAGAGATCCTGGTAGATCGTTTGGGTATAAAATGAGAGGAGTGGTCCCAATACATATCCCTGGGGTACACCACAAGTTATGGAAAATAATTTTGAAACAATACATTTATAATAGACATATTGTTTTCTCTCTGTGAGATAGCTCCTGAACAACTCCAAGGCAACACTGCGTATGCCGTAATGGCATAATTTTTACATAAAGGATTGTGATTTATTATATCAAAGGCCTTAGAGAGGTCCAGGATCACAGAAAGAGTATAATTACTCGATTCCCAATGCGAGTAGAGTATCATAAGTAAATTTGGAAACTGCATTTATTGTGGAGTGACCTTTACGGAAGCCATATTGGTTCTTGTTCATTATGGGGTTAATTTTCATGTAATTGTACAAAAGATTATGGACTATTTTTTCATATATTTTGGACATGCTAGGTAAAAGCGAAATTGGTCTATAATATGTAAACTTTGTTTATCTTTTGATTTATATATTGGTATTACTTTTGTAATTTTAAAGTTTAACGGGAAAACACCGGTTTCCATCAATTTATTTACAGCTATGCTAAGTGGCAATAAAGTGACAAATTTTATATGTTTTATTATTAGCATATTCACATTGTCAAGTCAGCAACTCGTTTTCGGTTTTAGAGAGAATTTATGGTGTTTATTATTTTCTTTACTCATTGTATGTGCTCCATGTTTTCTTAATGTTTAATTTGTATTGTTGAAATAAGTTACCATAATATATCTCTCTTTGTTTACGTTTGATTCTGGTAAAATTATTTCTGTAAGTTATATATTTTACATGTTCCCGTGATACCTTTTCTTTACCCAATTGCTTTTTATAAAGTTTATGTAAGTGTTTTTATGAATGTAGGATTCCGGGGTTATCCATAGTTTTTCGGATTACATGTTTGGCAGGTATTTTGGTTATCTTTTTAGGTGCAAAATATTCTATAACATCATTTATTTTATCTATAATTATGTTGTAACACGTCTCAGCATCACTTGAGTTTAGACTAGACCAATCTGTTTTTGATTAGGCCTCACAAATTTGTTGATACGTGCTGTTATTGAATTTTTCTACGCTCAAAGATTAAAGGCTCAGTTTTCATGGATTTATATTTTTCGAAAAACAAGAACACTGGTAAATGATCTGATATATTATTTAATATTATTCCTGATGCTAATTTGGTTTCTTTACTTGTTTTTATGTATATTTTGTCAATAAGAGTGGTCGTACTATGCGTTATTCTGGTTGGCTTTGTAATTGTAGGTATGTAGCCTGCATTTAGGAAAAGGTCCATCAACTCAGAAACATGTGCTTGATTTTTATATTTTAGGTAATCGAAATTTTGATCGGTTTCCAACACAAAGGTCTTTTTGAATATGTTGGAGTTTATTTAAAATCGTTTCATAGTAACTAATCGATAATATTTCACTGGTATTAGGAACTCGGTATATTTCACCAAAGATACAATTTACAGTTTTTGAGTGAGCCTCCAAAAATGTGTATTCAAATTTACCGTCGATATTAACAGAAATACCTTCACAGAAAATGTCATTTAAATCATCCCTGATATACATAGCAACACCACCTCGTGAACCAGTCTGTCTATTTCTGCAGACTAATGTATAACCCGGGATTGTATAAAATACATAGTTGTTATCAGTTAAGAATGGGACAGTATGGGAAAACCGAGAAGACCGTGTGACAACTCTAACTAAGCAGTTCTGAACACACAGAAGGTTTTAAAATATCCTTAGATGCAATGTTATAAACACGAAAGTTATAGCAATCAAGACTACGAATAATGAATGATTTAACAATGGTTTCGGCGACTAAAAGGGAAATATAGTGACAAATACGTCGATGGTCACGAAGATGGTTGAAACAGGAGCGACATGTCGGAGAAATACGTTTTTGGGACGATATGATTAAGGTTAGGCCTAGGGAAGAAACGAGTAAATTTGCTGCATTGCCTGGAATGTACCTATAATAACCAAATCTATTTGGTCTGTATTGAGCCCAAGTATTTTGTTTTTCATCCATCCAGATGCATCACTGAGACCGTCACCTAGCTCGGTAAGAGAAAGAACGTAGGCTTCTGTAGATAAAGATATGTATATTTGAGTGTCATTTGTATATAAATGATGGTCTAATTTGTGGCTGTGAATAAGAGAGCTTAGTGGATTGGCATACAGAGTAAACAATGATGGTCCAAGAACAGAGACTTGAGGAACGCCGCAAAACCCGAGAACTGCCTCTAAAAAACAGCTTCTTATTTTGATCGATTGAGATCTATTTGTTAATAATGAATGGATCCAAGTGAGCGCTGCGTTCAATGTGCCATGCCAATCAAAGAGGCGACCTAGAAGGACAGAATAAACGATGCTAGAATGTTAATATCAGGATGTTATACTAGTATTTATTTGATAATCGATATCGTCATGGAGCTAGATAATCTTTCATACAGGTAGAAATATGAATAGATTTATCGAGTAAATGTTAATAAGATATACGTAAACCGTCTAAACATTTGGTGTAGTATAGAGATGGTGATTCAGTCATTTGTTTTATAAGATAAATATGTATTTAATGCATGAATGTAGATTTTGCTCAAATAATAAACGCAATTTACACCCGACACACTCATAGATATATAGACAGACATACAGAGGGAGAAATGTATAATATATATATATATATATATATATATATATATATATATATAGAGAGAGAGAGAGAGAGAGAGAGGAGAGAGAGATGTGTGTGTGTGCGCAGGTAACAGCGAAATCACATGTCAAATTTCATATATGTTCGATTTCATCTACCATCAATCAGCTATAAACACGAACCGTTGGCGTTTATCTAAACTATAATACATGATCATGATTGAGGGGTAAATTTTCAAACCTGCCTATAAAAAGATGTCGTTGCCATGAGTTAACTTCGTGGACGCCATCGCCGCTGCTTTTCGCATCGTCAGAATTATGTCCACAAATAACATTACACCATATCATTTTCTTATTTTACTAAAAACACCATTCGCACCAATTGATCTCTTGACTATGCTACTTAAAATACTTTCCATGTACGTTATGAAATCAATGATAATAATAAGTTTATTCGGCAAGATAAAACAGATTAAGTACCGTACTGTGAACCATAATAGGAAACCTAAAATAATTTTATCCAAAACCATGAACTTGTTTATTTGTAATTTAAGACCAAGATGATATTAAGTTGTAAAGCGCACATTTGGTATTATGGTGGAAAACTCGATTTCTTTTACATAACGGTATTAATTAAGTAATATTTCATATTTTACTATCACGTTATTTTAATAGTCGTTAACGTTTATGTTAACTATAAATTAACAATTTTCCGAAGCAATAAATCATGATTCCCATAAAGTTAAATCGGAGTTAATCTTGTTTAATAACTTAATTAACTATTTACTCGTTCAGCTTTACGCGCCATTTGAAGCATATGCTGAGTGGACTTGAGTGGAAATAAGCCAAAATGAAAGATGAAACATCTTTCAGACACAATTCAGATAGTAGAATATATGTATGATATAGCCCTGTCAGGATTTGAACGCACGTGCTACAGATCTGTGGCCTACCGCGCTACCGGTTAGACCATGGGCGCGCCACAAGTCAGCTAATAGAGGTTTTTGTCAGTTAGGCCATGGATGATGATGATGATGATGATGATTGGTGTTTTATGGCCACTTTTGTGCACAAGTTAGGCTAAATGGGCCGAGTTAGGCCATGAAGACACTACATGTGATAGTATGATTGTTTGAAGGATCTATGTTGGAAGATAAGGACGAATTACTTGAATCCTTTTCAATTTAATTAAAGTTTATATCAACATTAATTGTTTGAATAATAATATATGGCATATAGCAGTAGAACCATATTTTATTATTTATAAAAACAATTGTCCTGTATTATGTTATTCATGTAGAATATCTGACTTATAATAAGCAGTACACATGTCTTCAAATAACAAGTTTCCTTGTCTGAGACCGAAGTAAAGTATACGAGACTATGGAGCATATCTATGAATGCTGAGCTGGATATGTGTAATATGTTTATTAAGGTAATGTACAATATTTTAATGCGTGCAAAGATGAATACTATATAACAATTAATGTTTCAGTGTTCATGTTCTGATGATTTAATAGCGCTCAGTAACTCTAAATTCGTATCCCATAATGTAATTACGGATATTTTCGCGTTAATCTTATTTTCGCGTTCGCGAGGTCACTGACCTCGCGCAAATATGAAATCCGAATATAGGTTTCGTGTGTTTGGTTCATGAAACACGTTTGCAATTTACCTGTTCACAGTACATACTTTGGTTTTCAAGTGAAGAAATATGATGTTAAACGAACCAGGGATCATATTTATATAATGACTCTGTGTGAAGCCATTTACCATAAATACACACGGGTAAGATACTTGATCATCTGAGATAATCTATGTGTATGTAAGTTATTCCTAAGCTAACCAGTCAAGTACATTTGGCGAGATTTCAGAAGCCGGTGACGATGGCTTCACTAATACATATGTTGGCAACTGTTCGTTCAGCTCTCTCCTTCTTCTCCAAAACGGGTTTATTGTTGTTAAATAAATAACATATACATATATATATATATATATATATATATATATATATATATATATATATATATATATATATATATATATATATTCATGTTACGATAAAGCATGCAATAAAAACTTTTGGGGGAAATGACCATACGCGAATATAAAGCTCCGCGAATTGGCTAATGGGTGAGGATTCGCGAAATTAAGAATACGCGAAAATATCTGTAATCACAGTATGCAGCTGAAGTCAATATCTTGGATACATTCTGAAATACTCAGGCCAGTATCAATGTCATTTCACACCAGGTGAGGCATCTGTATTTCAACACAAGAACGATAACACACTCTCACACACCAAATACAGACGGAACAATTTGGACTAGCCCAATAACATACATAACTTAACGCAGAGATCACACTCTACCACCAAACTGAAGACGGCTTTATTTTCACAAATTAAATCATACGTACGGATCATAACCACTTATTTATTATTGCAAATCGACCACGTTCTCTGTTGGTGTCTAAATACTCGTTCTTTTGATACGTATCCTGGTGTATGTCCTCGATTAACACCATATACTAGTACATTTACATATGCAGACGTTCGCGTCCGCTTGCACACATATACACACACCCAACACTGACTGACACATACGCCATTTTCCAAAAACTTAAGTGTGTGGCTTCTTAGTGCAACTGCAAATATATACCTTGAGCGGTATGGTAATGCTAAACTTCACATGCAACCAAATGAAAACCCGAACGAGTCGAAACCGGACCTTGCTTTCGGAGTAAGTCGTGTTATGTCGGTAAAGTGTTGACCTTAAGAAACTGTATTCCCTCTTAGAATGTTATCAAGGGTAACATACATTCAAAATTCAGATCGGTTGAAAACATATTACCAATTTAATTATCGTTCTTCAGTTTCATCAGCATGTTTTCCTTAACAAGGCGTCGCATTACCTTTCCGGGGGCAGTTTTTGGCAAACTCTCTACAAATTCAACCCCACCGTGCAGCCATCTGTATCTTCCAATGATGCTACGTGGCACAAAATACTTAGTTTCCTACTGGTAAGAATTAACATCAGCTCCAGCCAATTTATGTTTTTAGATCAGCATATAATTAGTCTAAAAACTGCATCTCGTAGAAGCGGATGATGAATAAAACGGAGAATGCAATACTCTACATTGCTGTATATTTAACATTGTACAAAAACTGTACAATGTTAAATGTACAACGAACCAAACTTGGATGAGTTACCTTGAACAGCGCTGATAACGTCCTCTTCTGTGAGAGAAGATCCGGGTTGTTTGACGACAAATGCTTTTGACAATTCGTGGTAATCTTCGTCTGGAACACCGACTACAACCACACACTCAACTCCCGACAGATCCTGAATAACATCCTCCAACTCTCTGGGTGGAACCTTATAATATATATGTGTATATATATATATATATATATATATATATATATATATATATATATATATCGAGAGAAAGAGAAAAAAGATTTTCCATTACTCTATATATTTACCAGTCTTAATCCATCCATCAGAAAAGGATATCTTATTTTCTTCCGGATTGTCTTTATACCCTTTGCACACTGAAGGACGTTTGACCCAAAGTTCGCCCCTGGTTCCAGCTCCTAGGGGTCTTCCTGTAGTAACATCCATGAGCTTAAGCGAGTTTATTCAAGAAAGTCATTTATTCCGGTTTATATTAGCCAGGCAACAGACATAATCGGTCGTAATGGTCTAGTTGAAGCTAGTCAAAAGTGTTTACCTTAAATTCCACATTTGGCAATGGGATGCCGACACCAAGATGTGGTTTATGTATTTCCGGCATGAAAACAAACATAACCTCGGACATACCAAATGCTATAGAATAAGACATTAGGTATTAGAATGTAAATTCACGAGAATCTACTTGATATATTTTAAGCTTTGTTCCATAATTACATCTGCCAAGCAGAACGAAGATAGTTGTTATTGTCAATGGATAACTGATAATATTAATTAAAGTTGACAAATATAACAAAAAAAGAATACTTATATTACCTTTGATTAATAACCTATTAACTACTACTACTTCTATTACTACTACTCTTCCTCATACAAGGATGACATCAACAACCACTACTACTACTACTATTACTACTAATATTATTACTAATACTACTACTATTTATACTTCTACTACCACTATTTCTACTACTACTACTACAACTATTATTACTGTTACTACTACTAATAATGATAAAAATAATAATATGTTACTCTTACCGTCTCTAACATCTTCCATTTCAAACACATTAAAAAAAAATTCTAGTACCCTGCAACTTAGTGGAGCACCTGCACATAGCACAGTCTTGACACTAGAAACAGCGTAATTACAGACAGCTGGAAAGTTGTTGGTATGTGCTAGATTCAGTGGGCTCATGGCAAGGATGGTGACCTTGATAAATCAAACAAAGAGTCGCAATGGGAATAGAGCCCCTAAAGACAACAACTAAAACAGGCATATATTTGGCTAACACCAAACCTTATATTTCTCAATGATCTTCAGCATAGATTCTAAAGTATAACCGCCAAGAAAAACGGAGGTACATCCGTTGTATAAACCACTCGTTAAATGCATACATATTCCATAGCCATGCGTGAATGGACGTGCTGCAACGTTGACATCATTTCCACTATATGGTGATACCGTGGAAGAACTGCAACAGATGAATGATTTTCATTAATAATGGCTATATACTTCAGACTTTCACCGAAGCAATTATTTAAATATTAAATTAATTTCACGTCATTTTAGCAATGTAATTTATATTGATCCTAATTCAAATATACCATTTTATAAGACTAGTAGAGTCTTATTCAGTAGGAATTGAAACGGAGAAAATAAGTGTTGCAGTTCTGAAAAACGTATTCCATATTGATAAATGTATATATATATTGATAGATACACTCTTAAATACATTTGTCAACGTTCATCGAAAGACCTGATGATGGATAGTGGAAACAACCAGATAAAGTAACTTCTTGCTTCCTAAGATACTATTCTTGTTCGCAATTGGAATGCTAATCCAACAGAAAATCAATAAAATAAAGCCTATTGTGGCTTAAAATATTGATTCGTTGATTTATATAAATATATACTTTTCACCATGTCATTCTTATTCGCGAATTGTAAGCTAAGACAAAACAAAATCAATAAGATAATATTCTATATTCATCTGTAATATTGGTTCGTCTTTCTAGATAAAAGGTCACATTTCACCATGTCATTATAGTTTGCGATTTGAAGGTTAAACTAAACTAAAATCGGTAAGATAATTATAGTCTACAGCGGGACATCTTCATCTGGACCCAAATGTCCACTATCTGACAGATAATGGGTAGTATCCGTTAAATTACAGTCTAAGTAAATATTACGTAGCATTTCTTATCATTATGTAACTGATAAAACGGAAATTGTTGTTTATCATAAGAGTTGACATCTCATTAAATGATATTGAACATAGATGAACAAAGATCCGGTATTTTGACTTTTGTCTGGATTATAGTAAATTTGTTTTAAGTGGCTTACTTTTTGTGCTCTTGGTTTTTTTAATGTGTCGCCTTTAATGATTTAGTTGAAATCTTTATAGCCCCGACTGTAACCCATGATTATGTGCCATTCCCTGCAAACTGACCTTATCTGCAGCACATTTGCCACAAGGTTGCGATGGGTAATACTGGCCCCTTTTCGATCACCAGTTGATCCTGATGTATAGACAAGAAGAGCGACATCGTCTTCAGGAAGAACCTTAATGCCTGGAAGTTCACCGTCGCATCCCAGTTTCAACAGTTCGTCATCACTTCTGGCTTCATCAATAGTACCATCTACTGTGAATATCTCCTGGTTAATGAAACCCATAAAACTAGTATTTAATATGTTTATTATTAGATACTGTAACGCTAGGATCATAAAGGCGAATGTGGCTAAAAGACCGACATTTAACATGGAACCTCCGAAACACATGACAAACCTGGAGACGGGTACATGAAGATGAAGAGCTCTTAACCTTCTCAAATAGAGTGGTTAATGTAAAGATATAACGTGGGTTGGCTTGTTATAAATCTGCTTCATCTGCGCTATTATAAAAAAGGGCTTTGATGAGTAATATTGTAACTTTAACTTTCAAATACAGACTATCTCTTTTGATTGGATTAATTACTCATATATATTTATAAATATATCCACTTACGGACAGTTAGCAAAGTTACCACACCAGCTATGATTCCTCCTCCCAGCAGACCGCCGTACGTGATACTGGCATATTCTATCATGTTGGGCAAACAAAGACGTCATCCTATATATTCGTCTGCTTTAATAATGTTTCAATCCACATCTAACGTGCTAAATAATATACATAAAACAGAGTACAAATGAAAACGAACACTTCGTAGAGGTAGAGTGAGAGTAATGTGAGATTAATGGGCCACTCGTTTCCTTGAGATGTGTCTTTTTTATAAGCTGTTGTATGTAAGTAAGTAAGTGATTTTATTCATCCATATGCTGTACATAATAGACCTATATATTACGATATTGTTTAACGAAACAATATATAGAGAGGTAACACCAATAACCTTATAGGTTAAAATCCCATGGCAATAGTATACATTATTTAATATAGAAGACATGATATATAACTTATATTGGGTTAGATGTTACCTAAAAGAGGTGTGAGAAACAAATTTAAATAAAACAAATACGCGTGCAAGACATATAACAGTATCATAGACACAATGATCTATTAGCGAAACAAACAATCTATAAATATAAGGAACACATATGGAATAGCTACAGATTATCAATGTACATACTTTTCACACTACGAACAAATAGTTTTTTGATGGCTCTGTCTTTTACTTTAGGGTGCAAATCTCCCTATATAGGGGGACCTTGGTGTGAAAATGAATTAGAAGCAAGAGACGTGCGACTGTTTTTTCACATGAGGTGCTAAACATTTGGTAAACAGTTTAGAAATTTCAATTTTTCCAGATAGAACCTTGGTATTCATGAAGTGACTAATATTAAACATTCTAAGCATTCCGCTGAAAGTAACTGCTACACTCCCTCCAGATTGTCATAATCGCTAATAAGATGTAAATACATTCACAGCTTAAGGTTTTACAATTATTTATAAAGCCATCCGATGTCTTTATTTCTACACATACAACATCGATTAATCTGATCCCTAACCCATCTCATTGCCACAAACCCTACCTTATTCATTGCCAAACCCTTAACCCTAAACACAGTACTAGGGAGCATTTCTCGTACATCATCTGACTGGATCTGTTGTGACTTATTTGTCAGGATTACGGGCTATATACATATATTCTCATCACTTTGAGAATAGTATTATTGATGTATTATAATTGTATAAAAAAGCTAAATTTATTTGTATTTACTCATTGCAAAGTCTGAAGTAGTTATTGAATACTAAGATGTAAATTATTTGATTTTTTTTTAAATTATTTGAATTTGTAATATATTTTTCAAATTATATATATTCACAGGTCTATCGTTACAGCATAGAGAGTAATATCCAGTGTTTGTGTATGTGATTATATGAATGAGTAACTGACTCCTAAGAATAGGTAAAAAATGGGATATATCGTAGGCGGGTGACTCACTTGGTAAACATCTCACAAATACGGGGTACACTGTAATTAGAATCGTGATTTACAGATCTTTTGCGCGGTTTACTCACTCCTATACCTTCACAATGTCGTACATATATGGATGTATGTAAATGTAGTTGTTTACGATCACTTCTTGTGGAAGACGTTGGTTGAAGAGCGGAACAAAGTCCAAAAGTGATGAATCACCCGAGTCACACGAACAAGCGTGCACTCACACTCTCACACACAGACACGCACACACGCATACACACGCGCGCGCGCACGCACACACACACTATACGAAATATATCAGCTGTTAAAGGTATTTTTCAACTGAATATTAATTCAGACATGAAGGTAATATGACAGAAATGAATATCATATTTTAATATATTGACTGATTTATCGGGTATTTTAATTTAATCTCGCTTCGTTTACCACAACCCACCTGCCAATGTCTTAAATACACGAAATAACAATATCTATTTTTAAATCATAACACTGTACACGACCAATAATAGATTTTAATAAACGATTTGTCTGGTATACAAAGAACTTTTTATAAAATATAAAAATACTGTTTCCTTAACAAGTAAATTTCTTGTCATACTTAAATTCTATCACATTACTCTGTCTTTATAATGGGGCGTTGCTTCTGTTCTTAGATTATGTTCCATGTAGATTATTTGTCATTTTATATGTAGAATAAAAGGTTACTTAATTACAGGAATAAAATACAATATAATACATATGACAACACAGCAAAAGTGTTTATTGATGATGAATAGTTAAAAACAAAAAGCTAAAATATTCACTCGCGTTCATCAATGCTATATATATATATATATATATATATATTCGTTAATCATTTAGTTGCCAAGATATCTCTAGAAAACCTTGCCAATTGCCTGGTTGCATGAAAAGGTTTTCCTACTATAGTGCCACGGTCGGGATTCGAACCTCCGACCTCCCGGACAGCATCGCCAGGAGTAAGAAAGTCCCACGCTCTGACCCATTATGTCATAGAGGCGTTCTGTTTATCATAAGCAAAATACCACGACATAATGGACTGGATAGCAAATAGTTGGAGCAGCCATTTGCCTTCCCTCGATCCACGAATTAGTCCGAGCACCATGTCCATCAAGTCCGTGAACGACATTCAGAAAGAGGCCAGTTCTCCATGTGTTCTTCGGAAATGATCAAGGTATTCTGTGAATCGGCGGTGGATGATTGCAGAGACTTATTTGTACGTGGGAATAGAATTATCTTTCCTAGGTCCAGTTATTCCAGTCTGTACTATGACATTCAAGGCTAACTTTAGTCTCCTTGTCATTAATAAAACCCTATATTATAATTATAGTTTGTATAGCAGACATTAGGTCTGATTTGAAAATGTTAATATATAGAACGGCAATTCCGCCATAACGGTCTGCCAAACCGGATATGTAAATTTGTATAATAGTGACGAGTAGGTCATTGTATTTATTGGATTCTCAGTTTGTGACTAACTTGGTGAAAATGTTTAGGAATTTGTTATCTAAAGTGGTAAAAGTTGAAGATTGACTGAACATAACATTTCACAGTCCGATATGTCAAATTAATTCTGAAAACCGAGTGGTCGCTGGAATTTCTTTTAAAGAACCACGATATTTACTTATTCCAGTTACATTTCAAATGATCAATTTAGCTCTTCCGGCGTGTGTTGGGCGAAATTCTCGAATAATGGAATATGATTGTAAACACTTCACTAAATTTCACTACTTCCAATCAAAACGTTGCTACGTAATACAATTTGAATTTTCGTGTTCGGGACCTCAATATATAAAATAGTATTGATCAGAAAATGGCTAAACAACAGCTTAAAATATACCCTAGGAAAAGGTCTACCAGATGACTGTCAGCATACTTTAAGTTTACATCGATGCCACAACATTGTATAGATTAAGCCGTCAACAAACAAAAATACAGCGGAACTATTTTATTTGATTACAGTCCTCCCATGATATATCAACATTCATGGAAATGATGTCACTCTTCGTTATGAACAATGCCTATGGATTATCTTTATACTTAACGTCAGATGTATGCAACTGATATAGCTCCATCTTTCCTGGCGATTAGAGGGCAGAAGGCGATTGGAAACTTTAAGGTTTCGAATCAGCCAATTAACCGGCCATTTAGGATTGTCCTTTTGGCGTGTTTTCCGTTTCGACTTACCTTACTTGCTAATTTTGACTTTAGAAGTGTCCCATCGCCGCATAAAGGTCATCTTGCTTGCCACGACCCCACCGAATCTGGCGCAGACTAAGCAAATTTAGGGGTATATTTAGTTGCTATGTTTCTACTGCGCATACTTTTATCGGTGCAGGTGTTCCACTAAGTGGTTCCATAACTCAGCATTTTAAGACCGCGTTTAAGAAAAAAGATAATAGAGACAGGAATTGTATTTTATTTAATATCAGAACATTATTTATTTGGTTATTTTTACTTATCATACTACTACTAGTAGTAGTACTAGTACTACTACCATTACCACTACTACTACTACTACTACCACTACTACTGTTACTACTACTACCACTACCTTTACTAGAACTAGTTATTTACATAACCAGAGTCAAATAAAAATTAATTTATTCATAACCCATTTAATTAGTAAACGTCTTTATTTCTTTACTCTCTGTTGAAAATTCCATCTATCCATTTGACTTTTATATTATATGCGACTGACTATCTACCGGCCTAGTTTTGTTTTAATTGGTATATATATATATATATATATATATATATATATATATATATATATATATATATATATATATAAAAGAAGGATGAAGAAGTAATGAAGCTCAATGAATGATGAACCATTCTTACAACATAGCCCGGTCAGGGTTTGAACCGACGAGCTAGAAGTCTAGGACCATCCACGCTGCCGACTGGACCATGGATGCGCTGAAATCTGATAATAATCTATATTTACCTTTTAATTATTAGTCTGCGGAATAAGCATATAACCTTTCTACCTAACTAATCCGATACAACAAAGAACGGGTCGGAAACGAAACGACAAACGTTAACAGCGTCATATGAAATGTAAATATAAACCCGAAGTTTATATGTTTAATACCAAGACTCATCTCTAAAAAAACAACAACAACAATTAAACAACTTAACTAAAGTCATTAATGATATATATGTTCCTGCTGCTAAAATCTCGTTAGTTTAATATTGTTCAAGTAGATTGACTGTTGAGAACTAAACTCGCCTAGCGAACTATATGCTATTGGTTTTATTAAGGAATCCCGTTTAAAACATGTCCGGATGACTTTCTGGGTGTAATTTATTATCAGAAATAGAGAATACGACGATTTATCTTAATTGCCCTTTTGTATTGTATTGGTTCCGTGGCGGGCATACGGGGCGCCTCTGTGGTCTAGCAGTAGTGCGTTGAACCACGTACCACTACCACCCGTGTTCGAATCCCGGCGTGGGCATAGATGAAGGTTGTTTCATCTTCGACTTCGCTTCATTACCTTTGGAGGTCGGTCGCTCGGCCCGTTTAACCTACCGTGTGCACAAAAGTGGCCGTAAAACACCAATCATCATCATCATCCCCTGGCAAGTATGCGCATCGTGAAAAATAAAGGTATTTAACCGAATTTGATCAGATTATAAAAACTAATTAGTAAAACCCCCCACTCTCTGGGTGACCAATGTGATAAGAAGGTGTTTCTTTTGGAATTGTCACTTTTCCACAAAGTACAGGTTTTGGCTTCTTACTGCGTTGTGTTTTATTCCGTATACTCTTTCAGTAATGTGGTACGTCACTTTCACCTGGCCGTACGTCGTCTCTGTTCCATGTTAGAGATCGATACAATTGGCTGAAATTGGTTTGTATTCCTGTAATAAGCGTTTACGACTTTGCTCATCTATATAGCACCTCAGTAATAATCCTATGACGGAAATGGGTATCATGCAACAGTCCATCTTCTAATAATTATTGGGGTTGCGTCCAGTCTCTAGAATAAGGCACAATGCTAATATCTCGTATATTTATCAAATCAAGTGTGCATATAATTTGCGTGACTTTTTGTTTGTTTTTGTGAAACCCATAAATAAATCCATTTTCGTTTATTTGTGAAATTTCTGCTCTTGTCATCTCGATTTTTTGCGGAAATGTTATAATGAAATCCTAAACATTTTGTGGGTTTTTTTTATAAAAAAGGTATTTAGAAATCAGTTTGAGATATTTCTCATTAATTTTATGGCTAACTCGTGGAAGATACACTTTCAGGGCAGAAGTTGAAACCACAGTTCTGTTAACGACGAAATATTGATATATTTATATACAACTTGTAGACGCTAGTGATTCAACATACTATGCCAGCCCAATTGGAAATAATCATTACCATAAGTAAATATGTGCTTAGGTCAACTCACTAAATGTGTTGATATTTATAAAACTGTGTAAGAATGCATATTTATATTTAATGACAAAAACGCGATCTACTTGAGAACAGAGGATTTGAGACAGAGCTCCAATACTGCGAATGACACGTCGGGATTATAATAGCTATACATTCAACAATTCTCCCTACATCAGTGTAACCTAATTACTCACAGTATGGGAACAAACGCCACTCGCCGCTTAATACCCATGGAGATGTCTGCCGGAGTAACAAACGCCTACAAGAATATAAATCCATCAAACAGCATTGTATGATTTAATAGAAGGTAGTTCCACAAGACCAAATAAGAGGACAACAATAAAGAGTCTACGATATACATAACAAAGCTGTTACAGTAAAACATGGTATACTGACGACATAACTCTTTCTTACATTGGTGAACTAGGTCTGATATCTGACACGAATGATGTGTGTCTGAGGATACAGATATATGATGGCACTGTTCTAAGCATTACAAATTTAATAAACAGTTTCTGAGGTGAGACTGTCCCTTTAGAATTAAACAAAATGCTTAGCTCTTTTTAAGCTTCAATTCATTACGTGTTACGTTATAATTTGCTTTAAATGCTAAACAATGGTCGTATTTTTGTTATATGCGCTGAAACATATATTTCATCTGATCTGATGGAAAATTCTCTGAAGTTGTTTGTATCCATTGGCCATGGTGTGCATATGTGCGTGTGTGCGCGCGCGTGCGTGCGTGTTAAAATTGGTCAAAACTGTTTTTGTCATAACGGATTAACTTAAGTAGCAACCACTAGAATGATCACTTAATTATTCACCAGCTGGCGCCACATTACGACATGCTTGTCGCAATATTGCCTTTCTAACACCGATGAGAGCGCATGCTCGAGCAACCCCTTCTTGTCTGATTGGTGACCCGACATATAAACATATAACTTCCTGCTTTAAAGAAATTGAGTGACTTCAATGCGATTAGAACGCTTGCAACGTTGCAGTTGGAGCCTCTGAAGATACGGCGAGCTAATGCATTGAGATCAGCACCACGTCTATATAGGTATGTAACATGTTATTTCCACTATATATATATATATATTACAGATCTAAACATATAGTGTTTAGATCTGTACGGTCAGTTTTAATGTGAAGGGTCACGGTAGCTCATATCCCATTATCGCTTCCACTCAGTTCCAGCCAATTATTGCAATAACGTTACTCAGTGACAATACGAAATGTGTGAAAGCGGGCACGACATTAAAATACACGTCTTCATTGCCTGCCAGCGATTTCTCCGTAGGAATTAAAGCAATTTTTATCTAAAATACAACCCCCGCCGTAAGGTAAACGGAAAAAAAATCGGCTTTTATGGGTATATCCTTAAATGTGCGATATTTAAGTGACTTTGTTGCAGCTGACTGTACCTGAGAATCTGTTACGGACAGTCCAATTTACTAACCAAAAACAGTGTCCATATATTACCTGAATGAGACAAGTATGTTTTTAGTTTATCGGGTTTTTTTTCTTGTATACTCAATACTGTGTGCGTATATGCGCGCGTGTTTTAGGGGGTTCCCCCCGGCAGCCAGGTTCTAGCATACAGCCAGCGCACTTCGTTCCTGGTTTATGTACCACGGGTTATCGAATTCGGGCTCTGTAAGGGTTGTTTGGAAAGCGTTTCTATGTTAGCAATACGGCTTGAAATTGGTAATATTCTGCTAACTTTGGACCTAGAAATTGTTTAGTCCACATTCTAACCAATTATTATTATTGATTGAAGAAGCACACGTTTTGATATATATATATATATATATATATATACAGGGTTCAGAATTGACCACTCACCATGGCGAGTGGATCTTTCTCTCGGTGAGTATCAACGGATCCGCACTGGCCACGATGGCAAGTGCTAATATTCGGTACCATTGGCGAGCATAAAGTCTGGTACGGGTCCCAGGTAAATCACACCCCTTAATTTTATTTAATTCGGCTGTTTTACAACCACCTTTTTACCTAGAAGCCATTCTGAGACGAATGCCGCACTGTGGAATATTCGTTTTATTTATCGTGCATTGCTTACACAGAGCCTCCGGAATTTACAGTACGAATTAGCAACTCGGTGAAGTGCTGTTAGTGTTATCGACATTCGACCTTTCATATTTCGATGTAAACACAGAAGAAATTTGTAAACGATGGAAAAAACCAGAAATAACGAGCACAAATCAGAATGATGCAGAGGAGAAAAGAAAACTCCCATTTGAGGACATTACGGAACAGGTAAAGAAAGCAAAATCCACCTAGAGAAAGAGCGGGAGAAATCAACCCCCAAACCTAAAAACAAAATGGTAGGATGAACTCTGAAATGCTCCCATATGCCTTCTTAGGGGGCTAAGTTTCAAAACATTTCAAGCGTGTCATGCAAGCCAGACCTCACCCCCCCCCCACTCCCCCTAGTAGGCACTCGGTGCACGCTTCATTGCCTGGCTAGTACTTCACAAAATTTGATCTTCCGTTGTGATGTCTTTGTTTACTATTTATAGCTTACCATTAACCAATAAAAGGTTATCAGGATTGGTCCTACACACACACACACGCACAGAGGAATACACAATATGACCCCTTGAAGGTCATGTGGTTGAAGCACAGTTTTGGAGAAGATACACTATTTAGTGATATTTCGAGTTGTTCATGTTGATGCTTTAAGACATCTGTTAGAACATCAGATTGTTGGAACGGTGTGTGTGTGTGTGTGGGTTATTAGACGAATGGAATGTCGAATTATAGAATTCTGAAAATAATGATAATAATATTTTACATATGGTAAAGAACATTGGGATGTTGATAAATAGATCGGGGCCCATTTTCTTCAACTTCAGATCCACCCATGGCAGATAGTATATTGAAACCATTTCAAGATAAAAGTCAGCAACATCCCCCAAATATGGGACTTCCCCAATTGTGAACTTGTCGCATTCTGATTGGCTGAAATTTGTCCTGTTTGTCATTTAGACACAGCAAAAAAAACACCCATTTGCTATGGAATAGTAATGTTCACTTTATTTTCTACAACAACAAGGCAAAGGGACAATATAAGTACCCTTACTAAAAGTGGAAATATGTTACAGGTCGCCTATACAGCACTTGTGGTAGACTAAACTCACTCTACCATGAACCAACAAACCATCACGCTCTACTTGCACACACACATATATGGATATATTAAGGATTTTTCAGATATGCCTCATGGCTGACAGTTGGATGAGATTCTTGTCTAAATGTTAAACATATTGTTTTGATGGCAATACAGTGATGATAGCATAATGCCAATGCTAGTTACTCGTAGTATACACTGTTGTTATCTACGCTGTACATTTCACATTAAGCTTTAGATATGCATCAACAAACAGGTTTCTGGAAGCAGTTTTTGATTCAGTGACAGGTTGACCTCAGAGGGCAAATGTTTTTAATATACAGAGAGAGAGAGAGCATATTTTATTTATTCAACATGATATATAATTCCAACATTTGTACGAAACATAATTAGTACAGTGGTAGAAACATAATGCTAACACCAAAGGCATTCTCAAAAGAATATAACAGGCATGAAGTACTGCAATCATAATCAGCAATCATAAGTGATTGTAATCAATTACAAGATCTCAAGTAATCATATTCATAATAGCCATTCCCAGATGCAGTACTTTCACTATTACACAAAGTTTTACTCAAGCTTTGATAAATCAATATTATGTGGTTTCAACCTAATTCCAACCTGGAGCAAGTTCATAAACTGTATTTCTTGTATACCCTGTATATTATAATGATCCTATATATTGCACCGAACGTACCTGACTATAGGTGTATGACGCGTCTTGTTGCGGAATGTCTATTTCTCAAATATTCAAACAAATGTCTATTGTAAGGTAATGGATTTAAATGGGATGTTAGTGCATTAGTGTGCTTGAGAATATGAGGTGTTTATCTATATCATAAGTCTGTTCAGTTGTGATGTTGTTGTAAAGGCATCCAGACAGCCACTGTATGGTTCTTATGGTGAGAAGTACAGCTAAACAGTTGGTACCGGTAATTTACTTAGTTGTGTGCTATAATGCATTTTATTTCTCTGGGCAGTGGGTGAACTGGTAAATTGTTTAAATTATCTGGTTGTGTGATACGATTGCAGTAAATTTCATGTTTTTATACATATCACATCACCAGATCAATAAAACCTACTTCCATAAATGTCCGATGTTTTTATTTACTGGTAGTAGTTGTATCGGTACTATATAGCTAGCTAAGTGAATAAAGATGAAGTGTCGCATTCACGTTTCTGTGATGTACATTCTATTCATGATTGTAAATGTAATCATGATTACATAAAATGTAATTGCATTGTAATCAAGTATATTAATTGTATTACGAAGTAATAGGTATTATCTATTATCTTGGTCCTGTAATCGCCCCATGCCAGGAATATATACGATCATGTTCATATTTATTTCAAGGAATAATTCTCTGAAACACTGAGACATCATGTGATTTAATAAAAAAAACTTTATCTGGAAGTGTTTATCGCAGTGCTGTAATGGGTGTGCTATAAGAACGAGTACCCAGTTTTTAAGAATGTAAGATCATAATATTTTATCACAGTGCTGTAATGGGTATGCCATAAGAGCAGGTACCCAGTTTTTAAGAATGTAAGACTATAATACATTCATAAGGTCACAAAAAAATGTAATTTCTGACCTAATGCTCCATTAGCAGACACCAGTTTCTTCTGACACTTAATCAGGTCATCTGTTCTTTTGGGGGTTTTTCTTCAGTGTGGTCATGTTGAATAGCTGTGAAGTTTGCCAGAATGACGAAGATGATTTCACGTCCTAGATGTACAATAATAATGTACTCGCTGCCCAGAGATTTCCCAATGCTCCATGTTATGGGATGCGTGTATATTTGTATTGTTGCCACTGGTTGTTCCCATCCATTGAATATATTTTAGCCGATGTTTCTTATCGTACCCACCTATGGCTGAAATCCCGGTTCATCAGTTTAAACAAAGACTGCCGCTGTTACATGTTAGCGACCAAATTTGAGATGTCGGCTTTAAAATAAGTCTGAAATTACAGTTTCCTGCTAAATACTTCTTAACTCTCTGCAGTAATGATAATACCTACCGGTATTTACCGAATAGGTAAATGATACCAAATGTATGAATGGTTGGCTCCGTCCGTTGATAATTCTGGTGTTAGCCAACCATATAAATGTTACACTTGTCAGTCATTGTATGCTATATACCCCAGAAGTTATCAGCATTAGGAAGTAAACAAGTTTCTACTTCATGATTCCAGTTTGAGTACCAGTGACCTAATGTGTGTTGGATGAAAACCTTCTATCTCACTCTTAATCTGGGATCTGCTTTGACCATCGATAGGCTGTGCCCCAGATATTCAATCGTACTCAGACATGGGATCAATTCCTTTTTGTCTATTCCACTTTCAATTCCATTTGATCAGATGCTTTTCCACATCAAATTTATCCATTCCAATTCAAAATTTATCAATTTCATTTTTTTTAAATAAGCAATTCCAGAATTGGAATTGCCCATCAATTCCGGAATTCGAATTGACCCCATGTCTGATCATACTAACATTAATTCCCATCAGCTGATCATCCATAATTGATATTAATATTTCTCTACTCCTACACAGTGAACATATTAATTTCGCTCATTGGAGAAGAATATGGCTTTGGGACGTAAACGTTCTACGCTGAAACGAAACAAACCCCCAAAGTTATCGTTGGTAGTTGATGATGAAGTTACCAATGAAGTATTGCGTCACCGCCATTCAAAACGAACATTGCTCCAAATTAGAAGTGAGTATAAGTTTGATCTCATTGGGCTGTCTTTGTAATGAACTATCTGAGATTCACAAACCCATCACCAATTGTTTCTGCAGTTGCAATTCAGCGACAAACCGGAATGCTGGGTAAAATTTATTGGCATCAGTATAGGAATATCAAGGCTTGTTATGAACTTAATGTCAACTTATTGTATTGTTATGTGTATCTCAAATTGAATGTCCACGGCTAAGTTTTTTCTTAATGCAGCATCTACACAAAGCACGAAGTATCACACAGCGAGGGGGCGGAGCATCTACTGGACGACTGATGATGAGATGGAACATGAAGTGAAGGTGTTCATTAGAGACACTGAAGAATTACAGGATGGCCGAAAATGGGATGAGCTGATCAGCAAAGGAGTCACGCATCTCATCATTGAGGACAACGAAAACAACTTGAAGAATATCCCGCAGCAGCTTTGCGGCATCCACACACTGAGGTCCTTTACTCTGATGTGGAGTAAAGTCAGAGTAATTCCCGATTACCTTCTTCAATTGCAGCTGACAGAATTCTGTATTCATAAATGTCAGCTGAAGAACATCAATGGAATACAGATGCTCAGCAGTTTGGTGACATTAGAACTCGTGAATGATGGCTTGAAGAAGCTCCCAATGGAAATAGGTGAAATAACAACATTGGTTAATTTGGATCTGACTGGCAACCACTTACAGACTTTACCAGTCAGCATCAGCAATCTCCAAAAGCTGAAGGTTCTCAAAGTCTCTGGAAATGATTTGTCTGAAATTCCATCTGCCGTAGGTGACATCCAGTTGCTGGACATGCTCGACATTAGTCACAATCACATCAGCGCCATTCCAGATCAGATCGGCAACTTAAGCAAGCTGGTGACTATGAGATTGTCGTACAATCAAATCCGGGAACTGCCGCCATCATTTACAAAGCTGGAAAATCTTCACTTCCTCTATATGGGACACAATCAGTTCACTGAAATTCCCAGTGTGCTTGGCAAGCTGCCCAAAATAGACACACTGAACATGGTCTCGAATAAGGTGCACACAATGGAGGTGCCAATAGAGCAATTAACTACATTATTGCTGGATAAGAATGAACTTGAAGAGCTTCCGCAGCCACTCTTCAAGTGCGATAAGCTGGAGAAGCTCTCGGTCCAGTTCAACAAGCTGAACTCCGTTCCAGCGCAGATTGCTCGCCTCGACCGACTTCGTGCGCTGTACATCGGTGGCAACAGGTTCAGCAAGCTGCCTGTTGACATCTGCATGTTGAACAATCTGCGTCATCTTGTCCTAAGAGGATCAATGATTGAGGATCTGCCATCGGAGTTCGATCGACTGGAGAATCTCAGCATGGTTGACATTGAAGATACTCAGCTGGATGGATGCTTCCAGTTTGCAGTTAAAACGGATGGGATAAAAGGTCTCATGGAACAGGTGGTGCTGAAACGTGAACTGACTGAAACTGAAGATAAAGATTCTGATTCGCATCATGGGTCAGGACGAGGATCATCTGTGTTTGACTCTGAAGATGAATCTGCTACTGACAGTGAGGCACCAGATGATACATCAAGCAAGCCAGATGGCCATGCAGTGCCTGAAATAAGACAGGAAGCAATTGAACTTTGCCCTACAAATGCAAAGCATGTACGCAATAAAGTAGCAAGTATATATCCATGGAAGACACGGCCTCGGACAATGTATCCCCCCATGGATGACGGTGACAATGATGTTGCAGTTGACTCCTTATAAGAGAAAACAATCAAGCTTGTTATAAATCAACAACTAGTTGATACAGAAATTTCCCTGGATTCTCTCATGCTGTTCTATTTGATTTTTCACCATATTTAATAATGCATGGACTTTTATTCAACTAACAATCTCATATTGTCATATCTGGTGATATAGTTGGAGAAAAGCTCAAATTCTGTTATCTCAATTATAATATACATTTTCAACCAGGTGACAAAGTGTCCCCTAAGTGCTACTTCGAGTATGCACAGGGACAAATGTCATATGGTCTTGGAATTAACAGACTTGTAATAACTGCGATCCGCCATCAATCCCAGTTAATTGAACTCATGTAGATTTAATTTTTTTAGCTGAAGTCATTTGTACTGTTAACTAACTGGGGATAAATTTACAGAACTATAAAGAGCTTTCCTTCACGGGGAAGAATCTGTGGTGTTGTTTACTTATATTTGTTTAATGATCGTCGTATCCTTGATTTGTGTTGAGAGTATTGGCTTCCCTAGACTAATTAGTGTGTGTGTACCTTTGGTGACTCAAGGAGATCGTTATCATATATTTGTATGTGAGTGCTGGAGAAATATATCTGTGATATCCCTTTCCTTTAATGCTGTGGAATCTCTTGTGTACATATGTAGAAGCTCTTGCATGTATTAATCCACATTAACCTGCTCCATGGTGTGTTTTCATATGGTCATCTCACAGACCAAGATAATCGCCCAATGACCATCAGATGTCCTGGATTTGGCCAAGACCAAAAAAAACTAACTCACTCGATCACCTACTCACTTAATCACTGAACCAATCTGTGTATTTACATTGTAGTCACTAATTAAACCATCATCTGCCTTAAAATACCACCCTTGTTTAACAAACGCACAAGTCAGTTCTGAGTGTGGCTACATAGGGCAACTATTCTCTTCAGGTTAATGAACTGAAGCAGGACAGGATAGTGATGTGAATGATAATTAATAACCTGATGAAGTAAGTGTGTAATATCACATGCTAATGGAAGCAATACTTGGTGTAGATGCTATACAAAGGTGGTCTTTTTAGATTGGTTTCAGTCCTCTTATTACCTTATCGCTGGCAGTGGTTTAAGGGACCCGTTTTTATTGTGCAAACAAATATGGTAATTTATAAATGTTACATTCTGGCATGTTCATGTTATGTGCCTTTTTGTGTGTGCATGTTTTGTGTGTGTGTGTGGTTTTCTTCTAAGAATAAGCTGCCTATCATGATTCAGTTGATGCCACAGACTGGATCCATGTTTTACCTTGTCGTCGTAATTGATTTAAATACATCGCCTCTGGATTGGATTTGTTATTTTAAAACAGCACCACAGGAATGTACAATACACATCCAACAACTTGATCCAGCTACATAGCCATTATCTTACCTAATTATCTGATGAATCATCCAGATATTGTAATCAGAATCTGTCAGTAGTTATTCTACAAGTTAGTAATTTCCCCCTAAACACACACAAACACTGTGAGATTTGAGCAAAGCATTTGACGTTATTAGCCGTTCTATTTTCTTCAAGCAAATGAAGGTCGGCCCATTTAGCCTATCATGTGCACAAAAGTGGCCGTAAATCATCAAGAAAGTGAAGGGGTGATGCATTATATTAGCAATGCTTCAATCATCCTCCTTTTCAACATTCTAATATGAAGGTTGAAATAAACAATTTGAATTGAATGGTTGATTAATTACCTTACCGGCAGACAGTAATTTGTTCAAGTTGGAATCAATCTGTCGCATTTTTGCAAAATTGAGTGTGGTGTCTCGCGTGGGTCGATTTTAGGGCCTATTTTGTAATTAGTGTATGTAAATGGCATTGCTTACTGTACTGAAAGCCATTTATTATCATTTGAAGATGACACCACATCGTTTTTGTCTGATTCGGTTCCCAAGATTTTGTTTGAAAAGGGAAATATTGAAACCAACAAATTGTTTAATTGGTTTTGTGCAAAAAGACTGTTACTCAACCCCCAAAATATTAAATTCATTTAAATTACCGGGAAACCCTCTAATGCTATATTTTATCTCAATGGTCTGAATCTATTAATAAACTGGAATTCCATTGGAGAGAATTGGTATAGGATTTAAGGAAAAAAGTTCAAAGTTGATGAATCACTTACCTGGAAATGACATACAAGTTACATAAATAAACAAATCTCAAAATCACTCTGCAATCAAGCAAGTCAAAACTATTTTTAATACAGGTAGTCTCAAAACATTATATTTTCCCCTCATCCAGCCACATATTAACTTTGGGATGGGTAAATGTGACCAAATCTATTCTCAAGCATATACACCGTTATGTTGCAAAAACGAGCAATTAGAATCGTATATAAAGTACAATATAACAGCGCCACACTGAACCACTTTTTAGAAAACTTTTTTAAAAATAAAAGAAAAATTTAAATACAAAATTATTTTTTATATAAAAAAAAGGCAGAACAAACTACCTTGTTCTTTTGATAAAGTTTTTAGTTATAATCATGATATTAATAGTATGGATTCATAATCATACAATTAAATCAGCTATATATCCAAAGGCGTGACTCAACCTTTGTTATATATATATATATATATCCCAAAGCTGTTCTCGGAGCTTTCATAGAAAACAAGAGAAATCGTTACGAATTAATATGTCCATATTATTAATATTGCTGGGTTTTTTTCTTAAAAATTAATTCAAGCAATTAACCAGTGAGGTGAGGATGACCAAGCAAAATGCGAATACAGCTATACTTGGGGACAATAAGTATTTGAGCCACGTCGAAACTCATCTACACCACAATAAATAGGTCCGGAGGTTCAGAGCTGGATAATATATGCGGTATTTCTGAAAACGGAAACGAGATGATAAAATAGCCAGTGAACACTCCAATTAGTATCGTCTATCTTATCAGGTGGGAGTATTTCCACTTCAGCATCAATCGGATGCAATTCTAAGTCATCGCATCATCAACTTCTGGTCACATTTTTGCGGGCTGATTGAAATTTTGGAAGATTTCTTTTTATGCGGTGATATTTGGTACGAGCGATTTTTTTTATTTGTGCAGACGCGTGATCCGTTTTAGCAAGCACTACTCTGAAGAACGATCTCCCAATAGATATGACGCTGAATCTGATAATGATCACAAACCATTTCTTACTTCTTACAATATCAAAGAAATGACAGGACGCGATGGCTGTGCGTTTGAGTAACGCTTTGTGCCTTTAGTGGCAGCATGTGTTGTATGCTCCATTGGGAGTTGAAACGTGTGCTGGGTGGAAACAGGTCTGAGCCAGGGACAATAATACTGTAAAGCGCCTTAGAGCAGCTATCTAGCTAAATAGGGCGCTATATAAATATCAAATGCTAAAAACTTATGCATATATGCATCACGAATAGAGTAAAAAGAATGCATAATTAGCATACTCTGTTGTAGTTTGGTGTATTACCAATACAAGCGGGTTGGCAGAATCAGGCCTAAACCGAAATGGCCCGTGATATCTTTACGTATAGGCATGTCAACAACCACGTTATCGCTCTAGCCCATCTGCGTTACTTGAAGATAACGCAAGGACATCGAACGAGATTAACACTGTAAAAACAAAGTGGACAACTATCCGTAGGCTTGTTGTGTACACCGAACATTATATCGCTCTCTTAATAACAACAATTAATAGGCTACCGAACGTGAAATGCTTATCTTTTCATTATAAACGAACAAGCCTCAGCGGTTATCTGTATAGCAGACGAGCATACTGAAACTCTTGACCATTTGTAATCGGAGGCCAAAGATCGAAGCACCTTCAACGGAGAGAACATTTGCTTTGCCGAGCGAGAGGCATGCCGCATTGTAGAGGAACTGCTGCTCTTAGCTGCAACGAACAACTGACAGGTATGGAAATGGGGTATTTAAATGTCCGTCGATCTGCTATTTTAAGATGCGATT
Source organism: Paralvinella palmiformis (assembly GCA_025642065.1). Taxonomy (NCBI): domain Eukaryota; kingdom Metazoa; phylum Annelida; class Polychaeta; order Terebellida; family Alvinellidae; genus Paralvinella; species Paralvinella palmiformis. The sequence goes on along the minus strand of JAODUP010000128.1, from coordinate 506,788 downwards.
CTCCGAAATACTCGTACATCGGAGAGCAACCATCAGCTTCCTGTTCGTTATACCGCGATATCTTCTAGCCGTTATCTGTATAGCATTTAGCAATGGCAGGTCGGTGGCGTTGGCTGTTCGATAGTGTCTGTGTCCGTTTTTGATGGGAATAAGGCCATTGACTCGAATACTTTCTGAACGAAGCCGCCGATGAGGTCATGAACCTTTCAGATCACGTGTCCTCAAAACAGCCTTTCGTCTTGTCGTTCATCACGCATGAGGATGTATTGGCGTTGCGGAAGTACGTTGTTCATTCGTTCGATACAAGGGTGTTTCGTTCTTTGTGCACACGTTAGGCTAAATGGGCCGAGCGACATCCGAAGCTAACGAGGCGAAGTCAAAGATGAAACAACCTCAGATATGCCCACGCCGAGATTCGAACACGGGTGGTAGTGATCTGAGGTCCAGCACGCTACCGCTAGACGACGGACGCGCACCGTGATATGACATCAGGCGGAATTGATCACTTACTGATTAATTAACGGAACAAATAAGGTAATAGCGGCATTAATAACACAACAGCAATAGCGAACCGCTTCAAAACTGCTATAAATAACAAATGGATCGTGAGGAAATGGACTAATGTTAGGCCACCCTGTTTCCAAAATCCGTACATTTCGAACTGTCGTCAATCAAACTATTGTTGTTCACAAAGCACTGAATGAAAAGTGTTTGCTGAACCATGCAGGCCAGAATTGGATGTTTTGGGGGTCGCCAGTCCAGCAAGGTAGAAATAATTGCTGTAGGAAATGTATTGTCGCGGGTGAATTGAAGCCGAATTCTGAAAGAAGGGAAACAACTTAACAGCTACCGTTCCTCATTTTATTAAATTACTAAAATACTGCACACGCACGGACCATTATTTTCTAGTTCGTTATAGCAATGGAGGTTCTCGTCCATATCGGGGTTCTGCGTACCGCGGTGTAGTTGATAGTGCACTGCGCTTCAGATCACCAAGTCGATGTTCTAATCCAAGTGTTATCAATGTTTTCAAGCGGACACGAATTCACACAGGTATTCAGGTGCCATGTCATTGATAGATTTTTAATTTGTTGGCGAAATCTAACAGGTAGCCAATGTAATTTATAAATAATTGGAGTGATATTGTCATATTTTGGAGTATTTTGGAACTATGCAAGCTGCACTGTTCTAAATATAACGAAGACCATTAATGTTATGATCAACTATGCTATATCACAGAGAGTTGGAGAAATTTAACTGAAATGTAAGAAAGCCATGTACGACCGTAACAAGCGATTCTTGCGTCAAGATCGACAACTCGACCCTTTAGTACACCAAATAACGATGATTAAATGCCATGAACAGACACTGTTCGGGATCATTGTCCCAAATAGGATTGAAATCATTTAAGTACTTTATCTGACAGGCCGAACTTCTCTTCCAACATAGAGGAAAAAACACTTTATGGCCAACTTTACCAAATGTGGAAGATCAGTCCAGAAGAGAAAGTACTTCTGGTTTAACTAGCAATTTACTTGAACCAAGACTGTTTCGGTGCTGTGATTACTTTATGAGCAGATTATCGTGATTTCTTAAGGTTATTATTGATCAAGCAGAAAGCTTGAAACACATCTGTAATTGTTTAGATCATTACAGTTCAAACCGGGTTTTCTATTAATGGTTTTACAGGGGCAGATTTCATGGAACTTGGAGAAACATGAAGGGAAAATTGTTTTTATTAACTATTTTCTAATTGGGTCCTGACACTCTTTCACAAACCATGTAGGCACATGGTTTACTGCACAGAAAGGATTAGATGACCTTTTCAGCAACTCTATAACAGGTTCAAATTTATCCATCGTGGACAAGCAGGATTCTCTAGCAATGGCTCATCTCATGATAAGGTGCTGGAAGGGAACTCATTGTGTGCATTAGACATGGCTTGACAGAAGAAGTTGTTAAAACAATAGGCCATATCTTTGTATGAGTTGATACTATTTGGGAGGACAGTTTCATATTAAAGTAGTAGTCTATTAACAACAATAAAGACAGTCCTTTAATTTTACTTTTGCAAGAGTATTTTACCCTGAATTTTACTAACGATGAACTATCCAAAATGAACATTCAAACTGATCATGATTCAAAGCCGTTCACAATGCATTCTGTGTCTCTTATTATTTCTGTAAAGATACGGCACCTCTGTAGTCTAACTGGTAGTGTGTTGGATCACAGATCACTACTACCTGGGTTCGAATCTCGGTGATGGGCATATCTGAAGGGTGTTTCATCTTTGACTTCACTTCATTACCATTGGAGGTCGCTCAGCCATTTAGCCTACCATGTGTACAAAAGTGGCCGTAAAACACCAATCATCACCTGTAAAGATGCATCAATGTTAATAAGGAAATGATCAGACTCCCTGAAATTGGCTGATCTCAGATTGTCAGACAGTTGCTTTCATTTATCTGCATTCATTTATCAATCGCAATGTGTATTGAATTCAGAGAAGATCACCGGATATATCCACTGTTGGTAGCAGTTTTCAAAAGGTTTCTCTTAATTGGGCGTAATTGGTTGATAATAGCTTCACGAATGCTATTGGCGGATGGTACCCATTGCCTCTGATATTAACGCTGAACTTGGCCCTGCCGAAATAGGCCATTTTGTCTGATATGAGACGCCACGGCTACACTCAGTGCACGCATGCTATCACCAGCCAGTCAGTCAGCCGAGGACAGGTTTCTTGGACGTACCAGTGACACGGCGACGAACTGTCTTTATTCCAAGCCGAAGCTTGTCGCTAACTTTGGCCAAACAAGTGGACGAATATCGAATATGCATCTTGTTGTTTGTTTTCGGTGAGAAACTTCAGGCTGTCACTTAATCAGCACAGCCTCTATATTGGAGTGGTTGAGAAACACCCTTCCCAACCACTCACAGGGGAACAGTACGGAAAAATGGAGCCGAAATACCCTGAAGGTGGTCACTGCCAGAGTGTTTTACGTCCTCGGTGGGTGTTTAACGTCCCCCTTTATTTTTAATAATTCAGTGGAGACGGCAGCGCCATTTAACGTAGTCATCCACCCACGATGTTGTGAGCCGAGAAATAAATCCCTAGAAGAGTTTCGACCTCTTGCTGGGATCAAACCTGTGACCCTTGGCACCAAGTACCGGGTGCCTAACCGCTAGGCCACCCGGAGCTCGCGTTCTATTTATATTCACGGAGATTAATTTTTTTGCGGTGGCCTTCAGCGTTCACGTTCGAACCAGCCTTGATAATCACCCAATTAGATGTAGACGTTTAAGTTAATTAATCTCTTGTCTCGTGCTGCCATCTGAGATCGGTTCAGTCGTAGGAGATAATTTGTATAACCAATTCCTCATCCCGGTCAGAGAGTCATCTCACCTATGTCGTTCTTCCTGTCGCTGTACCTCTGTTTTTTCAGGGTTGTCGTGTTGTGGGTGACTTACAAACATCACCCACAGTTGATTATATGTTTCGATGATTGAAAGAGTCAAAGAATACACCCGCTTGTTTGCTCCTAGGTTATTACGATGGTTTTTACGTCGCTTCTCGGGCCATTTCTACTGGTAACGATATGTCAAGATAAGACTTTGCTTAATTAATTAGTTGCTAGAACAGACAATATGGCCATGGTAATTCGTGTCCATCCATACAAGGTACAAACAAGTATCTACATATTATTAAAAGTGAATTACTAAATTCCTCCCGAAACATTTTCTTCTACAAATAATACAGCTTTCTGGTGTGAAGAATACTTCTATGAAGTGTGTAAAACTCGTTCCGTATGTGTGCTGGGATTAATAGGGTACGATTTGTGAGTGGAATTTTATATATATATATATATATATATATATATATATATATATATAATACTCCCACACAAACGGGAGTTATCCAATATGCACACCACATCCCCATCTTACAGAGAGAGAGAGAGAGAGACACCCCCCCACATACACACACAGACACACACAACTAGAAAACTATTGACTGAAACAGCAACATCATCGAGAAAAAGAACGACATGTGGCGACACCTTACGGTAATAACCTATCTAAGTGTTTACCTGCCGTCACTAACTCGGCCACTGCTTTCCTGCTCTGACGCATTCTGCGTAAACAATTCACTGAAGGAAAGCAGACAATAATAGCGCAGTTTCCGAGTTCTGGAACCAAACATTTCTGCGAAAATGGATACCACGTGTAAGTTGGTAAGTAGACATATCTGCTTCGGCCATATCCTTATAATCCAGCCAAGCTTAAAAGGTGAAGTCCCCTACATCGGGAATTCCACTTTTCATTCGAAGTCATCGAGTTAACGGGATTCTTCTACATAATTGTTGTAGACGAAAAGTCGTTTATATTTTATTGGCACACGAAGATGGAGTTGGGGAGGGGGGTGAGAGGGGCTCATCGAGGTAACTACCACACATGGTCATCAGACAATCATTTTTTAATATGTTGGTTAACTTCGAGCGGCGCCTACTGTAATAGGTGATATATATATATATATATATATATATATATATATATATATAATGACTAAACTTAAGATGAATTTATATAGTAACTATTGATGATGACTAAAATTACCAGTTCCTGTCTCTCTCTCTCTTTCACTCTCATGTGTTATTGAAAAGACCCAGACAGCTGTGAATACTTGTGAACAATTGACCTCACCATAACTGTACATATACATGTACAGTTGTGGTGAGGTCAATTGTATAACGGATCAGAACAGTTATAAGAAGCTATAATGAGCAGATCCAGTTTTATTGGAACTACTTTGATTAGTCCATTCCCTGAAACGGGACTCGTTTTCAGGCATTAAATGCGCTCTAAGCGTGTTTCTGGGCCGTTAATGTTTTGGCTGGTTTTTGCTATACGATCGAGGCTGTTAGATAACTCTGTTTGTTGGTTGCCGTCGTCGAACGAGCGATGATAGAAGCTCATAATAATGCAGATGGTTGTGTAATGTCAATAGTATAATCCGATAAGGATTCAAACAGAGAGAATACTTGACCTATCTGACTATGTCCCGTGACATGTGATCATATTACTCGCAGTTTGAAGTCACTTGCTAAGAAGTGCATTGTGTGTGTGTGTGTGTGAGTGTGTGTGTGCGTGTGTGTGTATGAACTCAAAGTTCATAATTGCAAGCTCTGTCTTTATCTGTTGTTTGTAATCAACAAAACTAATTTGGCTTGTAGTGATATATGCCAGGAAAATATGTTTTAACCATTTTACAATAATAAAAACTTGTTAGAAATACTTGTGCCGGTGGCGACGTCTAGCGAATACAAATACACTTATTTCACTCTCACATTATATGACTTAAATGTGTAATGCTTGTAATAATAGCCCCCAAATGTTAGAATAATATTCAAATACTATATTTGATATCATGAATATCAGGAAACAATCCAAATTACTGATAGCTCAGTAGCAAAAATATAAAATAATCTTCATAAAGAATCTCACAATATCGTTTTCTTTGGCTATTTCGGTAATATATATATATATATATATATATATATATATATATCAGGCTGTTTGGACCAGTTATGCTGTAATAATCGTAAGTACGCTATTGTTGCGAAATGATATGTTTGACACCTGTTTACATTGCTATACCTAGATCATAGAAATTACCTGTACCTAGTGACGTCAGACTTAAGCCATATACAGTCTCTGTCTGGTTTCAAAATGGCGGCGCCCACAAACGAGTTATAATTGATTCAGCGGCGCGTTGAACTGAATTATTCACAACGCGTGGTTGACCGTATTCATATTTCGACATGATTTTTAATTTGCGCGAACATATTTCTATTAGTGCTGAAAATTTTAAACGAAAGCGAACTGTCCCTTTGGTGTTTATTTCCTATTTTGTTATGCTGACGGTGCGTCATCTTTAACAACAAACGCCGTCCAAATCAGTAATCGCCCACCCGCATGCATTATATGTAGCTGCCTGTAATAAGTCGCGGGTTGTAATATGTCTATATAATCAAACTCTATACACTGCTAGATATCCGATTGTCGATGTTACGTACCGATGTCTGAGAGATGGGTTATTTGACACACGCACACACAGACACACGAACACTGTCTTTACATATTTGTCTCATACGAATAGCGGATTGTTTTGGTCTATATGCTGACGAGTAGTCTAGAATATTATAAATTTTAGAAATAATTTATACATAGGTATATATATATATATATATATATATATATATGTGTGTGTGTGTGTGTGTGTTGTTTTGTAGGCATGAGTTTAAGTATGCTTATGTTTATGCATGCATAGATGTTGGTACATGCCGATTTGTGTATGTATAGATGGCAGTGTGGGTTTTTATAGGAAAAACAAATAACCTTGTCTCAGACATATTTATTTACATATAGTTTTATTTTGGTAGTGATAGCATAAGAGGCAGCCGACCAGAACAGAGAAATGGCCGAGAACAGAAAACGTTCTGGAGAAGAAGTCACAGGTGAGAGTGATCAGGATTTCAGACTAATTAAAGCCAAAAATAAGACGTTCATTTGAATTTGTCGTCCGCTTAAAGGCATTTCGATTATTCCTTTATTCTGGAACCAGGATTTTACGGATAAACTAAAAGTCTAATTTCATGAAACTGTTTGTAATTTTTTTTATTTTTTTATTTTTAATCCGAAACCATACAGAAAAAGGGAAAGAAATCATTCGTGATACGAGCGTTCTGACTAGCTCGAAGAAATGGCATGAACTTGCCGGGAAAGGTGTAACGAGTCTCGTCATCGACGATAACGAAAATAACTTGGACGAAATTCCGCATCAGCTATGCTCTCTCTCGACGCTCCGCTCTTTCACGCTAACGTGGAGTAAGGTGAAAGCCATTCCGGACGTCGTCCTGAAAATGGATCTCAGGGAATTCTGCCTGCACAAATGTCGTCTGCGCGACGTCAACAACATACACTGCCTTAGGAATCTGGTCAAGTTGGAACTCGTTGACGATGGCCTGAGATCCATTCCGAACGAAATCGGTGAATTGAGCGGGCTAATTAATCTGGATCTGACGGGCAACCATCTGAAGTCATTGCCTCTTGGTCTGGGCAAACTTGAAAAGCTGAAGATGCTGAAGGTATCCGGAAATGATCTGGCGGAAATTCCAGCCAGCATTGGCAACATGAGGGCGTTGGATAGCCTAGATTTTAGTCATAATCATATCACAGCCATTCCGGAGGCGATTGGCAGACTGAGATATTTGATAACGCTGCGGATATCGCGCAACCAGATCAGGACGTTACCGCGTTCGTTCGAGCGCCTGGAAAGGTTGCAGTACCTGTTTCTCGGACACAATCACTTCGCCGAAGTGCCCAGCCTGCTGACCCATCTGCACAACCTGAAGACGCTGAATATGGACTCGAACAAAGTGCGGGCAATGAGCGCCCCGATCGAGTCGCTGACCGCGCTCCTACTGGACCAGAACGAGTTGGAAGAGCTTCCGCAGGCGGTCTTCCAGTGCGATCGGCTCGAGAAGCTCTCGGTCAAGTTCAACAGACTAGCGGCCATACCGGCACAGATCGCTCGCTTGGACCGACTCCGCCAGTTGTACATCAGCGGCAATCAATTCACGCGACTGCCGGACGACATATGCACGCTGACCAACCTCCGTCATCTGGTCCTCAGAGAGTCGAAGATCGAAGAGCTACCGACGAATTTCGACATGCTCCGACGGCTGAACGTTATCGATGTTGACGGCGCCTCACTCGACGGACGGTACGTGTACGCGCTGAATAAAGAGGGCATCCAGGGTCTCATGGAACAAGTGGTCATCAGACGTAACTTGGTAACCGACAAGGACGAAGGAGAATCGGAACTCCACTACGAATCCGACCGAGGATCGTCAATATTCGACTCGGAGGACGATCCGGCATCCGAAGATGAAGAGAGAGTGGACGAAGCCAGCGCTTCCGGATCCGTGTCCCTCGCTGAAGGAAGCGGATATCGGGTCAACGGCTCAAAGAGTCGCCGCGAGTCTATGTTTCCGCCTCGCGACCGTCGATCGTAACGACCGGACTCACTCTAAGTACCGCCAACGATGTTCTCTTTGGGGACCGATGTTCGCTTTGAGGGACTTTAGGTCGACCACGTTAGCAGCTATCTGGTCAGCTGTCGCCGTATGGCGTTAGAGGTCACCCCGAAGATATCTCCGGAGTATTGCGTGTGTGTGTGCACGCGTGCGCGCGCTTGTATATGTCTGTATGGACACACACACATACATACATACAGACACATGCACACAACTCATCAGAAGGCAATCCGCTTTTATGTATGTGGCAAATGGCTCATCTCTCTCTCTCTCTCTCTCTGTGTGTGTGTGTATGTGTGTGTGTGTGTGTGTGTGTGTCATACGGATGAAGCTACCATTTGTCATTTCTAGGACCATACGTGAACAATATTAAAGTTATTGTTATCTTTGTTTATTTCTAAATGATCATGATGACACATTGACTATGTTCGGGGGAATATAATATATTAATAACATGTAATGGAGCCAATATACCAAGTGTGTGGTATTAATGAAAGGAAGAGGTATTTATATAGAAAGATTACTAGATGACGTGTGCGTGTGTGTGTGTGCGCGCGCGCATGTGTGTTCCGATATATATATATATATATATATATATATATATAATGGTACAGGCTCGGAGTACCAATACCTAAACAATAATAACAACCTATTATTCGACCGATCTATATATCCAAAAATCTGTTTATACATCACCTATACATTGTTATTACTTTTTGCTGATTCATCTGTTTCACACACGCGCACGCACACACAGAGAGACATGGAGGGAGAGAGAGAGAGAGAGCATTTATATATGATACCAATGCTACGAAACACGAAAACTTGGCTAATTAATTCCCTGCTGATATTTTTCTAGAAATAAAATCAATAATTTGTTTACAATAAACATCTTTTGTACTTTAACATATGACACATTTTAGTCTCTCCACTGAGGCTCACTTCTAGTGTAGATATGACAACACACACACACACGTACACAGAGACCACAGCTCGCCAAGCTTAAGGCCGGCAACCATTACGGATCTATTACAGCCCGGATTACAGCGATTCATATTTCTGTTCCGGATCGTTCAAGCCCGGATCGCCACTGGGGGGCGTGGCTGGCCAGGATCCAGGCGAGGCAGCGAAAGGAGTACTGCGGCTCCGGAGTGATAGCGCGATAAGACCGAGCCGGGTAGAGTATAGAACGGACTCCGCATTATCCCGATGACGGCTCGTACTATATCTGTTCGGATACAACACAGTACACGCCAAACCACTAGCTGGCGGCAGCTTCTGGAGACCGCACAAAGTTCTGGAAGAGCAGGATTAGATGGCTGCAGTTTTCAGTGCGCCTTTGTTCACATTTTGGCGAGTTTTTTTAAGCTTCAGTCAACGGGCTCAGTTCAGTTCGCTTTTGAGCGCGTCCGCCGGTATTTTGATTGCTTCCAGTTCGGGATTCGGAGAGCTGAGTTTATAAACATGATGCCGTTTTCTGTTTATCGTGTCCAATGTGACCTCCTATGATATACCGGCATAGACACCGCCGAGTGGCGGACGAGATATATGCAGTATCGCTCCGGCGAAGATCTGTTGTCTAGTGGGCTGCGTCTTAAACGATCCTGAACCCCCCCCCCCCGTTCGGGATCCGACACGGATTCTGACGCTTGGAAAGTGATTATTACACTCGGCGAACTGATTGGATCTGGTTCGGACAGCTATACAGCAGCGCGTTGCTGGTCGACGGATATCCGACGGGAGTGCGACAACATGAAGATCCCGAAGGTCTACAGATGGATACTTATCGCTGAATGGGATGACCTTGGCCCACACTTATACCAGTGATTAATTGGCTTATTGATTGATCCGGACGATCCAGTTCGGTTAAAACGATGCCGCTAGAGGGCGCCGTCTATTACGGCGAGGAGCACCTCGGTCGTCCGGGACGCCGACCGGAAGCGATCGACGATGACGAAGACGAGGACGGGAATGGCGCATGCGCCGCGTGCTGTCGTCGATGCGGTACATGCTTCCGGTCATGTATCCTGACGATGCTGATCTTCCTCGGTATGGCAGCCGGTATCGGGGTTGGCATCGTTCTGCGCTACATACCGCCCTACGACCAGCCACAGTTGCATCCTCGATATTCCGGATACCTCGCATATCCGACGGAACTGTTCGCCCGCTTCACCGGCTTCCTTCTCGTGCCCTTCGTCGTCTCGAGCCTCGTGACCGGATGTGGATCTCTTCGGGCCGCCTCGTCGGCCAAGGTCGGACTGCGAACTCTGACCTATTACGTGGCGACGTCGGTACTGGCCGTCGGGGAGGCGCTCGGATTCGTCTACGCGATCCGTCCCGGAAACCGGAACGTCGAGAAACAGCTCGTTCGCGATGCCCACTTGGACCGTCCGGCACTGGAGGCGTGCGACCCTGTTGACGTCATTCTGGATTTATTTAGGTCAGGATGCTCTTAATAATTGCCCGATGTGCGTCCGTCGTTCATGAAATCGATGTCGGGTAGATCTAGTTTCTAGTTTGTGAATATGAAGATTCAGTTCCAAGGTTGTTTTTTAAACATCGGGGAGGGGGGGGGGAAGTGATGATCTCTTAATTTGCACAGTTCATGGAACATAAGACTGGTGATATCCACATCGTATGTATTAACTAGACGAATATGTTATATGCCGCGAACCTCGAATCCGGCTCATAACTCTGTTTGTGCGAGGATGGGGCCCCTCTACCATACGCACCAAGTTTGACCAGGCCCGAGGTTAAATAGCTCAAATCGTCCAACCAGAAAACTTTCGCCTTGATAAGTCCACTAGCTACGTGTCTCGGATCGGGTCAATAACTAAACAAAGTCATTATTTATTCGTTCTTCGAAAATTCATTCCAAAATTATGTTTATTGACCGTGAAAATGTTTGAAATTCCATTTCGTGTTTTTTTTTTCTTTGTGGAAAAGAAAGTCATGTTGTCGTGGATTGACTTATTTTATTTATAACAAAACTAACCGAAGAAACAGAGAAAGAAGAAAGATGTTGGACTATATAATCTTTATGCGAAACCGACATTACGATGAGCAACTCTGTATGGGTCTCCTTTTTCACCAGGCGGCGTTGAAACGTGTGACCTAGATCTGGATCGACTGCCATACGCTGGACAAAAACCTTTATGCGTTCCGGACCAGAAATATTAATTTTTTTCTTTCCTTTCGAGATAGCCTTCTTTGGGACTTTGGTAACTGCGACATACCGTACATCGCATCCGTGGAATACCAGAGATCCTGTATTTAATCCTGCAGATAAATAAACAGTGCACCAGATCGGAAGATGCGTCCAGACACTCAAAATCAACAGAATACTACTATGTATGTCAGGCGCTTCGGCAACTATCATACTACAGCTATGAGGAACTCTCTCGTACGTATGCACACGGTTGTTGAGCAAATCACACCAGGACCCTTTCTGACTGGCTCTTGTGATTCTAAGTAAACTGGTTGCACTTGTGAAGTGTAAACACCTCAAGTCCTCTTCAGCACGTTTTGTTCAAGTTCCATTTAGTTAGAAGCTTTCTGGGTCAGTTCAAGCTCAGATTCTCTGCCACTGACTGGGTCGATTTAGGTCAGTAAATCCTAGTAGGAGGCCACAGTCTATAAATCAACCTGACAAGTCGCAATAAGGGGTCATCCGATGTATACACCATATTAGAATTAATTCGACCTCTCTCTTTTGCCTGGTACCTTCAAAAGTCGACTTGCGATATTTTACTACAGATGTGATTTAAATGAGGCTTGCTGTTAAAGAGAGAGAGAGAGACCACGTCGTTGTTAAACAAAACACATTAGGACCTTTTCTATTCCTGTGATGCTTAGTAAACTTGTTAAACACCTCAACTCATCTTGGGTACGTTTTATTCAAGTACCATTCGGCTACCATTCTCGGAACAAGGTTCACTTGACAACGAACTCCGCATCTGGTTCGTCAATCAGTTTCGGTTTGCTTCCGCATTCGTCAATCCGTGGATCGTTCGTGGAGATCCGCTTTAAAATGGCCAATAAGTGGGAGTCTCCTCACTGCTTGATGGATTAATTCGCAAGAAGACGCGCAGCGGCTTAGGTCAGTCGCTCGATAACTCTACCGGTGTTGTGTAGCAGCGCCATCTGGAGAATGGCTTTGACCAAATTGTCCCTTTATCTACCCGTCTGTTGTGATGCTGCTTATCATCGATAGTCAAATGACGTTAGTATACGGTATTTCAATACAAGGTCATCCATCGCTCGGATGCTGCTGAAGAGGTTCGTCTGATGCCGTCTTTTGACTCCACGTAACTGATCACAGCCGGATTAACAGTTCGCAAAACCTTTTCATCCCACCAGTTCATCCCACCAGGTGACCTAACTGTATATAAGCCGATAGTACGCCATCAGTTTCAACAGTTATGGCCTATTTGTTCGTGTCAATACACTATAGTGCACTAAATAATTGCGCACGTGTGTCATATGTACACTCTTTAGTGTACATTTCTAGCACGACTACAGCCGTCTTTACACGGCCATCCTACCAGCTTTATAGGCCCCGAGGCAAAGCAGTGCATTGGGGCCCCTACCTACCGATCCACCCACCCACCCACCCACCCAGGGAAATAAACATGTAAATGGTCGAGATCCTTACACATACGTATGCACATGAGGTTGCAGAGGTGACCGTGATATTACATCAGATGCGAATGCAATATAGTAACAAATATTTATAGTTTAGTATAGCATAGTAGTTATTTATTGACAGCAAGTCACACCATACATAGATTAGTATGGGGCTCCTATATCCGTGGGGCCCTGGGCAAGTAACGTTTTTACGTTAAAACTAAGGGAGCACCACAACAGCATGTTGGACCACAGACCACTAACACCCGAGTTCGAAACTTGGGGTGGGCATATCTGAAGTGTGCTTCATCTTTGACTTCGCTTCATTACCTTTGAAGGTCGCTCGGCCCATTTAGCCTACCATGTGCACACAGGTGGCCGTAAAACGTCGATCATCATCACCCACAGCATGCTTTCATTCATTGGAATGTCCTCACAAACGCAACACTCAATCAAAATCATCAACCGTGGCACCTTATCAGTGCCAAGAATCATCTTCAACGAGTAAGTTTTTGTTGGCACGACCAGTAGTTTATAAGGAAGTAGACCTAACAGTCGTACACTTATCAGCCCAATACTCTTAAATACTTATTATCAATTTAATTTAACTGCAACACGATCGTACCATTAATACTCGTACACGAAAACGCGTATTGGGCACCACCCAAATATTGATTTTATTGTACGCTCGATGAATATTGTCTGGTGCCAATTTCTTTTAATCCTTACTATTGCCATTGCTATCACCACGGCCACCATAACCACTACCTCCACCGTCATCACTACTTCTACTACAAACATTCTATAACTATCAAACAGGGGTAGGTGTATTAGTGTGGGGGGGGGGGGTGATTTACGGCAAATGGTATATGATAAAGTCGCGACATCGTTAGATGTCATTCTCGGAAAAGTACCTCTCATCAACCCGCGCCTCTCCCGAATCTGAACCAACTGCCACTGTTTACGGCCTATTTAGAGAAGTGTAATCGGCGAACTGTTTACATCACGTATCCAACGATGGCACGTTAATGCTATAACTTGGAAACAAAGGCATAATTTAAGAACACGCGAACAGTTAAAACATCCCAACAGACCCAATTCCTGGCGGCGTTTATCGCGATGCAGCCCTATTACCGATATGTTGGAACGTTTATCCGGTCCACGTGTGTACAATTTACTCGCTCTTCTGTTTTCGGTGTTCGGCAATTAAAATTCCGCTAATTAATTTCCAGAGGCGTAAATGTAACATGTTGGTTGACCTGGACGTTCGGAATATATACTGTAAAGGCTTATAGGCGTGGAGTGCCGCCGGCTCTTATAGATGGGGAATTTAGCTAACTTAGGCTACAATCCAGATGAGAGAGAGGGAGAGAGAAGAAACGCATATTACCGAGCAACAACGGTCCAGTTTTTAAGCCTCGTGTGTTGCCAAAACAGAAGCCAGCTGGTAGCAATCAGAAGAGATAGCACTGAAATTCTTCGTGCTACTTTATCCGGTGTGTGTGTGTGTGTGTGTGTGTGTGGAGAGAGCGAGTGAAACGACACCGATATGGAACATTACAGATCCCGATTACAAAATGTGGCCCATTCATCAGAGAATTGACTCAAGAGTTTAAAAAAACACCTAGATACACACGATTAATGCCAGTTATCAGAGTAAACGCATAAAGAATGACACTTCATTGTAATTACCGTGCAAATTGACGTTACACGCAGGCGCAATAAGTAATTTATTAATAGCAATAGTCAATACTTTTATTATCTGAGGTTATCACATTTATCCTCTTGCTTTTTATATAATTAAAAAAATTAGCCGTCTGTATAGCGGATGTTCTTGCTATTGGTCGACGCATGCGTATAACCGATGTATGTCGACAAGGACTAGGGTTACTAGGACAACGATAATAATGATGACATTTTAATTGAATGATATCCATTTACCAGCAATAGCCAGCTAAGAGCACTGTATTATGAAATTCCAAACATGGCGTATCTAAACCTTGGCTAGAATTACCTGAAAATCAGGATTCGGATTGTGACTTTAGGAATAAATTTAAATCTTTTAAGAGATGATCCGTTTCTAGCCTCGCCCCCGTCCTTTGAATACAACAAACTGGAGCGACGGACCGTGTATGTGGAGAACTCGCTGAGTCCAGCATTAATTCTAGTGACTCCCCCCTCTCTCTCTCTCTCATATATATATATATATATATATATATATTAAATCTAAAACGCAACTTCCTGATAACAAAACCCTCTGGAACTCTGAAAAACGACGGAGGACTAAATCTCTAGAGAAGGTACCTCTCTAAACGACATGTTGAACACAACCCCTTAAATATCAGTGGTGGGTTTGGAATATATATGTATATAGATCATACAGATCATTGAATGATTCGTCATTCAAATTTTAATTCAATTCCCCATAATAAATTATTGGATCAACTCTCAACGGTCTTAGCTACTACTACTACTACTACTACATAAACATATATACTAGCCGAGTTGGTGCCAGCTCTATTTATACAATAGTCACATAATCTGAGTTTAGACTTAGACACTGACAATAGTATCTGATGGTATGACTGGAAGTGTACTGTCATCAAGAGGTCAATAAGTTGATGTGAAATTTTAAAATGAATGCCCGTTTTACAGGCGAGTAATCGACTTCTTCGAAATGCATTTATCCATTTACCAGCAATAGCCAGCTAAGAGCACTGTATTATGAAATTCCAAACATGGCGTATCTAAACCTTGGCTAGAATTACCTGAAAATCAGGATTCGGATTGTGACTTTAGGAATAAATTTAAATCTTTTAAGAGATGATCCGTTTCTAGCCTCGCCCCCGTCCTTTGAATACAACAAACTGGAGCGACGGACCGTGTATGTGGAGAACTCGCTGAGTCCAGCATTAATTCTAGTGACTCCCCCCCCCCTCTCTCTCTCTCATATATATATATATATATATATATATATATTAAATCTAAAACGCAACTTCCTGATAACAAAACCCTCTGGAACTCTGAAAAACGACGGAGGACTAAATCTCTAGAGAAGGTACCTCTCTAAACGACATGTTGAACACAACCCCTTAAATATCAGTGGTGGGTTTGGAATATATATGTATATAGATCATACAGATCATTGAATGATTCGTCATTCAAATTTTAATTCAATTCCCCATAATAAATTATTGGATCAACTCTCAACGGTCTTAGCTACTACTACTACTACTACTACTACATAAACATATATACTAGCCGAGTTGGTGCCAGCTCTATTTATACAATAGTCACATAATCTGAGTTTAGACTTAGACACTGACAATAGTATCTGATGGTATGACTGGAAGTGTACTGTCATCAAGAGGTCAATAAGTTGATGTGAAATTTTAAAATGAATGCCCGTTTTACAGGCGAGTAATCGACTTCTTCGAAATGCATTTAATGCTACGCCCAGATTGATAAAAACCGGTGGCTGCCCGAAATATCCACCGGGTTTCCATCCCAAGATCTCACCAGCCATGGTCGACCTGACATCTTACTGGTTAACTACAATAATTAATGACTACTAAAGCTATTAGCGAATCAAATAACAAGTATCACAAGCCCAAATACAGCTACAGGCAGGTCTGCCATTAGAGACCTGGATCCTGCACCCATTGCTTCTTCAGTCGAAGCCGTTTGAGGGAAGCCGGCCTCATAAATTAACTGGTGGACATTCCACTCTAGTTCGAATCTCGGTGTGGGCATATCTGTAGGGTGGCCGTAAAAGATCAATCATCACCACTTCAATATACGTTGTATGATTACCATTACTTCCTATATAGTAAATTGTGTTAGGACCCGTACGGATTAACATTCAATTCTAACAATATTTCATAACGGTCTTATTATCATTGTTATTATTGTTGTTGTTGTTTAATATCAGACCAAAACTAGTTAAAGCCATTCTCTGATGCCCCAATATGATGCTATGATTGATATTTTAAATAAACGAATAAGATAAGGAACCCGAGTCTACGCTCGGCAGTGCTCACACGCGAGACTTATGGGAGAAGAGCGTCACCCCCACACAAGAAAATGAGATGACAAACAGTAATGCTTCTTTTTTTATATAAGATACATTCCACAGATACCAGGATCATTCGAATTCGATTCAACAACATGGATGAATGTTGCTGCGGATGTTGTGTTTCAGGATTGGATTATATTAACTAAGAAAATTTCTTTTCTTAGTTCTCGATTAAGACTCCCACGTTACGATTAGAGTGTTAGTAATTTGTTGCCGAGTAAGAAAAACTAGCCATAAGAAGATCCGTCGGCACATAGCACTTTTTTCGATGCTCACATCCCAATTTGCAGGACTAAAATAAACCAAGAATAGACCCATTGCATGATGACGTCAAAAACCAAACAAACCAGGCGCGCTTTGCATTGTGGGATTTATAGGGGGGGTCCGTTGAGCGATAATACGTGATAATCCCATTTAAGTTGGCATGTGTTGGCCGCGGGATGAAATGCTCAGAAAGCGTTGGGTAGTTTTAATTCAAATTGACAATCTGCGAGTCAAATTTTTATAATTACAGTGTCAGTGTAAGGATTTACTATCATTTTATAAAGTAGCAATGACGGACGATTAGCATATACTGATATAGTTATAATCTGATTTTCAGTTTTGGAATACAATTTTTCAACAGTGCCGGCTTTTTCGGTGTCGAAGCAGAGTTAAACGGTACACAGGAGTTAGTTTTTCGCATGATTATAACAGATCCAGAACATTGATGTTTAAGGTTAAAATGGCGGGATTCTCACGGTATTATCGCTCAGCGGACCCTCTATAAATCCCACAATGCAAAGCGCGGCTGGTTTGTTTGGTTTTTGACGTCATCATGCTTCAGGCTTATTGACAAGAAGTCTGCAAGGACAGCGTCCATAACGTTCGGAGAATCCTCGCCGTTAGTACTAATTACCATAAAAGATATTAAACTCAATTGAAACTTTTAAATATCCGATAATTCACCAATCCACACGGAAACAAAGTCTGAAATAATTCTAGTTGATACAAGAAACAATGTGATATATATGTTCTGAGACGAAACCCACGGGTAATAACGAGAAATACGATTATATGAATTATTTATTGTAATTTTATCAGCCGTCAAGACAAATCTTCAACCTTAAATAGTGACAAATTTAAGGAAGAACGATCGAGTGGATTATCGCCCGTTCACAGACCGCCTCAATGGCCACGTGGTTTTCCTACTCATGGTCATGCTGTGCGGGAGGTCGGAGGTTCTGATCGCTGGCCGTGGTACTATAGTAACAGCGGTTCATCATCCCCAACCAAGGTTATCTCCACCGAATATGCTATATATTGTAAATTCTAAATTTGTTTGGGTAGCCAAACCACGTAAAATAACTGCCATTTCGGTCATTATTATTATACTGTGAGTCAATCGTCTGTTTATCTTTGTTTTTAATTTTAACGTAATGCAGCAATATCGCCATGACACGGCATTCCCGAAGTTCGACGGCCATCATTGCTTTGTCGTCTAACAAATCTGATTCGCTCTCATGCTTCCCAAAATCTTTGCAGTGTATTCCCTCATCTCTGTTATCTCGCATCCATAGTTTTGTTTAGAACCTAGCCACACCAGTACGGTTCATTATATTTAAACTTGTTTTTTGCAGAAATCTAATTCCGGAAAATATTGTGACGTCACTTTTATATGTGGTACGTATTGCATGTTGATGTCCTAGTTCTAACGATAGTTTCTCGGATCTGTGATCTTTGTAAACATACTAATATTTACAAGATTCGAGGATTTATTTATGCGGGAAATGGTCCATTAATTATGCCGCTGAGGTGTAAACAATTACGTGGGTGAGAATTTTCGACCTTTGATCTTCTGTAAGCGAATGCATGGCATTTGGATTTTGCCTGCAATAATGGCGGGCAGTACATATTGTTTTGAGTTGCTATTTATTTATGGATACCTTCTTTTTACGGATACGAGATCCAGAAATAGGTGGGAAACTGATAACGTCATAAAAACGTCATAAAAACACTTCCCATCATCTATCCGTAGAATCAACTAATCCACAACACCCACCCATCCGACTGTTCCATTACCGCCTGTTGTAGGGTGATATTAATATGATATAGAGTTGAAAACCATCGGCGCGATCCGCCTTGTTCAATAATCGCCTCTGCTTTGCGGCCATTTTCTTCCGATATATAAACCATTTCTCCTTTAACCCGATACCGAACTTACTCTCCGATGCGAACGCCGCGAATACCGATATACTTAACTGTTCAGAAAACACCTGGTTCGTAGCCTTTAAATGATCTCCAGTTTGGGGCCAACAATCTGACTCCGGTAACAAACGGTCTGTACATCTATTACGGCTGGCTTTGACTATACGATCCAAGATGGTTTTGTCTTCTTTCAGCAACACACCAAGCCATCTACCATCAGCGTGGAAGCGCCCAATGGAACAAAAGTGAACGTTGGTAAGTTATATATATATATATATATATATATATTCTGAGTTGGCAATAGAAGTCCGCATACAAATATCTTTACGTGGGCGCCTCGGTGGCTA
This sequence comes from Paralvinella palmiformis, assembly GCA_025642065.1. NCBI lineage: Eukaryota > Metazoa > Annelida > Polychaeta > Terebellida > Alvinellidae > Paralvinella > Paralvinella palmiformis. The sequence goes on along the minus strand of JAODUP010000128.1, from coordinate 487,454 downwards.
ACTGGTAGAGCGGTTGGACCTCAGATTACCACCACCGAGTTCGAATCTCGACGTGGACATATCTGAAGGGTGTTTCATCTTTGATTCGTTTCGTTACCTTAGGAGGTCGCTCGGCCCCTTTAGCCTACCACAAGCACAAAAAAATGGCCGTAAAACATCAACCATCATCGTCTGGCAAGATTATAAAGCCAACTAGCTGGTTCGTGTGATTAAATGATTTTGCCAGAAAGACAAATATAGTTTTCTTTTTAACTAATTTCCATCTCAGGTCTGATTTATATCGTTGTGATGAATGTTTTCTATGTTATTAATATGTATTCTTATCGACATATGTTACCAGTTGTGAAAAAAAAACCCCCAGTAAAATAAATAAACAAACGTATAAATTTACATAAATGCATATTGTGCACAGACAGACAGACAGACAGACACACACACACACACAGAGAGAGAGAAAGAGAGAGAGAGAGAAACAGATAGATTCTCACTAGGAGACGGCGCGATATTTCATCATATACACACACAATCGGTATAGCGGCGATCGTATATCATAGTTCACCAAAGACATTCTGGCGCTATACGACTCGGTCAGACTTTCTTCATGTGTTAACCCCCGGCTGTTGGTCTATTTATCATCAGGTTCTTCCAGTCTTGGCACGTTGAACTTCTGAATGTTCTCTTTCTTGGTGCCATTCTCATTGGCACTGGTAAGAGATACAAAATTTTACGTACGCCGAGGCTTAAACTGAACGAAAGCGAAAGTCTCCCACGGGAAGGTTATACAGCCAACGGTTGAGAATGTTGTATTATCATTTTTGCAATGATAAACACGCTTCAACTAAGGAACTAGCCCGACCACATTCGCAGTAGAAGTTTTTGTTATCGTCTTTTTGGCGGCTGCGGCGCTAGGGCTGGTGGGGGGGGGGGTGATTGTGGAAACGAGTTCTACTGTCTTCGTCAGTTGTATCACCAACAAATGATCTTTTGGCGCAGGGTGAGATAACGGTACGATAACATCTCACTGCTCCCTTAACCAGTCAAACAAACCGACTCCGATTTTACAGATTATAGGTAGAGCCATCGCGTTATGCTATCTTATGCTATGTGCTGTATCGGCAGAAGAAATCTGAGGCAATATTTGCTGAGTAGATGTGTACTTAGATAACCAGGAGCGTTCCTAAGACGGTGTGAAGGGGTTCCTAGGACGGTGTGGAGGGGGTGCCTCCGTGGTCTAGTTGGTAGCGCGTTGGGCCACAGATCACTACCACCTGAGTTCGAATCTCGGCGTGGGTATATCTGAAGTGTGTTTCATCATTGACTTGGTCTTATTACCTTTGGATGTCACTCGGCCCATTTAGCCTTACCTGTGCACAAAAGTGGCCGTAAGACATCAATCACCATTAGGGATCAGCCACTACATCACACACACACACATGCACACATTCACGCGCGCGGGCGTGCGCGCGCGCACACGCACACACACGGAAGTACTCATCCCTCGAGGGGCTTGGCAGTAGCCTCAGTTCGCGGTAACCTATATCCTCATCAACACAAATACAACAAATAAATGTTTACTAAAATGTAAACAAAAACCGGTCGAATGAGACTTGTTCTAATAATAAGTCCTTCCTGAATTGATGCAATTCCAAAATGGACATTTATGATCAAATACAATCAACGCTTTCTGATCAGATTAGTACATTATGTTGAAAGCAATCAATTGGCAATGAAGCATCAACTGCCAGAGAGCGACACTCGGTCAAGTTGCCAATTAGAGACACTTCATTTACAGCATTCCATGACCTTCCGACTAGGTACGTCTTTATGGCTGTGTCATCTAGTCCGAACATGAAAGACTAACAGATAATCGGCCGATTCTAACTAAGAACGTCCCAGTTTGTCGTTCACAGCTGTCACCATTGACCCAATAAAGTGTATTATAGTTTATGCCCTGATATCTTGGTAGTAGAATATCCTATTACTATCTGTGAAGTGATATTTGCGCTGTTAGCCGAGAACACAGCACAATGGTTGTATTAGCTGTTGTTTTATTATCAATAGCTGAGTATATATATATATATATATATATATATATATATATGATAAAGATGGGCAGATGTCGGGGATTCCACTTTTACGAGACATCAATGATGGCAAAATAATGATCGAAGCACCTTTAAAAAATACCGGACATTGTTGTTTTTTTACTCAGGAATTTGTTTGACTTTTTAAACTTTAATTTATTCCAGATTAAACATAACCTGAAACCGGATGACATCGAAAGAACGAAACAGCCAAAATAGACATATTATTACATATTGATTAACGCTGTGAGCTATTTAGATATTTTATGAACTCTTGTTCGCTTGAATGAGACACATCTTGATGAACCGAGTTCATCCACTAATAGACTTGATCTATCATTGTCATCTTAAATGACAACTGTGTCAGCAATCAGATCAAACAAACAAACAAACAAACAAGCAAACAAACATACAGCTAATTTGTTTATTTCTATCTTTTTGTCAATTTGTGCCACCGTGTGCACACTAGCATAGGTATAATGTACCTGTTTGTATGGATGTAACGTTCCGGAATAAAGTTATCGATTTGACTAACTGAAAAGCCGATTTTCTTTTCTTAATATACTCAAGTCAAATTCGAGGCACCGAGGTCAGGGTTCAAATCCGATTCAGAACCGTGTTTGTTATATCTTTGTTATATCTGTCCAAAGTATGACCAGCAACCTGGCTAAGCAAAGAACTTCCTCACTCCCTCACTCTTTAGCAATGTATTAGGCATATGTAGTAAAGCAAGTTTTATGTTGGCACTTCATAATGACTCATCCTGAAGAAAAATATATATGTGGTGTTGACACCAATCGACTCGAAGCGTTCTGGATATCACTCTCACTGACTCGTCTTAATATCACTAATTGTGTCTATTACTATAAAACATATCCATTTCTGATATATATATATATATATATATATATATATATATATATATATTCAATATCTGTATTTATTTGTTTCACCGCAGAATCATTCAGTTTGGAGAGGACAGAGTCTGTTAATATCGTTGGCATCGCCTTCTTCTCAATTATATTTGGCCTGGCTCTGGCTAAACTCGGTGATAAAGGCCGTCTAACGCAACTCTTCTTCGCTGGTGTATGTGAGGCCATTCTCACTGTTATACGGGGCGTGCTATGGTATGTGTCTTGTTAGTGGCTAGCGACGCCTAGTGGCTGCACGGGGGTACTAAAGTGGTCCTTATCTACCCATTGTATTCCTCATGCACAACTACATACTTTCCCGTAAACGGATGTTCATGCGTGTATGCGGTGATGGGTGGTGCATACGTATTTCGGAGACTGTATCTGTATGTTTACCTGAACGCGTGCCAGCACTCACACATACACACACACACACACACATAGACAGGGACGGATTTAGGCCTTACAGGAAGCCTGGGCTAATATAATTTGGGGCCCTTTCATTACTTATCTTCGCCCCGTGTCTATATATATATATATATATATATATATATACACACACACACACACAATCTATATGTATATAAAAAGATGCATCAAGGACCCCACTGAATTTTAAAAGCAGCTCATACGTAAATATAAATCCGGCGCTGCACACACACACACACACACACACCGGGAGAATTTAGTAAACACTCAGCCAATTGAGATAACCTAACTGAGCCATGTATTGTTATCTTTCAGGTTGTATCCGATCATTGCCATATTCTCCATGTCACAAACCATAATCAGTCTAAGCGAGCCACTCTCTCAGTTGGTGGTCATGTTTATGTTCAGTCTGACGGTGCTTCTGGGTCTCTTCACACACATGTTCCTCGTCCTGCCAGTCATCTACGTGATCTTCACCCGAAAGAATCCCTTTAGACTACTCTACTACGTCTTCAGGGCGCTGTTAGTCGGCTTCATCACAAACAGCAGGTTAGTGGCATCTTGGGCGAAGGACACGTAATAAGCAAGTACTCTAAACGGCAGTAGTGCTGAAGCGTTTTTCAAAGAAACGGTTCACTTTCAAATAAACTGACTTAAATGTGTAATGCTTATAAAAGCAACCCCCAAATCCTCCATTGATAATCACGAACTATACATTGTATAATAGATATAAGGATTTAATCAAAATTACTGGAGGGTAGCCATTGCAGCTTTCTCAAATCCCAGGTGGTATGGCGGGAGGGGGAAAGTCACATGTTCTAGCGTCAACTAGGACAAGGATCACGGTAACTAATTAAAATATATCATTAATAAGGCGTCCTTACTAGCAGGAACCATTCAAATGTGCTGTACAAATGATACCCGAAATAATATGTCTGTAAAAACCCTACACGAGATTTAAAAGATAATTATTATTTATCTGTGAAAGCAACCTCGAACAGGTGCGTTTTTAGAACTATATTTACTATTTTCAAGAGATCAGGTATTTCTAATATCTGCCGACGCCCTATTCCAACAAATTGGCGGCTGTAACATTAAACGCATAATCAGCCCCTATGACTTGAGCACCTGTAATAATGTCTGACTGGATGACCCGAGTTTTGGGGATGACTTTCTGACGGAGACCAGTTCACACATGTATTCAGGTGCCATGTCATTGATAAATTTACAAGTTATTAGTAAAATCTTCGAATGGATATGCTGTCCAACATGTAACGAAAACTGACACATGTATGAGCGGGCTCAATTTTAGATCGCATTGCCGACTCCGTCTAACTGGCCCAGTCGTCGGTTCATTTGCATCAATATGACAGTTCGTGTTACAAAAGTACAAAGCAATCTTCTTTAAGCAATTCACCATACAGCTTTCTTCAACCATTTCACAAACTATACTGTATCTTTTCTAAATAGGCTTTTCTTCCGAAATTATACGCTTGGTTACCACTTGTTTAAGTTGTTATCACCGTATTACACAACCAGCTTGTTTATAAGATTTCAAATACAGCCGGTCTATGTCTGGCTTCAAAATAGCGGCCCCCACATACGAGTTTTTAGAAGATTAACCAGAACTTTGAAATGCATTATTTAATATGTGGTCGATCTGTGCTCATATTTTGACATCATTTGCAATCTGCTTGAACCTATTTGTGTTAGTCGTGAATTCTGGAAAGAAAGTTAATTATTCCTTTAAATGTATCTTGCCCAAGGGCTGGTTATGATATATATATATATATATGTGTGTGTAATTTACACACACATGAGGATGAAAGCTCATTAAACTAAGACAAGTTTACATGACACTCAAATAATCAACGTAAACTTTACGAACAAGCAAACTGTTATTTACTTCTGTACTAACACGTAATTAGAATCACTGATTAATTAACGCACTATTTTCACGCGATCTTTCCCTTCACGTTCGACATATTTTGAGGTGTCATCAGGATATCTGGAACACCGAACCAATCAACGATGGTCAACGCTAGTTAATCTTCACTGATGGAACATCTCTTCTTCCTAATACGGATAATAAGAAAGTTTTCAAATGTTGACTAATCCGATGATGGTCGATGAAAATATCAACCAGTGACAGTATTCGTGATAAAGCAAACAACCTACAAAAGATTTACACTTCATTCAGTGTTACCTCAATCCAGAATAATGTTTTTAATCTCTCCAAGATGTGCGTCGTTGGCCTAATCGGTAGTGTGGCTGGCCACAGACCTATAGCACCCGAGTTCAAATATCTACCTGGCCCCTTCTGAATGGTGTTTCATCTTTCACTTCGCCGCATTACCTTTAGACGTTCGGCCCCGTTTAAGCTACCGCGTGCACAAAGGTGGCCGTGAATCAGCAACATTTGATCTGGAAAGCTTCCGTATTTGTCATCTTATGTGGAAATAATGTCAAAAATCATTCTAGATCGAAGTAACACCGAATTAAGCGTAAAGGTTTTAATTGATTTTTAAGTTACTTGCGTCTACATCACCAACGTAATGTTAGCACTGTTACTACTGTTATTGATCACTTACAGCACAGTGACAATACCCGTGACGGTGGATTGCCTGGACAACGCCGGAGTTGATCCCCGCATTGTCAGATGGATGTGTCCCATTGGTGCCATTATCAACGTCGACGGCTTCGCCATTTACGAAGCGATGGCATGCGTCTTCATAGCCACAGTGAGAGGAGTGGCCTTCGACGCCGCAACAATAGCAGTTCTCGGGTAGGGTGTCATTGCTTCCACGTCCCATGTTATGCTTGTTCTTATCGCGTATCAGTTGTCTGTGACCGATAACGAACACCTTTTCTTTCTCCGACAGGTTTATGACCGTAGCAATCTCTCTCATTAGACCCGTATCAGGTGGTAGCTGGGCCATATTTCTAATACTGTTCAGATTGCTTGGATTACCAGTGCAGGACATATACCTACTGCTGCCATTTGACTGGATGTTGTAAGTTCACTCACTCACTCACCCGCACTATAAGTCGACCATATCGATGCTTTTGATACATTTAACGCTGCCTAGTCAACTATGTCAAATGCTTTCCCTTGTTTTGTCCAGAGCTCGCTTCAGGACCGTGGTTAGCATCTGGAGTGACGCGATAGGAAGCGGCATCGTCGACAAATGTTCACATGCCGACTTAAACAGAGCCGACGGCGGTGGTCAAGAGGAGAGAGGATGCGTCGTCGGTCTGAATCCACCCACAGATGGCGCCGTGCTGACCGGATATGGAAAGCGTAAAGATTGGACTGTTCGTCTCGTGAATCCTTATGGGGACAGGATGGTCGTATCAAAAGTCTAGTGCAGTGACTTAAGAGATTTTCGCATAACTCTGGAAACTTGCACATTAGTGGATCTGAACTGACTTAGGTGCTTTCTGGGAAGAATGCGTACGTTCAAGTGGAAAAAAAACACGGAATAGCATTTGTAATGTGGCAGTTTGTGTTTTAAATATATTTTAAGCTTGGCTAAGTAGGCTGCATTAGATTTGTAATTAGTTAATTCCCCATTACGATGCTAAAGCAAAGTGCAGATGTACGAGAATCTTCCCAAACACATTTCCATTAACGAGTGTTTAGAAGAAAAAGAAGGCACTTTGTTATTTACCCAGCAGTCAATATACCTCATTCTTTGCGAGTAACATAGACATAATAACCATCGTTATCCTATTACAAACGGTGAACTTTTGACAAGTAGAAAACAGTTATAGCACTTATTGTATGCTAACATAGCAAGTGTGTGCATTCATTCATTCTGATTTGCACTACTCCATAATATACTTATACGTGTGTACATGTAGGCACCCGATCCTATATAGTCTCTGTGCACGAAATATAAAGGAGAACAGTCTTCTGCGGTTATATAATTTATGGAACATGATCCCCTCAGTGCAAACTCAGAATCTTTTCATTCGCACCAAATGCATTCATGTTAGTGATTCTAGAATTTGGAGACTTCAATGCAGCTAAGGTCTCATGGTTGACATGGTAATTAAACTGTACAGTATTTGTAGAAATAAGGCATGGCTGTTTTAGATTTGCATGGACATGAATGCACCAACACGTAAACACAATTTAAACAAAACAAGGCACGAAAATAATTGTTTTATATAATATTAACATGTCATTACACATATTTGGACTTTAAATATCCATTCGTATATTATTAAATAATCACACTTTACCTGAGCCACCCCAGCGAAAGAAACAGTAACACATTTTTCACTTTTATACATGTGTATGTTGAATGAAATGAAAAATGCATTAAAATGACATGTGCCAGATATTATGGTATAAGGATAATTATGTATTGCAATTTTTTAAAACTATTTTAAGATAATACCAAAACATGTTCGTAATCGTGTTCATTTGAGATATACAAACAGAAATTCAATGACAAACATACTCAACACACATCCACCTGCCTAGATTTAAAAATGTGCTAGAGATCAGCAAAGGTACAACACTGATACCTTTACGAACGTCTTACATGCATGCATCTATTCTGCACGGCAAAATGTAGGGCATACCATTAATAAGATACATACTGAACATTTGTGCAAGATATTTTAAAAAGTGATTCCATGTTTTATAAACCAACCTGTAATTGGTACAAACTGAACTGGAGAGAACTTATTTGATTACACCGCCATGACTTGCTGAGATAATCCAAACAGATATGAAATGTTAACCTGAAAATGTAATACATGAATAATCATATGATGTTCTACTTGTCTATACTGCTACCTATCAAATCACACAGTGAGCATTTTCTAATCAGAAGTTTAAAGGGATCAAAATGCACATTTCAAACGTGCAGGAAGCCATCCTGTACTAAACAGTGACAGAGGATGAACTTGTTGGGATCCGGGCGGATCACAATTCACCCAGGAAAACAATATGATGAGACGAAACAAACCAAAACACAGACATCACTGAGGATATTCACCGCAGTTCATCAATGACTGCACTACAGCAGTGGTGCTAAAACTAAAGAACGAATTACCAGTTTAGTTCATAATACAATGTCGCAATGGATTATCTTATAACATAACTAACAGCTTTTCATAACATCTCAATTAACATCTCAATGTGGTAAATTAATAAATTATTAATGGAACTAAAATATACTTTTAACATGAGGGTGGTCTCATCAGTACATCAGGGAATATAAACAGTACCACCCACCATGCTCTACGCCCACCCACCCATCATTTGTAGGATAGGCTGTAGAGACACTACAAGACATTTGTACTTATCGGTGTTGAGTAACCCCACAGCAGTGCGTGTACAATCACCCTGCACTAATCTCTCTCTCACACACACACCATGATGTATTATTACAATAAGAATCATGCACACAGAGGATGAGTCAAAGTTATCAAAGGAGAAGAAACACATCACTAAAGACTCCAGTATCCATTTCAGGAATGCATCAACCTGTAAATGAGTGTACTGAGTAAATAGATGTTGAAGAGTAAATTGATTTGGGAATTACATTTCTGCAGCTCTGCCCACTACCCAGCAGCCACAAAATATAACAACAAAAATTAAATTACACTCCTAATTAAGTGACACGCTTCTCATTTAGACCGTAGCCTAAAGTCTATTGATTTGTATATGTACAGTCAAACCTGCTCTTAATGCCACATGTGGGGGGATTTGCCGAAAGTGGCCGTTTACAGACAGGTGGAGCTTCCAGACAGGTACTTAATTAAAGGTGGAATTTCCAGTGACTGAACAACATAGAGTACACATGACTGGGTGCATTTCCAGTGTATTCCTCCAATACGTCAGCCTTGCACTTGACAAGTTCTGTATTTGGTCTTTGCTCACACCAAATGCCTCTCCAACTGTTTTTTATATCATACACATCTCAAGAGCCTTCACTTTTTATTCTAAAATTAAGATTTTGCGAGATCTACGAAACAACTTGGATGATGATGATGATTGGTGTTTTATGGCCACTTTTGTGCACATGGTAGGCTAAATGGGCCGAGTGACCTACAAAGGTAATGAAGTGAAGTCAAAGATGAAACACCCTTGTGATCTGTGATCCAACATGCTACCATTAGACCACAGAGGTGCCCCACGAAACATCTTGGAATCCATACAGACGATCGTCGTTTCTTACAATCACAATGTTTAATATGTCAGGAATAGAACACACATTGGAATATCAAAAGTATAATGTGATTAATTAAGAAATTTGCTGACAATTTATATCCAAAATACTTCTAGAAATTGCAATTACAATTGTAAAATAACACCTTCATCAGTTTTAGGTTTGCACATCTCTATCAAGAGCTGCTCAAGCAGCAATTACCTTTACTCAAGGTGTGTTGAAATCAAAAAACAATGCAAATAACACTGCCCACTAGCCAAGACACTGTAAGCACAAAACGTCATACACACCTCGGTACAAAACTAGGGAAGAGCTATCACTGGTCAATATGTTGGTGATGTTCGGCTAATGACAATCAGTGCTCAATCATGTTAATAAATCCTCAATCAAATCATCGCAACTGGCAGTTGTCTGACAGGTACTGTTGTTGGCTGTGGACCCTAACGCTATGGCGTTTGGCTGTGTCGGCTCTAGACAGGTCAGTCTGAATGGGACTTTGAAAAGGTGGCGTTTAATAGCAGGTGGCGCCTCCAGACAGGTGGCATAAAGAGCAGGTTTGACTGTATATGGAAAATGAGGTTATACCAAGTTTTCCATAGTCATACACAACATGTGTCACTTGTATCCACACAGAGTACTTTAAATTATCAGTGTGATGCTCTGAAAACTGAGAGCGAATGTTAGTTTTTGTTGACGATAACTTCCATCTGTTTACGAGCTTGCTTAGAATACACCGACACCTGCTCCAATACGTTTGAATACTCCTTCCTCTGTGTAAGAAATAAAAAATGAAAATCAGTAATTTAACTTAAAAGAAATGCGAATCAAGTAGATATCAATAAGCCCAGTTACTCGGTATTAACTGTTTATCAGGTATCTAAATATTACAATGTACACAGGGTGCAGGAACTCTGGGTAAATTATTTCATAAAAAGAGCAACAATTCTGCTATCATGCAATCACTGCATATCTTACAACTATCTCATGCAATCACTGCATTTGTGCCATGAGCATGGACAATTTGATTGCCATCGAGTTTTATGAACTTCTGCTGTTGTAATAAGTTACTTGGAAACCAGTCACCAACTTGTATGTTTACCCAGGACCGTGGTATTGTTTTCAGCTTGTTGGCAAAAGGTTTCTGTAGGGAAGCACACGATAAAGCTCTGACTACAGTAAAATCAGTATCATTGTAATGACTGCTGCTGTAAGAAAAACAACCCAAACGAATTTTTCCTTTTGATGGAAACAAAAGCCATTTCAAACCATACGTCACAACCTCTTTATAAATTATTGCAATCATCGCCTGCTATGACTGCGGACTTATTAAAATAAACAGAACTGACCACTAAAATAATTTGTCTCTCCTTCTCCAGCTTAAGGAAGTTCTCGATCGTCATCTTCTTTGAACAATCGGGATTGCAGTAGTCGAGGAAAGGACACTTGCCCGAATGTCGTTTGTGCTCCAGCCTACAAAATATTACATTATGAAATAAAAATGACAAAATCTGTATTGCTCCCTGTACTCAACGGATATGAATAACATGTTCTACTTCATACCATGAATAAATATCACTCTGAGATGTGACATCTCTGCTGAGAATTTTTACTCGGACCTTGATATTATTTAGTTGTCTTTAAAAAAATGGTGCATGCTGCCATCAAATGTTTTCTCTAAATTCAAAACAGTTTAACCATCTTCTAAGTCAAGTTAGGTGTTTTGTTTTCACATAAACTTCTGTTACCGCGGCCTTTCCTAATAGAAATTAATTGTATTCCAAATTTAATGCAGAAAACAAAAGTTTATAAACCCCTCAAGAGAACACAGTCAGTTAGAATAAGAAGACATCACTTAAATAAAAAATATGGATCAGTCCGTACAATGTACATGTTATGGATGTGCTTACAATTTAATCCCATAAAGAAGTAAACCGCTCAAAATAAAATACATATAAATCATCAAGCACTGAACAGAAACGTAATATTTACAACTACTACTATAGTACTAGTACTACTAATAAGTTTGACAGGTTTAAACCACCATGTAAGAGTAATCATCACAGTACAGTAATGTAAAACCATCAGTTTGCTAAACTAACACCACACTTCTGTTTAACCCAGAGTTGGCAGGTATTTTACACAGACGTTATGAACACCATTAATTAACGGTTATCAACGTCATGTAAAAAACAGGGTTTTTTTTACACTGACTCAATTTAAACAAAATGCAGCTATAAAATAGTAAAATTATAACAATATAACAACATCTACTACAGTATGACTGTAATACATAAATAGCATTGAGTTAACAGACTAATCCACATTACGATAACCCAATACCCAGTCTAGTTGACCTTCACTGACTACTTAACTATACCTGGCATGTGGGTAATTACTACTTGTATATACTGCAGATAATCTACTAGTCTCAGAATAACCCTCTATCCAATGCTGACGCATACCAGTACATGTATTGTGATGTCATTAAGATGCAACTTCATTTCCCAGGTGACATATCATAGTGTTAAAATGTGACTTCATTTTGCCCGAGTACATAAAGCCAGTCTGAATTTAATTTGAAGCAATGTTACCCTTTGTCATGATCACAGGGATACATACCTGCATGTTGGGTTATATTATAGAACAGTTTGAAATAATCCTGTGATTATTATTTGATATCCAGCCTAATTAGTCGTGTATAAAGGTGGAATGCCACAAAATTCTATATGGGAACATTAAAATAAAATTAATGTATGTGAAAAACACTATCGCATAAATGTGTTGAACAACATCCACCAAGACTAGTAGAATTGGCGTATACGAGTGATAGTTATAATGAATTATGTTTTTTCAAGTTTTTCTACAATGTAATGTAAAAATTGGATTTTTACAGTAAAAAAACCCAACCCTGGTTTAAACCAGATTAAACCACAGTCTTGATCAGTATGTGCACTCAGTCAGTTGAGACAGCTAAAAAAACTGCATCTGACAAAAATAATGACAAAATAAAGTCAGTTAGTTTGTATTTGCATTGAAAAGAGTGAGCATTTATTCTGGAAATAGATATTAACTAATTTAAGCAAGGGCATCAAATTTGATATGTTTGATTATGGCCTATATTTGAGTGAGCTCCGGTGGCCTAGTGGTTAAGCACCCGGCACTTGGTGCTAAGGGTCACAGGTTCGATCCTAGCAAGAGGTCAAAACTTTTCCAGAGATTACTTTCTCAGCTCACAACATCTTGGGTGGATGACCACGTTAAATGAGGCTGCCGTCTCCACTGAATTATTAAAATTAAAGGGGGACGTTAAGACCCCCTGAGGATGTAAAACACTCGGGCAGTGACCACCCTCATGGTATTTCAGCTCCATCTTTCCGTACTGCTCCTCTGTGAGTGGTTGGGGAGGTCATTTCACAACCACTCCAATATAAAGGCTGCGTTGAATAAGCGACTGCCTGGGGATTTTCCCCAGAAAACAAAGCAAGCCAGGAAGCCTATATTTCAATGCACCAAAACCAGTCATTATAATTTTCAAACTAAGGCAAGGATAATTCTGGGTGGTAAACAGTCGTCAAATGAAGCCATAAGTCAGAAACTACACCCATGGAGGCAACATGTGATAACTGGGAACACAGAATGATAATATTAATATTATTAAGATTTTGTATAATGCAACTTCCATGTTAAACATTAAATGATCTGTACAATAAAGAGGAAAAAATATTACAAACAATAACATGTAAAGAAGTAAAAAGAATTTATATTTATACCATGTTTGCAGTATGTGAGCACGCTTTAAAGGGTGTAAACCTACTTTCTTACTCTATTTGAGTAGATTTTTCAAGTAACTGGAAGTAACAAAGTAAGATTTCAACAAACTACTTTTACATGTAACGAAGTACAGGTATTTTATTAGCGATAGTGCTACTTTTTACTTTGTTACTTTCATTTACTACACGATATTTTCGTTACTTATTTAGTCATAATATTTATCTATGATTTAAGAGATAATTGCTGCAAATTATCATTACAAGTTGCCATCAACTCCTGTACCTTTGATGAATTTATGGTAAACAAATATATTTTAATATGGTGTGGTATTAAAATGACTTCTGTAACAATGCTAACATTTGGTACACATGTTTCAGCTGATGCTCACTGATATTCAAGACTCGTCATAATTTTGAATACCTATTTCTGAAGGGCCACTTTGTTATAGAATGTTTCAGCTGAAGGCAAATGTTTTTTTTAATGATTCGTCATAATTAAATGTTTAATCGCATTGGCGAAAACCAATTTTGAGAAATAGCTTTTGCTGAAAGCAAACAAGGGCTTTGTTTAGTGAACTGAAGGTGGGAGCATATCTCATATTTTGTGTTACAATAAATTTTATCTTTTACTTCTACGTTTTACTTCAATTACTTTTAGAAAGTAGTTTTACTTTTTACTCAAGAATTTAACCTTTACTTCTACTCAAGTAGTTTTTGAAGAGGCTTACTTTTAAATACTGTAAATCATTCAGCAAATTATTTCGTATTACACGGAAACTGAGACTAGTAATAGTATTCCAGCTGAACGATTGTGACTTTCCAGAGGATTTAACGCAATATTTATCAGCATATAACCCAGTGATTGAGCAGACAAATCTTTCCAGATGAATGAAATAGCTAAGCCTTCATTATTCATGATGAATCCGTAGGGGATTTTTTAGCACAGATTACAATGGATTTTAAAATGGAACTTTTAGCTGAAAGTAAATTGATTTTAAATTGAATGAAGATCTTTTAATATTTAATGTAGATGTAAGGGGCAATTTGCAATCATATGTGTATCACCTGTATATTGTTAAATAAAAAATGTTATTAGAGTATTAACACCCTTGACATATAAATGTAGTAAACATTGCATGAATGGGTGATTCAGAAAATAAAACAGTTCACTTTCAATACAAGATATCATACATAAATACCAATGTTACAGTAATAAGAATTACCCATTGAATTATAATATTATATGATCTTCGATTTTATCCATTCACATCGTCATGTCAGATAGCAAAGGTTCTACAAAAATAAGTTTGGACAATGACAGTCATGGAAATCACGCTGAACGTTCCTTAGTTTAGAGACATATATCTATTGGATGAAGTCTATGCCATTTCTATTAAATGCAAAATTATGATCTGGAGATCACATACCCGTATTGGACTATAAATAAAACACTGATTCTTAGACTTCTAACCCAAGACCGTAGTGTGAAATACAGCTGCATGGTGGTGCCAGTAGTAAGTCGATTGGTCTATTGATGGGCAATTTCAATTCCTGTATTTTCTTATTTAATTTTTTTTTAAATGGAATAGATAGATTGGGAATTGAAGTTTGCTACAAAAAATTAAATTCACAAATTAATTTTTTAATTTAGAAATATTTCTTCCATGACAATCCTACTTAGAATATAAACTACTTGGAGTAGGTATTCCAAGTAGGTATTCGGAGTACCTACTCCAATTGGAGTAGGTAAAAATGGAATTGGAATCGATAAATTTGATGTGGAATTGACTGAATGGAACTGATTGTTCTATGATTGCTCATCTGCTCAATTTATCTTGCAAGTAAGTGTTTTTCTGAATAGAAACGCCATAATAAGTTAAAGTGGATCACTTTGAGCTGGCTGCCAGGTGCCTGATTAATTATAGAGGCGAATATTCATGTGTTTAGTATTGGCACACACAGAATGGTGACATTACACAAAACACAATCGGGAAAATTGTCACATACACATACACCTTGACTGATAATGTCATAATGCAACTCTTTCCAGCTATTAACACAGGAAAAATTGCTTAGTGAAAAGCGACAGATATGAGCATTCATATCTTATATTTATCTTGATTGTTGCCGATGACCCAAAGTTCCATTTATGCAAAAATTTTAATATCCACATATTGTAAATTCATTATTTAATGTTTATTAATATTGTAGTTCTAATAAACTGAAAATATCAAACGGGTGCAATTAATTTTAATTACAGTTTTAATAAGGAATTGTGTACTTCAGATTATAATGAAAATGTCCAAAACAATTTTCATTCGAGAACACTTTATTATATTATATTGTAAATTTAAATAAATGCAGTCAGAACTTACCAAGGATCGTCACTCGGCTCCCATCCATCAAGCTCCTTTAAACAGACGTAACATTTTACCAGGTCCGGTTCGTTTTCCGTTGGACAGTGAAAGAATCCGGCTTTGGCCATCTGATACAATAAAGAGACAAACGATAACCAATTAACATTTATCTTTTCAGACACTTCATCCACAATCAAGGAATATGTAGTTTAACTACGGTAGCTCCGGTTCAAGACACTCCCCCCCCCCAAACTGATTCTTGTGTTGTTTTGTTGTTCGTGAAGAATCCCCAGGCTGTCGCTTATTCGGCACAGCCTCTACGTTCGAGTGGTTGAGGAATCTCCTCCCCCACCACTCACAGGGGAGCAGTGCCATAAGATGGAGCCAAAATACCCTGAGGGTGGTCACTGCCAGAGTGTTTTTTTAACGTCCCCCTTTATTTTAAATAATTCAGTGGAGACGGCAGCGCCATTTAACGTGGTCAGCCACCCATGATGATATGAGCCGAGAAATTAATCACTGGAAAAGTTTTGACCTCTTGCAGGGTTCGAATCTGTGATCGTTGGCATCAAGTGCTGTGTGCTTAACCACTAGGCTACTGGAGCTCACTGATTCTTGTGCTTAACAGTTAACTTCTTTCTTCTTATACATTCAATAAATGATAGGTCCATTACAACTCGTCTAAACTGATGCTTAAAGATATTTGAATGATAAATGTTAATTTAATATCAATGAATGCAACCTTGATCAGGTGAGTTTTTGACCGGATTGTTCAGGCACAGATATATAATTTATATACTTATGGTATATATTTGTGGCTGACCAGGTACATGCAGTGACAATGGCTTAATACTCCATCTCTAGCTGGTTTTGGTGTTTCTAATTGTGCCGTAGCAAGATATCTGCTAATCTTTCAAATGAAATCATAGTTACACATGGATACACACAGTTAGCATCATGGGTGGTTTCAATACAGCCTAAAGGGATATAAGGTGGGAGAAAAGAGAACTTGAATCATAAAATGTAATACATTCTAAAACCAGTTGTAAAGTGCCATATTTGACTGCAACATGGGGAAACCAAAAGATGCCAATTGCCATATGGAACTTTTATGATGTTAGTGGTGACAAGACTACTGTTATTGTTAAATGCAAGGAGTGTCAAAAGTGATATTTAAGTAACAGAGCTCTACCACTGAAATGTCACAGAGAGAAATGTCCAAGCCACGTCTTAGCCAATCTACACCATTCCATCAACAGGGGCAAACAACTGAAGGCTGACCACATCAATGCTGCCCAGGAGTTGTTACTGGATAGAAATAATGATATTGTCCCAGATTTACTGAGCTTTGTGTCTGATAATTCACCTTGGCCTCTAGCAGTGTTGCACGAGCCTGCTATCCATAAAATCAAACCAAGTGTTCAGTGGTTATGTTTATGTGTGGATAGGTGTGGTGCAATAAGTACTGGATTGTGTAAAATTGCCTGCCAACTCATGTCAATGCCAGCCAGCTCAGGAGCTATCAAACATCTGTTTTCAAACTTTGGTGTCATACAGACCAAACTGAGAAATAGACCTGGGACTATCTAAAGCAGCTAAAAGAGGCAAAGATGAAACTGACTACTGGTGAGATTTCAATGAGATTATGAATATATATATATATATATATATATATATATATATAGAAGTGTTCTTATCTTCTTGTTATCCAAAATATTGTAATCAATCAATAAATTGTTCAATCAGCCGGTAGTACTATTAGCCAGTATCAGCCACTTGGCTTTAACCGGAGCTGGTTGAAACTGACCATCCCTGGTTTTTAGAACAGATTTAAGCTTCTCAATAGAATATATATCTTGGTGATGTTATTGTAATTGAACACGATGGTCAAAATTATCACTGCCTTCTTAGTTTTGACAGATACTGCACATAGATTCATAATATTCTCTACCTGTGAGACAATGCAATCAATAGCAAGAGGTGGTTGGACAGGAGCAATTGTCGGTACATGCAGATTATTCAAATAGCCCACATCATTATAAATTGTGGTCCGAGACAGTTAAACCAGCACCCAATGGTTGCTTCTTGCAGGGCTCAACTTTACAGTGGAGTTCAGTAGAACTAAGACGAGGACGCCACTGCGTTGATGGCCAGACTGATTGGAGATGTAGACTTGCACAATACCATTGCAGAAGTTAGATTGGCAACGAATTCACGTGCGCTGGGAAAAGATTTCTGTTACTTTTACCATCAATCCAGAGATTTCAAAAGTCTAGTCTTATCGATGGGAGTAAAAATTGGCTTAAATTTTTAATTATACACCACTGGCTAGAGTATGATCACAAGTTAAAAGCTGGGGGGGGGATGATTAATAAACACCCATTACCAAACGTGTGTTTATCAATAACCAGTACATGTCAATGGTCTCGTAAAAAATCAGTTTATCCGCAAGAAAGACTAATATTAATAATATATATCTTGCATCAGCATATATATATATTCCTGATTATAAAGTACCAATTAATTATTTTGTGCTGGGCAACCTATCACTTTGTTCTTCTGGATTCTTCTTATTGGGTTCTAAAGTTTAAAAGGCACATTACTTTTCAGTGATTCATCTTACGTGTCAGTAGTAGCATGAAACCAAAATGTATTTTTTAAACAAAAACATGCAGTTTCAGCATTATTATTAGTTTTTCTTGTTGTTGATGAGAAACCCAACAATATTTGACACCATTCATCAGGTTGAGTCACCTATTAGCTACGGTACTCGTACTACAACTGTAGATGTTTAAACTAGGTTACGAACTGACGAATTACAAATTTGGTGAAATCCATCAAACACAGAAAGAACAAATTGTTGACAATTTTTCAATATTAGCAATCAACAACAACAAATGATCAATAATTAACAAAATGATAAAACAAATTCATGTCAAAAATAAATAATTCCCTGACAGTTTCATTTCCCCCGTATTGAGTCCAATCCTGTGTTGGGTCATCCTTGCCAGATCTCAGTTTGTGGCGACTTGTTATCATGTAAAACTCACACTGTCAACCGGGCATGGTCAAAGTTACGTGTATACAGAGCCCTTGTCCGGGCCACATTCCAGTGATGGGCCCCCAAAATTCTGCACAGCTGCGCAACATTACTGATATGTAAATTATTATTTTCATAATACAATCAAATATTTTAATATATACACATCAGTATCGCAAAGCACTATTAATTGATAACGGATCGCGTTCCTTTCACTTGCAGCACTCAGATTGCTATTAGTATTACACACAGAGTGTTATGAGCAATGGATGCTACACCTGGCAATTGACACCTTCCATCACTGGAGAATATCAGTACATTTGGGATAACAGTGTTCTGATATTTTATGACTTGTTGTTAGGAGATATGTAAAAGGTGGGGGAAAACAGTAGTCTTGTACAGCTATCTATACATTACCCCAAATATAGTCCTTTAAAACATGCTGAAGCAAAGCGGCAATCAGTCAACTTTGATTCCAGGTGACAATTTAAATAAAAGTTTCATAAAAAAATACGCTCTCCAATAAAATAATAAATTCTGAGCCAAAACTACAATTGGCATTGATATTTTTGCTGAGTATGCGGACCTGAAATTCACATCAAACCCGCACCAAAAAATGCAGGACCCTGCAACCGCACAAATACGTATTAGGCCTGCAACTGTCCTACAGAATTTGTCATTATTCTGACCTGCCTCGCAGCCTGCGCAGAGGTATATATTGACTATGTAATATAAACAAAAAATTCGTACAATAAACTTGATAAGAAACTTGCGCATTTATTTAGGAAAATTAAAATAAGCTGAAGAAAACCTTTCTAAAACTCATACTGGTTAACTGATAGCCAAACCTATCTATATGATGTGTTATTATGTTAAATTATTGTTAATTACCAACAACAATATCAAACAAAATTTTATCCAATTACTAACTATACATTTGGGCTCCATTATATGTATGGGTTATACTAAATTTTCCGCCCAAACCAAGTATAAAATACTTTCATTTAGACTCTTTGCCATTCACCAAATGGTACTGCATTTCTTATAACATATTCTAAAACATTACCAAATGTAAATGTTACTATTTAATTGCCACTTTGGCGAGCAAGATAGGCTAAATGAGCAGTGTTCTAGCTAGGTCAGTACACGGCAGTGCGATGCCCTGCCCCTATTTAACTGCACCCCGTACATTTTATTTTGTGCCCTGTGTATTTATAGGGTTATTGGTAATCATGATACTGTCACAAGCTCCATTTCATGAATATTAACTAAGTGCCAAAGTTAACAAAAAAACTGATTTCAAATGATGTGCCCTCAAAAATATCTTTCACACGTAAAAGTGTGCTCCATCTGCCAACTGGACCCTAGTTGGAACACTGATGAGGCGATGTGAAAGATGAAACACTGTTCTGATATAGCCCAGGTGCTACCAGTTGGTTGGCGGACGTTTTGGCCAACAGACTTTTTAGCCTAGGACATTTTGGCCAACAGACTTTTTAGCCTAGAACAATTTGGCCAACTATTTTTTCAAGGTAGGACGTTTTGGCCAATGTATGAAATAAAACATTAACTGGATGTCGGACTAGCTTATTTACAGTTATTGATATTTCTTAGCTAAGAATGAATATTAAAAAACATTTTCAGTTATTGATATTTCTTAATTACTAATAGACATTTAAAACATGAAACCTTCAATGACCAACTCGAAGATTGTGGGATAAACTTTTTTTGGAATTATGGGTATTTCTTTCTTGTTTTTCTTCTTCTTTGATCTAATATTATAATGATCTTGAATGAGAACTCCAGTGACATGAGCACACCCTGCTTGTAGGTTTTCTATCAGTTTCCATATGGAGGGATGATCCTGGCCAAACAAGGGTGTTGAATCTGTTGTTCCAACCAACACATGTTAGTTGTTCTTGGTTGGTCATACATGATTACAGCATGCATCTTGTGGTTGATAAATTGCAGTTCATTCACTTTCATTGTTTATCTGAATTAAGCTACCGTAATCTCCTCATATCTGTCCATTCTTAGTTAAGAAATATCAATAACTGTCACAGGCCTGCCACTTATCCAAAGACAAAAAGTAGGGATAAAAATAGGGATGGTTCACAGAAAAAGTAGGGATTTTGAAGGCTGCTAAATGCAATGTTTGCAGCATTATGCTTGGGGGTTCAGGACATGCACAAGAGTCTCACAACATTACAGTCTTCAGAGTGGTCTGAAAATTTAAATAAATTCATTGTTTGTTATTGTTCATTTGTAACCCTGTTTTGTTTAATTAGCCGATATATAATTGATAATGTATGTACTCACTATTTAATGGCCTTACCACCATTGATCTAAATTGGGTGATGTTCAGTTATCTTTCTTCAATTGGAACAGTTGGCTAAAGAGGGTACTTGTCATTTTCTGTAAAATATATTTATTGAAAAACATATTTACAATACAATCAGAAATAATACATCAAAATTAAATGGAACGAATTATGAAAAATATGACATTTTCTAAATATTGAGAGTATGACATAAATAATAGCATAAAAATAAATCATGCGTAATGCTGACATGACTTGAAGAAAACAGAGATTCACTCATTTACATAAGACAACAAATACATCAACTCTACAAAACAATTATCTGAGGCTTCTAATCTATGACTTCTTAATTTTATTCAGCTTCTTCTCATAGTTGTTGATTAACTTCCTCTTCTTATTATTGACAAGCGTAGTTGTTTCTGGGCAGAATCTATTTTTGATTTAGCAGCATCAAACATTGATTGAGCTACTGATGCTTCTGTAAAATTCTTATCGATGATAACTTTTGCGAGACGACTGTTACCCTCTGCAAATAGGACTTCACCTATTTTCAAATGTTCTGCCAATTCTTTCTCCTTCCCTCCGACTTCTCTTTCTTTTAATGACATGCTCTTCTTCAGTTCTTGACTTGATTCAGTTTCTGCAGAGCTTCACCAGCATCTTGCCCCTCTTTGTCTACTCTTGCCATATCTCTTTCCCCCTCCAATCATTGTTTATGTTCTTCATCTTTTCAATACTTTGGCTGTCCTGAAGAGTTCCTTAGCTAGAAGACATTTTTCCAGTAGTGGTCCACTCTGTGGTAGGTTGTCTTGTCAAGTACCAGTTCTCAGGTATACCTTGGTGTGTGTATACTATCCACTCTTCCAATGCGGAATCCACCTCTATGTCAGTTAGAACATGAGGAACACCTGCAATGAATTTCTTCAGTCGTCTTGTTGTTCCATGTTGGTGTTGCATCAATGGATGTAAAATCTCTAGATGATTCAGGATATCATCATCAATGGGCAAGTGGTTGATCAGATATACCTGGAGATGGTGACATAACATTCTCTCATTGTCTTGATCTCTAGCTCGGGTGACATCTTTTCTGAAGCAGCAGTTTTACATCAGAATTGGGAAGCTGCCTATCCCCCCTCTTATAATCAACCTCTTTAATCTTTTTGTTGAGCATATCTGCCTTTAGATATCTAAAAAACACCCTCCTAACCAGAGAACCACATTCATTGTGGAGAATATGAACAACAGGCCCTCGGTTTGGAATAACTTTAGAAAAGGTTCAAAAATATTGGCCAGCGATGCTACAAATTTAAACTCGGTGATTGTGTTCTTGTCTTTCAAGCAGGCACATATTCTGCAGTAATTATTATTCTTCTCATGCTCCTTTGATAGTAGGTGTTTCAAGAAGTAGTCACAGACTGCAGCATAATGCCTGATGACTCTTTCTGTAGTAGGACCAAGAGTTAGCCACCGAGACTGAACATGTCGAATGAAATACTTTTCCTCTAGTTCCATCTCTTGAAGCACTTCTAGGAAATCCTTCCGCTTACAGGGTGATTGCTTGAACCAATAGAACAAGTCTAGGGAGAGTTGGCCCACTTCACTTCCATATTCTTTAAGCCCATAATGAAAGGCATTATGAGCAACATGAAGGCTGCAGAGGATAAAAGGAAGGAGACAATGAAGATCCTCCACCTTCAAATGCTCATCAATGATCTTCCACACAGCTTTGTTGACATTTGGTCCATCAGACGACAGATTCAAGAGTTTTCCTAGATCAAGCTTGTAGTCTGGCTGGTTCAGGGTATCAAGTAATGCACAAGCAACATCAACAGCTTTGGCATGATTGAAAAATGAAGCTGACAGGAAATACTAACTATTAAATCCTTTCAGGAGTGTGACCAGTATCATACAATTACATCCATTTTCTTCTTCACCTGTTGTGTTGTGTTCTGTGATTGTGAAATAAGTTCCACTTTCATTAATATCCTCGACAAACTTCTTTTTGAAATATGGACCTAACCCATCAGATATAAGGTATGTAGCATTTGTTCTGCTTAGGGAAAAACTTGAGGATATTTGACGAGGAAACATTGTTCTAGAGATATCAGTGATACCATCCATGGAAGCAAATGACCAATCTTCTACACACATTTTAATCACCCACAAAATC
The DNA here is from genome assembly GCA_025642065.1 of Paralvinella palmiformis. Taxonomy (NCBI): domain Eukaryota; kingdom Metazoa; phylum Annelida; class Polychaeta; order Terebellida; family Alvinellidae; genus Paralvinella; species Paralvinella palmiformis. The sequence continues at coordinate 464,185 of JAODUP010000128.1, read as the reverse complement.
TCAGCTTTTCAAATCCTCTCTGTGAGGCTTTCATCTCAGAATGCCACAAGTGTATTGGTAGGTTTAGAGGTAGACGTTGAACTGCTGGCACATGATTTTGATCTTTGCACAACTCCTAATAACTTCTGTCCTTTTTTACTCTTTTGAAGATCATTATGTTTAGCTCCCTTTGCATGTGTGATAATTTAGGCTTTGCCAGAATTACTGCAGGAGAATCTTTTGTTGCACATCAAACACAGTGCTTTGTAAGGATCTGTCAGATCTGGTTCACGCCATGTAACCAAGAGGTTTCATTGACAGGCTTTCTTTGACAACCATCTTTATTGGAACTTGGTATTTCCATGAGGCATGGCTATTAAACAGTTCAGTTAATAAAAATGTTAATATAACCTATCTGGTAACTAACAGACTACATATATATGGATACACTGGTATACATGAGCTGGAATAAAAACAATTTAAACTTGTGTGGACACGCAAACAAAGATATCCAAGTATAGTGTACCATTTCCTCAATTTGTCCAAGAAAAAGGTTCACTTAAACACTGAGGTATCTAGTTTACATATGCTACATATTTTCATGCTGAATGAAAAGGAGCAAAATCCTCCAGTTGTATATTCTTTGGGAATCACAATGATTGATAATGAAATGAAGAGAAATACTCACCCAAATTTGACTCCATGGTGTGTTGTGGTCAATGAGTAGCAAGGAGTCATATTTTGGCAGAATCTAGGGACCACTCTCCAGCCAACTTATCCAATCTGGAAAGCTTGAAAAACTAGTTAAAAATTAGGGACAATACCAAAAAAATAGGTATCAGTAGCAGGCCTGCTGTCAACAAAACAGTCAGACATCCAGTTAAAATTTTATTTGATACATTGACCAAAACAAAACGTCTACCGTGAATAAACGAAGTGGTTATGTATCCGAGCATCGGAACCCTGTACCTCAGCGTTATTGGTCCGAGCACTCAATGTGCATATTATTCCTCGTTTGCTATTACTTCCGCTCAAATATGGCGGCCGACCATGTAAAGTTGATAGTTCTTGTATTTGGGTTGAAAGTAGAAGATGCTTTTGATAGTTTTGAAGAGGTACAAACGAAAATCAAAGAAATGGATGATCGATAGAACAGCGGCGCTGCTTTACAAATAATCGGGGTTCCCAGGTGTCCTAGAAAACCTGGAATATAACAAATTAATTTTCCCGGTCCTCGAATTTGACAAAATCTCACGGAAAACATATTGCTTTTGAAAAACCCCACTTATATTTTTTTTTAATGAATAAATAGTATACCTGTAGAAAATAATATTTCCTTGGATGCAGGAACCATAATATAATGCATTTCTTATAAATGTCAGATTTTCCTTTTAATCTTATTATAATGTCTATTAATAGACTTAAACTAATATCTTTATTAAACACCAGTAGCAGTAATTATAACCAAGCTCCTGTCTCTGACACTGATGTGAGAAGATTGGAAATTAAAGATGATCATGAAATTGCTCAGATTTATAATAATATTGATGATGTATGGTTCAGATGCTGAATGCTCGGATCTTTATCACCAACGAACACAATAATGATACCGATGCTCGGATACATAACAACAGACTGAACAGCTGTGAATAAATAGTTGGCCAAAATGTCCTAGCCAAAACGTCCTCGATTCCTACCAGTTAGGCCACGGACTGACGGAGCCAGAAGCATCCCTAAAACATTAACAAACAAAGGTACCCAGCCCCAGGCCAGGATGGTTGATTTAAACTAGAACTAGATTACTAGTAGAAGCGAATATTTATTCAGAACCTAATAACTAATTAATGCATTTTAGAACAAACAAACAAACCTGAAACCATCAAATGAAATCAGAAACGGAGGTGTTATGACAGTTATCTAGTTTAGATAACTTTGATAAGTTATCATAACTTTGCAAAATATGAAGCTCCGCCTACATTCAACATTTACATTGTCATTATAATGATTATTAGATCTATTCATTTATTGACAGTTATGTGGGCGATAATTAAAGTAATTCTTACCTTTTCTGGTGTACACGAACAATCTTCGCCAAATGGCCAGTCACTATAGCTAGCCAGTCTATTGTGGATAAAACGCATGTCAAATTCCTTGCCGAATTCCTCCTGTTTGTTACCTCTACTAGCCATTTCAAAATCCAAATACTTTTTAAAACAATTTTGAACCTGGCGCAATCGATTACAAACGGAGTGTCACTCCTCAGTCACGAGAGGGCGCCACTATATAATTCAGTCAAAACGCCCTCAGTCACAGGTTCGATCTTAAAAAATAAGGTGGGACGTTAAAAGATCCCCTGATGACGTAAAACACTCTGGCAGTGATTAGCCTCAGGGTATTTCAGCTCCATCTTTCCCCTGTGAGTGGTGGAGGAGGAGTTTTTCAAACATTCCCCAAAAACAAATCAACAACAGCTGGCGATTGTAGCGCACCAAGCGGTGGCTGTTTAACAAGCTATTTACACTCGGTGTGACATGCCGGAAAAACAGCTGATCGCAAGCAAAACGCAGGCTTTTAATCAACACGGAATGGAAATTCATTCTTTTGTTGTCGTTGCCATATTTTCAAGCATCTGTAGAATTAAAATACCAATGCCTATGTTCACATGTAAGCCGTGTGTGTCTAAATTTATATAGGACAGGTGAAAATGAATTGAGGTAGACACACTCGCAATAAATACTAGATATAAATATTATAATCCATCCATTATGATTAGAGTGATTTTTAGCTGTTTTATGCCTTGGAATAGAACACACCACAACATGTAATATCCCTTTAGTATGATAAGATAATCATTATATTCTTGTAGATTCACTATCTATATATAATTTCCTTCAATTTGATATGCTATTTGCCATATTTCAATACCAATACGCTTTTAACATTTTGGTCCCGACCATGACCTTTTCCCATTATGGGTCAAGGCAAGGTCATTATAATAAAAAATAATCCTTACTTCCCGTAGGTTACTCAATATCAAATTTGTAGGTGAATAACTCCCTTCCTTTTAAGTTACATGTCAATGGTCTCGTAAGTTACGACCTAGTTTTCCTCTTGCTGGTTTGTGAAAATCTATGAAATAATCACAGTTTTTGGATTCACTGTTCCCATCTAATAGCATTAGCGACCTACCCCTGTAATTTGGGGTGTTTAAAGTACTATAACTTCTTAACAACTTGGCCAATTTTTTTAATCTGTGAGCCGAGTACTTTACAGTGTGCTAAGAGATATTGCAATAATAAAAACTTCAAAAATTTATCAAAGTACTTAATATAGTATGGCGGCTATAGTCAAGTTTTTCCAGAGGTGAATACAGGATTTCAATGGAGGGACGTGAATATCATGACCCAGAAATATTTAGAAAGTAATATAAGACAGCAAGACTGGTAATATCCTCCCTCCCCAAACGCATGTGTGTGTGGTGAACTTGTGCCACACATCATAGTCATAGTCTACAGTTCCCACTTTGGTTTACATAGATCAACAAAACTTTATTTCCAGTTGACCCAACATATCAATATTTTTTCATAAACTATCCACCAGTTGTTCAATTAATCATGCACCACACTCTGGGTGGTGTACAATCATTTGTGTTTAAGTGTATATCTGTTCAAATTATACAACTGTACATTCACTTACGCGACCACCCAAATCATAAAAGAAGCCGTTTAGCATTTATTGAAATATATAATTTTGTACATGTAATACATAGTATATGGATTGTCTCACATATTTGGTTCTTTTGTACCACAAACATATACTCTTGTCAACACTACATAAATTAATACACAAGCTGACACCACATCATACCTGATAATTACCATCAGATATCTGATCATTAAATAGCCAACACCACATTATACTAATAGTGTTCTCACATATCCTGGAAAAGCTGAGTGTATTATATACAAAATTTGGTTTCTTAACACTAACACTCAACTTGGATATTATGGACCTATTATTGCTACCATGATCACAGATTACAGCTTTTACAATGAGACCAGTCTCTTACAGTTTATTAATACAAGTTAGCAACATGGATTTAAGGACAATTGATGACATAGTGCCACTTGTGATGAATTGTCCAACTGTTTGCTTCCACTTGTCCACCAAACCTCTAACCAAGAAAACACTGGCATGCATGGTTCACAATATTCTGGGTTATCCCCACATATCCAAGATCTTCTACACCCTGAACCCAATCTTTACTGACATCATAACTTAGATGTTCTTTGATAGCCATTTCATGAAAAACTATTGCACAAAGTTTGGATTTTTCCATCATGACCTTAGCTTTGGTTTTCAATCCACCAAATACAGCTTGTTGAAAGCCTGGTTCAATATTAACATTTTAACATATGAATTCAGTGGTCTTATGCCGGGAAAAAAACATATTTTCCTGAGAACCTTATAACATTTTGGACTTGCATGATATACTGATAGGGCAAACATTTTGAATCGTCAGAATACCTTGAGTTTTAGTATCAGACAACATAATGTGACATTTCATGAATTAAAAACCAGTGACTGAAACAAAGGATACGGCCTCTTTAGTTGGCTTCCTTTTATACTTTGTTTTTCCGTAGGTGACATAAAAGTGTTCGCAGACACTGATTCCTGGTCCCGAGTTGCTTCTTCCTTGGGCTGTCTTCTACTGTTCCATCAAGTAGATCAAGCTGGTTTTGAGAAGAAATAGAAAATTATCCTATTACTCAACAAATATAATACAAATTTATTGAAATTATATTTCCTTTTTTATAAACAGTATTGCTCAGGCAGTCTGCAATATATCTTTTGGTTGACACCCACCACTTCCTGGTGTTCGACAAAGTGAATAGAAAAGTCTCTTCTAATTCTCAAATTAGGGTCAGCTTTAAAACCGCGCGGGACCGCAAACAATATTTAACACGTATTTCTGGGAGTAGATCTATGAGAATTATATGCATAAGATCGGAATAATAGAATATGAAACTTAAGATGCACTAATATTCGCAATATTTAATAATTAAACAATTTCTGCTGTCAAGCACACTGAATGTGGTATTATTCTATTTATATTCCACAGGTGGCAGCACCCATAAACAATACACTAAAACAACAGCTAAATATATCGAACTCAAACGAAACTGTATGATATTTAGAAAAAAATTAAAAAACATGACTATATCATCAGATTTAGTTATCGTTTAATAACTGAAATATTTATTGTATTTTGGCACGTGTATTTCCGTGTTATATTTTTATGTATATATCTATATATAAACTAGTTGTTTTACTATATGTGTTTAATATGTGTATTTAGTTGACATTCAACAGTATCTTATTACGCCATCAGTGCATAAATAACATAGTATTAACATAAGCTTCACCACTGATAACCATGAAAAGAAACTCAAGAAACTGAAAATAACAAAATCTGCTGGACCAGACGGTTTCCATCCACGAGTATTGAGTGAGATATCCCCTCCATTAAACTGCCGTTGAGCATCTTATGCACACAATCATATGACGAGGGACGCCTATTCAGGTGATTGGAAAAATTCCCACATCACACCAATACACAAGAAGGGGTCAAAAGTGGTTCCTGGAGATTATCGTCCGGTCAGTCTCACATCAGTGATAGGAAAAATGATCGAGTCCGTGATTAGGGATTCACCGGTGAAACACATGATGGAAAATAACCTATTCTGTGATCAGCAGCATGGTTTTGACCCAGGACGCTCCTGCATGACACAGTTATTAGTCACTCTAGAACTATGGACTGAGTTGCTGGACAGTGGTGCCCCCATAGATGTGATTTACTTAGATTTCAAAAAAGCTTTTGATACTGTCCCTCACCAAAGGTTATTGAGGAAACTGAAAGCGTACGGTATAACCGGTAAAGTACTGGAGTGGATACGAGATTTTTTTATCTGGACGAAGGCAGTGGTAAACGGAGACAGAGAGTAATGGTCATGGACATATATCCTGAGTGGAATACGCCAAGGGAGCGTGTCAGGTCCGATCTTGTTTGCCATTTTTATAAATGACCTGTCAGATGTAGTCAGCAGTACAGCAAAAATATTTGCTGACGACACAAAGCTGTTCTGGGCTATTAGGATAATAGAAGATCATGATGTCATGCAGCAGGATCTTGACAACCTTGTGGAATGGTCGAACAAGTGGCAACTGGGGTTCAACGAAACCAAGTGTAAGAGTCTCCATTTAGGCAGTTCAAACCAGAGACTAAATTACCATATGAACTCACAGATATTAGAAGACACCAGAAATGAGAGGGACTTGGGGGTATATATTGACGAGGAACTAAAATTCCTCGACCATGTCTCTAAGGCAGTAGCAAAAGCGTCACGCCTGTTAGGACTAACACGAGCCAATGCCTGGATAATGTCACCATGCCTAGACTCTTCACAACTATGGTACGACCACATTTAGAATATGGTAATGTAATCTGGCATCCAAGGTTTAGACGAGATAGTGTTGAAATAGAAAAAGTTCAGAGACGGGCCACCAAACTCATTCCAGAGATAAGGCATCTACCATATGATAAGCGACTAAGAACCCTAAAATTGCCATCGTTACAACACCGTAGGAGAAGAGGTGACATGATTCAGACTTACAAAATATTAAATGAAATTGATAGAATAGATAGTACTATATTCTTCGAACTAAGTGCTACATCAGTTACTCGTGGTCACAGCCAGAATAATGTGATAAAACATGCTAGATTGGGAAGTCGGCAGTCAGTTTTCAGCCAGAGAGTTGTGAACGATTGGAACTCGCTCCCAGCTGAAGTTATTGATAACCAGTGAATAAACAGCTCTAACTCCAGATTGGAAAAATTTTGGCGTCCAGAGCAATACAATTTGCCATGAGCGCTATGTAAACATCGTAAATAAACTGTATATGTACCAGTCAAGACCGGAATAAACAATCAGGCAATGCCTCTATATTCAATATATCCGGTATCAAGGTATATTGTTTACCAGTGCTGCCACCTATGGAATATAAATAGAATAATACCACATTCTATGTGCTTGACAGCAGAACTTGTATATTAATAAAGGTGTTTCACACCACAACACTGTGAATATGAATGTTTTCTTGGACATACCTGGATTGCCTATAGCATCACCATCCTGTACTGTTGCAACTTTCTGTCTCTTAGGAGCATGTACATTTCTCTGTGTTGGTGGTTGTCACTTTGGTTTTGGTTTCTGAAAAATATTACAAATGTTACTGCCAATATTCTTTCAACAAAGTAAGGAGAAAAAATTGATATTGAACAAGTATTTCATGACTTACTAGTTTATTTGGCTATTTGTAGATAAAATAAATATAAAGCATAAATCATGTAAACATGTATTTCATTTATAGTATGCACCTTTGACTATCTCTTCAGCTTTCCCTTATGTTGTTAATGTTATTAGCAAAAAGCATGTAGATACATTTCTTTTAGATTCGTAAATTGAGTCTCCTCAAAATGAATGGCACAGATTTTAAAGCGCTTCATATCACTTGACTTTCTCTCGAGTAAGTAAGCTCTCCTGGTATTCTGGATCCAAGCAGTGCATCTGTAAAATAGAGATGCAATTCTTTAAATATATAAATATGCTATGGAGTATGGTAGACCCAAATTTAATATAATAATAAAACATTTTGTTGCTAATAACAGCATGGTCAAATGCTTTTGTCATTGACACACCCATAGAAATGCAAATTTGCTCAAATGTATCCGACAAATAGTACTTTGAGATAATTATCAAAAACAACACAACACGGGTGCCAAACCTGGCAACTTAGCAAGGTGCCAAACCTAATCATATTTCCCCCTAGCCAATGTATGGCCCTGTTCTCCTCTAGCCAATGTATGACCCTGTTCCTCGGGCACCAGAGAGCGGTATTCAATCTAATTTTCGCCCTAGTAGATGTGCTTGAAATATGATTAATTGATTATTATGTTTTTCTTATCGGTCATCTTGTTTTGGGAATGAGATATTTCTGTTGCTGTTCGTGTGTAATTGTTACAGTTAGCCACCGAACATACTGTGTCATAGCCACTTTTCCGCCGATTTTGCCACGTTTCATTTCGCTTGTTTACCATGACGCTGCGGTAGGGCTTGTTCAACAATAACCACGAGAGGCGCCACTGAGACTTTTCTTACCGATTTTCGAGGAGTTGGTCATCTCTATATAGACATTCTCTGCCGCAAAACATGCCAAAACACCCATGTCAAATTTTAGTAAAATCATCCACCACAATAAATTTATTTAGTCGACTGGCTATGTCTATTTTGTGAAATCGCACGTGATGAATATCTTATTCTCGTGTATGCAACAAGACAACCCTGCAACATTTACGATACATGAACAGACAAACAAACAATCTATAAAATGATTTTATAAGTGAAAGTACTATTTGTGGAATTTATCTAATAATCAGACTGATTGTATATTTTAGAATAATTGTATGTAGATGATAATATCGAAATATATCTGCTTCACTTTATTATCTTTATCGACTCTAGTACACTACAAAGTAAGAATAATATTATATGACCATGTATAAGATGTGCAAACATTCCAAATAGATTGTCGCATGAAAAAAGATCCCTTTGTTGCTTAAATAATAAAGTATTTTTGAAGGTTAACTAAGAATTAAAAATAAGTTAAACTTATATCGGTTAATAGTGCAATTTATAGTTTGGAGTCGTGTATGCCTATTTAACAAAACGTGCCTACCGTACTCGCGCGAATAAAGGCCTCTGCTTGAACAAGAGCCGGGGGTATAGCCTACTTTAAAACAATAAGCGCCGGGGCTTGAAAATGCACCGGAGGTGTTATATATATCCATGAATGATGTGAATCATCAAGTTTTATTTGTTATCTTGCTTTTGTATTATTAGCGCTCGCGTGCAATCCGTTCAGAAACGAACTGTTTGATTGGTTCATCCCAGTAGTTCACACATGCGGTACCAATAATCTTTGATGGTCTTAATTCACTTGATCAATTATCAAAATTACAACATTCTATTCAATATTTAATTGCTTTTTATGTGATATATCGGTGTAATGTTTTCCCGATTTGGTATGGATTAGACAGGGTTGGCTTTTCCCCCCACAGAAAGGTATTTCTCCCCTGGCATATGAATTTGACCAAAGTCTGAGAAGATTCGTTCGATTAATGCAGATGATGCTGGAGATTGCAGCTCACAGTTTGTCTCCTTGATATGCCGGATGTAGATTGTAGGTTGTGAGATGTTCCGGGAGAATTGCTTGCTTGAAGTGTTTGATGACGATGTATTTGAGTGCGGGTGACTGGAGTTTGGGAGGATCAAGAAGTGACAGCCACGTATCACATGCTGCAGCCAGCGAAGCATTCTGTCTACTTGGCAACAATCAACAGAGCTGGCAATAAGTCGTAGCTGATCAGCCATGTCCTTCGCATTTCTGAAGATGTTGATGTCTTGGACTTTCTTGGTCAATTTCACCTTCATGGTCCTGTACTATTTCCATATAGCTTGGCCTGTTGGTGATATAGCTGTCGAGACGGGTCAGCGGCCACTTCCACCTTGTTTCACCGGGAAGCTGTGGTTTGTGGCTATCTAAACATTCAGTGAGCCAGGCACATGGCTTGTGGTGGTTTCGAAAATACCATTGCATTTCCACAATGTGCTTCATGACAGATTGTGCAGTGAGGTCTTGATCCAACAAGTTAAGCCAGAGTGAGCAGAGCAGCCATACACGATGAGGTCCGGATCGTCCTGTTGTAAGGCAACTCGCATCCGTTGCATTTTTTTGCGTTATCGGTGCATATCCCTAACACAGAACAGTTGTAAGTGTCTTTGGCTTTTTGGATGGATTCCTAACACATAACATTATAGTGTATTTCACTGCACAGGTACCAGAAATAAATAATCTCAATCTTTTATCTCACAATCTTAAACGTGATGAATTATTGACATACATTTTAAATAAGTATGTGGACAAGATTTATAATTAAATAACTTATGCTTATGTATATTGGTCTTAAACTATTAAAGTCTCTATTAATCGAGTATTTTCAGGGCAATTTTCCCCAAATTTAGTTACTCACCTTTCTGCCATTTCTCACCTGAGCAGAAAGTATTTCTGCCGTATCAGCAGAAACTGGGTAATTACCGTGGTTTTTACGGTGATGGGGAGAAAGCTGCCAACCATGGGATTATGGTTCGTTGTCAGTTCACATTCCCAAAATTAATCACTTGTTAATTATAACCTTTCAAATATAATCATTCAAATGCAAAATGAAGGCAGACTTGCGATTTTTGTTCACCCATTTTTCGTTATTTTCATCATTGGCATACATAGAAAACATTCAAATCCATTTACTGTTTGCTCTACTTCTTTCATTGTTTATTAAATTTCATCGCCACAAAGATAAAATAAATTGATAGCTATTCAGATTATTTTGAATGTTTCAAATATTGGCATACATAGTCAAACCACAGGAAATTTGGCCAAAAAACATCAATTGTGCTATATTTGCGTCATTCACGTCCATAAACGCATACACATCCATGTTTTATGCTCTCTATTTCTTCTACTCTTCATTATATGCTATCTTTACATGGATAGTATCAATTTATGCATATTCAGATTATTTAAAAAATTTCAAATATAGGCATACGTAGTCAAAATGAAGCTAAATGGTGGGCTAAGTTAGCAAATAAATCACCACTTTTGATATATTAGACTCACCTACACAATCAGTTAATTATAGCAGCTGGTGACACCATCCACATTCCCATTTTACACCATCAACTACAATACCAAGATTCACAATAGACCGATCCTGGGGAAACGTGTTGCATCGGTTACCAACTGCGGTCTCGGGTTGGAAACAGCTATATAGCGGCCACTGTTAATAGGGGATGGCAGCTTTTCACTAATGGTAAATACTAGAAATCTTTCAGCAACTGACACAGCTAAGCCCTCGATATTCATGTTGGCTCATAGAGGTTTTTCATGATAGGTTTCAATGGATTAAATAAATTATTTGAAAATTAAACCTTTAGCTGAATGTAAATTGATTTTAATGAAGATGTTTTACTATTTAATATAGATGTAAAGTGCAAATTGCAGGTTTTGGAAATATTATTTTTACTCTTACCTGGGAACCAATCATATATGTATCACCTGTATATTATTAATTTGTTTGATTACATTAGAGTACTAACACCCTTGACATTTACATGTAGTAAACATTGCACCGATGGCTGATTCAAAAATAAAACAGTTCACTTTCAAGATATCATGCATAAATACCAATGATACAGCAATAATAATCATCCATTGAATTATAATCTATCTGATCATTGATTTTATCCATTTACATCGTTATGTCAGATGGGAAAGGTTCTACAAAAAATAAGTTTGAACTAGACAGGTCGGACAATAACAGCTATGCAAATCGCCCATCTGTTGACTTCGAGTGGTCCTGTGATATTCAACAGCTCAGTGGTCTAGTACTCGGAAAAATTACAGTAATGCCAAGGGGTATCAAATTTTCATGAACTAGCTTCCTACGTGAGGAAAATAAGTTAGATCAGTGATCAGTGATTCATCAACAGTTGCATTTGTCATAGAACAGGAAACTGTACTTTTGCGATTAATCAAAGATGGTGTTCCCAAGATACAGTCTCACCAACCTGTGCGATTTAGTCGACTGGCTATGTCTATTTTGTGAAATCGCACGTGATGAATATCTTATTCTCGTGTATGCAACAAGACCACCCTGCAACATTTACGACACATGAACAGACAAACAAACAATCTATAAAATGACTTTATAAGTGAAAGTACTATTTGTAGAATTTATCTAATAATCAGACTGATTGTATATTTTAGAATAATGGTATGTAGATGATAATATCGAAATATATCTGCTTCACTTTATTAACTTTATCGACTCTAGTACACTACAAAGTAAGAATAATATTATATGACCATGTATAAGATGTGCAAACATTCCAAATAGATTGTCGCATGAAAAAAGATCCTTTTGTTGCTTAAATAATAAAGTATTTTTGAAGGTTAACTAAGAATTAAAAATAAGTTAAACTTATATCAGTTAATAGTGCAATTTATAGTTTGGAGTCGTGTATGCCTATTTAACAAAACGTGCTTACCGTACTCGCGCGAATAAAGGCCTCTGCTTGAACAAGAGGGGGGTATAGCCTACTTTAAAACAATAAGCGCCGGGGCTTGAAAATGCACCGGAGGTGTTATATATATCCATGAATGATGTGAATCATCAAGTTTTATTTGTTATCTTGCTTTTGTATTATTAGCGCTCGCGTGCAATCCGTTCAGAAACGAACTGTTTGATTGGTTCATCCCAGTAGTTCACACATGCGGTACCAATAATCTTTGATGGTCTTAATTCACTTGATCAATTATCAAAATTACAACATTCTATTCAATATTTAATTGCTTTTTATGTGATATATCGGTGTAATGTTTTCCCGATTTGGTATGGATTAGACAGGGTTGGCTTTTTCCCCCACAGAAAGGTATTTCTCCCCTGGCATATGAATTTGACCAAAGTCTGAGAAGATTCGTTCGATTAATGCAGATGATGCTGGAGATTGCAGCTCACAGTTTGTCTCCTTGATATGCCGGATGTAGATGGTACGTTGTGAGATGTTCCGGGAGAATTGCTTGCTTGAAGTGTTTGATGACGATGTCTTTGAGTGCGGGTGACTGGAGTTTGGGAGGATCAAGAAGTGACAGCCACGTATCACATGCTGCAGCCAGCGAAGCATTATGTCTACTTGGCAACAATCAACAGAGCTGGCAATAAGTCGTAGCTGATCAGCCATGTCCTTCGCATTTCTGAAGAGGGTTGATGTCTTGGACTTTCTTGGTCAATTTCACCTTCATGGTCCTGTACTATTTCCATATAGCTTGGCCTGTTGGTGATATAGCTGTCGAGACGGGTCAGCGGCCACTTCCACCTTGTTTCACCGGGAAGCTGTGGTTTGTGGCTATCTAAGCATTCAGTGAGCCAGGCACATGGCTTGTGGTGGTTTCGAAAATACTTTTGCATTTCCACAATGTGCTTCATGACAGATTGTGCAGTGAGGTCTTGATCCAACAAGTTAAGCCAGTGAGCAGAGCAGCCATACACGATGAGGTCCGGATCGTCCTGTTGTAAGGCAACTCTCATCCGTTGCATTTTTTTGCGTTATCGGTGCATATCCCTAACACAGAACAGTTGTAAGTGTCTTTGGCTTTTTGGATGGATTCCTAACACATAACATTATAGTGTATTTCACTGCACAGGTACCAGAAATAAATAATCTCAATCTTTTATCTCACAATCTTAAACGTGATGAATTATTGACATACATTTTAAATAAGTATGTGGACAAGATTTATAATTAAATAACTTATGCTTATGTATATTGGTCTTAAACTATTAAAGTCTCTATTAATTGAGTATTTTCATGGCAATTTTCCCCAAATTTAGTTTCTCACCTTTCTGCCATTTCTCACCTGAGCAGAAAGTATTTCTGCCGTATCAGCAGAAACTGGGTAATTACCGTGGTTTTTACGGTGATGGGGAGAAAGCTGCCAACCATGGGATTATGGTTCGTTGTCAGTTCACATTCCCAAAATTAATCACTTGTTAATTATAACCTTTCAAATATAATCATTCAAATGCAAAATGAAGGCAGACTTGCGATTTTTGTTCACCCATTTTTCGTTATTTTCATCATTGGCATACATAGAAAACATTCAAATCCATTTACTGTTTGCTCTACTTCTTTCATTGTTTATTAAATTTCATCGCCACAAAGATAAAATAAATTGATAGCTATTCAGATTATTTTGAATGTTTCAACTATTGGCATACAAAGTCAAACCACAGGAAATTTGGCCAAAAAACATCAATTGTGCTATATTTGCGTCATTCACGTCCATAAACGCATACACATCCATGTTTTATGCTCTCTATTTCTTCTACTCTTCATTATATGCTATCATTACATGGATAGTATCAATTTATGCATATTCAGATTATTTAAAAAATTTCAAATATAGGCATACGTAGTCAAAATGAAGCTAAATGGTGGGCTAAGTTAGCAAAAAAATCACCACTTTTGATATATTAGACTCACCTACACAATCAGTTAATTATAGCAGCTGGCGACACCATCCACATTCCCATTTTACGCCATCAACTACAATACCAAGATTCACAATAGACCGATCCTGGGTAAACGTGTTGCATCGGTTACCAACTGCGGTCTCGGGTTGGAAACAGCTATATAGCGGCCACTGTTAATAGGGGATGGCAGCTTTTCACTAATGGTAAATACTAGAAATCTTTCAGCAACTGACACAGCTAAGCCCTCGATATTCATGTTGACTCATAGAGGTTTTTCATGATAGGTTTCAATGGATTAAATAAGTGATTTGAAAATTAAACTTTTAGCTGAATGTGAATTGATTTTAATGAAGATGTTTTACTATTTAATATAGATGTAAAGTGCAATTTGAAGGTTTTGGAAATATTATTTTTACTCTTACCTGGGAACCAATCATATATGTATCACCTGTATATTATTAATTTGTTTGATTACATTAGAGTACTAACACCCTTGACATTTACATGTAGTAAACATTGCACCGATGGCTGATTCAAAAATAAAACAGTTCACTTTCAAGATATCATGCATAAATACCAATGATACAGCAATAATAATCACCCATTGAATTATAATCTATCTGATCATTGATTTTATCCATTTACATCGTTATGTCAGATGGCAAAGGTTCTACAAAATATTAGTTTGAACTAGACAGGTCGGACAATAACAGCTATGCAAATCGCCCATCTGTTGACTTCGAGTGGTCCTGTGAGATTCAACAGCTCAATGGTCTAGTACTCGGAAAAAATTACAGTAATGCCAAGGGGTATCAAATTTTCCTGAACATTATTGCTAGCTTCCTACGTGAGGAAAATAAGTTAGATCAGTGATCAGTGATTCATCAACAGTCGCAGTTGTTATAGAACAGGAAACTGTACTTTTGCGATTAATCAAAGATGGTGTTCCCAAGATACAGTCTCACCAACCTGTTATTGTAAGGGATAACTTCGATGGTGCATATGTGATGACGGATGTTAGAGCCAGTATAACCACAAAACTAAAAGATGTCTTTTCACATATCATATCTGTGTATTGTATGGCCCATAAGTTGGAACTAGGAGTCCTTGATGCTGTGAAGGAAGTGAGTTATCTTAAAAAGTTTGAATCTACAATCAAATCAATTTACACATTTCCCAGCAGTTAGCCAAACGAAAACGCGAGATTAAAGAGATTGCTGACCTTCTAGATTCTGACTTTCTGCAATTTGTCAAGATAAAGGCTGTTAGATGGGTGGTCAGCAAGACTCGTGCTCCGAAATCAATCAAATGGAACTATGACCCACTGGTAGCTATGTTGGAAAATGCAGCATCCCGTGCAAGTACACCAGAATTGAAGAAACCTGCCAAAGCTATGCTGAATGAAAGACATCAAAAGTAGGCGCTTTGTCATGTTTTTCATCCCATGCTGGATATTTTACATATCAACCCTGCTACCTCCAAGATATTTAAAACCCACAACCTAATGCTAACTGATGTGCCTTCTGTCATTGCTGAAACACAACAGTCAGTTGGTGTTTTGAGGACTACAATGGGAATGAACAAGGCAACGCTTACAACCAGCGAAAAGTGCCAACTCACAGGCCCAGAAATAGCAGCTTACAAAGATGACAATGATGTCCTGACACAGACTATTGACAAGTACTTGGAGAAACGTTTTAACACTTACAAAAAAGATCCACTTCGACTCTTCAACATATTAGACTTCAGACTTTGGCCAGCTGACAATGACCCTCTGATCAACCATGGAAAAGGTGACATCCTATTCCTGACTAAACATTTTCATCGAGTGTTAGCAACTGAGGAGTTAGATGACATAAACATCCAGTGATCTAGATTCAAGGGATCATTATCCAATTCCGACGGTGTCATCTCTCGGTATCAGATCAGCTTCAGAAATCTTGCAGCATGGATGATACTCTTGTCTCGGGAAAAACTTCAGAGGAACATGATCAAATTCTGAAAACTAGTTGGAAGTAGAGCAACTGAGTGGAATCTGCGTGTCAACTTTGACAAGTGTGAGATAAAGAAGTCGAATGTGAGCTAGGTTGGCTACCTAGCTACTTCAAGTGGGGTACAACCAGATCTATCCAAAAAAAGGCTGTGCGTCACATGCCTGTTCCTGAAAATAAGGAAGATATCCGTCGATTCCTTGGATTAGTGCAATACCTGTCTACGTTTGTCCCAAATATGAGCGCCATAAATTCACCACTGAGGGATGTCATCAAAAATAAAGCTGAGTTTTACTGGGAGATTTGAGCACCCGAAAGCGTTATGTCGCAGGACACCAGTGTTGGCCTATTATGATACCAGTATGGGTGTTAGGATTCAGTGTGATGCCAGCAGTTTTGCTCTAGGTGGTGTCCTTTTACACCCAATAGCTTACAGATCAAGAGCAATTACTCCTACAGAATGTAACTATGTGCAAATTGAAAAATAAATGCTTGCAATTGTGCATTGTTGTAAGAAAAATTTCATTATTACATCTTTGGCAAACCAGTAGCAGCAGATAGTGACCACAAGCCTTTGGGGGCGTTATTTACAAAACCTTTACTATCAGCACCAATGAGGCTACAAACCATGATGCTAAGGCTACAGTCTTATGACATGGATGTAAAGTATGTTCCTGGTAAGGATATACCGATAGGTGATGCACCCAGCCGTGCAAATCTAACCTATTCTGAGCCAGATATTGAACCTGTCATGACCAACTACATTGCTATGCCACCTGACCGATACAAGCAATTACAATTGTGCACAGCCAGTGAACTAAATGAGCTACATTCTATTATTCGAAAAGAATGGCCAGATACCAAGGAGGAAACGTCAATGGAATACGAGAGTATTGGACAATTCGCGATGAGTTATCTGTATGCGAATGCATTGTGTACAAGTGGCTGAGAATTGTGATACCACCCAGTATGAGGTATGAGATGCCCAATCAGATACATGCCTCTCATCTTGGCATCACAAAATGCAAACAACGAGCCCGTGAAGCCATGTTCTGGCCTAGAATGACTCATCAAATTGAGACACTGATAAATCACTGTCCGCCATACAATACTTACCAAAGTAAGCAACACGCTGAAACGCAGCATGTAACCAAAACACTAGAGCTGCCATTGATAGAAGTCGCAAACGGCCGTTTATATTATTAAGGTAAACACTACATATTAACTGTAGATTACTTCTCAAAATACACTGACTACCATATTGAACATGTATCGTCATCACCACATTATGCATAATCCAATGGCGAAGCTGAACGTCTAGTTCAGACGGTGAAAAGACTGTGGAAAAGTGTAAGGACAAATACCAGGCGCTTCTTGATTACCGCACAACGCCACTAGAGGGCTGTAAAATGTCACCAACACAGCTTCGCATCAGCCGCCGATCCAGAAACAAACTGCCAATATCACGAGATTTACTGAAGCCGCAGTCATATGACATTGACAAAGTTAGACAACAGTTGGAAGACGAGAAAGAAAAGCAACGCCACTACTATGACAACAAGGCAGGCCCAGACTTACCTGTGTTGCTTCCTGGTGATCCAGTCAGGATGGCTCCGCTTACAGAGTCCAAGCAGTAGCTTCCCGCAACAGTGGTGTCTCATCATAAAACGCCAAGGTCATACGTGGCTGAGTGTGACGGGAGAAGGTACAGACGGAATAATAAATATCTCACCATGAAATGGTAACCATGGTAACACTAAAAAAACATCGCGCAGTTGTGTTGTCAGAGCCCCAGTGAAACTAGACTTGTAAATTTGATATTCAACTTTGATAATGAATATGACGATATGAACATTGATATGAATGATTGAATAAGTTTTGTTTGGTACATACCAGATGGTTTGAACTAGTTTGTGCGGTCGTACAATTTTAAATTACTATACCAGAAATAATTGGTAACTTTAAAGCAGACAATAGATTTGATTGATTTGGAGTCAATGTTAGTTATTTCATTTGCCTTAAGAAAAATTACTTTGATGTTAATACTGGTTGATACTAGTCGAGCATGTCTACGCACTGAATGGATCTAAGTGTAGTATTTTTGTAATATTTTGTTCGTGAGCAATAGAGATCTACCATGTGTCTTAATAGTCGATATTCGGTACAACATATGTTTGTGTCGGTTAGTTACACCGGACATCAGTGAAACTAGTGAAAAGTAAGGAAAAGTAATCTGAGTAAATTAAGTAAAAGAAGTTGGAAAACCTTTCGTGTGTTATATCACAAGATGCAATTTCAATACCACATATTTTTCAAAGCATTGAAGACCAACTTTTGCACAGAGATCGAAAAGCAGACGATAAATTAAGCAGGAGATCGAGAAGCTCCAGACGACAATGGAGGGATATTTACGGCTTGTTTGACCCAGAACAAGGGCGCTCCGCGCGGCAAATGTGGATCCTGTTCCCGTAATATCTTTTGGATTCCACGGTGTTCTTCGCCGGTGAACGTTCAAGCAGCTAAGCTAAAATTAGATACCTTATTTTCCCTAATCTAGGATCAAAAGATCACCTATCCAGAAGCAATTCAAAACGAGCAAGGACAAAAATAGAATGAGACCTAACTCAGGGCGAATGCTTTAACTACTTAGAGAGGTAGACATTTTGACATCATCCCAACACAAAGCGGGACATGTAAGACATAACAGTACCCAGTACGAAGGGTTAACAAACGGGCTAGGACTGCCAAACAGCGAAGGGAGGAAGGATAAGGCAGATATGACAAATCTAGGACCAGTAGAGCGTGACAACGACGTCAACATCCACAAAGTGGTACCAATCTGACGTCTGGGCAACAATACATACTATAGCTGTTAGTTACTGGTAAAAGCATAAAATAACAGAACTCGACTTCGGTAGCAAATGGTTGACCTAGATTAGGTCAACTCCGTCAAATATCATGGATGGCTGAGCGCCATACGACCCCCCCTCCCGAGAAGGCTCTCAACTTTCGCTGTCATTGCGATATTCTGAATTTATGGATACAAGCCCCACTGTTATCGTATATACCTTTAACATGTGTATTTATATTTTTTGAACACTCTGTCACCAACGAAAGAAACGTAGGAAACACCTCACTCACTCACTCACTCACTCACTCACTCACTCACTCACTCACTCACTCACTCACTCACTCACTCACTCACTCACTCACTCACTCACTCACTCACTCACTCACTCACTCACTCACTCACTCACTCACTCACTCACTCACTCACTCACTCACTCACTCACTCACTCACTCACTCACTCGCATCTCCTCGACTCACTCACTCACTCACTCACTCACTCACTCACTCACTGTCAGTAACTCACTCACTCACACTAGATCACTCAATATATGTCGGTGATCACATTTTCCCAAGTAGCCCATCGCTTTAGGTTCTAGGAAGCACCTTTCTAACTCACCACTCACTCACTCACCTTCCATACTCACCCCCCCCTCCAACCACCACTCACACCACCACCACTCACATACACTCGCTCACTCACCCACCACTCACTCACTCACTCACTCACTCACATCACTCAGTCGCTATCACATTTCCATGCCATCGCTTTGTCTGAGCCCTCACTCACTCACTCACTGTCACTCACTCACTCACTCACTCACTCACTCACTCACTCACTGTCAGTACTCACTCACTCAACTAGATCACTCTTATGTCGGAAGCAATTTTCCACAACGTTACTCACTCACTCACTCACTCACTCACTCACTCACTCACTGCAATGACTCCACTATAACTGAGTATCTCTACTCGTTGGGAAGGATTATTGTTGACGATACGTCTATAATTGTCGCCGACAAGAAGACGTCGCGCGGAGGCCAGGCAGTACTTGGGATTGTAGGGTTTCACGGGATTTGGGGGAAAAGTAAGGATGCCTCCCTTGTTTGAAATATCCCTAACAAAGGAAGACCCGCCTAAAATAATATTAAAATAAGTAAACTGAGGTGAGGGTAAAAAATAATCAAGTAAACGGGGGTGTGGTGGGGGGGGGGGAGGAGCCTTTAATATGTCGCCGTGATTTAGTTGTTTTTGTTGAGTTGATTTATTTACATCTGAAACCCATGGACGAAAGGTGACTTCTTAAGGAAACAAATCCCACAAACACAGGTATGAACCAGATCCGTGCTTCAGTTAACCTGGTCCAGCCTGATCACCGAACCGTGACTAGTAAAACAAGCCTATAGTCGGTACCATATCAAGTATCATAATACTATAAAAACTAATACATACATAAACAATCTAGTGTTAACACTGCGCCACATACAAAAAGAAAGGTACAAGGGCACGGATCAGTACCCAGGCTCTTTCATATATTTCTTGTGTATGTGTTTCTGTGTATGTGTTTCTGATTTACGTCGTCACACGTGTTACATGTGTTATGGCAGGAGAGGAAAGCCTTAGATCAGCTGCGTTTCAGAGGAAAAAGGCAAACTGACAAATCTCCACTTTGGAAGAAACAAGAAATATCCAAGCCGATAAGGAATGTCAAAAGTTCAGAAGGTCAGTTTCTGGGATAGGCATGCTTTATAATAATGTCATAATGTTACCTACTAGCCTACGACAACGGCCGCGCATTCACTGCATGCTTCGACGATTTCACATACTGTCAGTTGCTTGCCGCTGCTAAATCTCAACTTTGTGGACATAACTAAAGTACGGGGACAATTTTATGACTCAGACTTGGCAGGTCACCAGTTTATCGGGCGGCCTAGTCCTTAATGGCATTATAATGATGTTGTTTGATCGGGCAGTTTACGTACATCCTTACACGCCTATCACTGGCTTCGGTTAAGCATCTGGCACGTTGAACCAAGGGTGACAGGTTCGATCCGACCAAGAGGTCGAAACGTTTCCTAGGGATTAATTTCTCGGCTCACAACATCGTGGGTAGCCGACCACATTAAATGGCGATGCCGTGTCCACTGACTTCGTTAAATAAAGGGAGACGTTAAAAACCCATCAGGACGTAATACGATCTGGCAGCGACCACTTTCGGCGTATTTCGTGTCCATTTTGCCCTAAACGTATTAGGGTATAAACATGAGTTAGAAATATTATTATTTTAATGTATCTGATTGTTAGTACGATGAAACTAGTAACTGAATTAAATGTTTGGAGGAGTGAGATATTAGGCTAACACTGATCTCATTAACTATATATTATAGACTTATCATTATTGACGTACAGTATATTAACAAATACTGTGATTACAGACGCATGTCTTGGTGTTTGCCTCGAACATACATATAGAACATATGAACTTGTTAATTGTCTATTGTTTGAAATATGTGCATAGTTCGAAATAAACTTACGTACTTATTTACTTACTTACGTTGAATTAGGGAGTTTTCGTTTCCTAGTCCACATCTAGGCCCACTTTCAACAAAACGCAAACGTTGTGACCCTTCATGGCACTGCACCATTGCCCCTCGAGTATGCTAATTACAGCTGATATGTCTAATTGCAAATACAATGGGAGAGAAGCCCTGTGAAGGCAGTAAAGCCAGCGAATGAGTGGCCCAGAATCCCCATTTTATGTACTAGTAGTCGGAATAATTTTAAGATGGAAAATAATAAAAGGCCTTTTCCTACAAAAGACGATAACTGTTTGTTTTCGCCAAATAGATATTTCAAGTATTTTGAAGTCTAGTCGAGTGTTAAATAAACGCAGACAGCTAGTCTCTATTAGCATCCATATGCAAATTAAATCTTGTGCCTGAGTACATGTGACATCATGATTATAACGTTAATGAATTCCGTTCTCTCTCTCTCTCTCTCTCTCTCTGTGTGTGTGTGTGTGTGTGTGTGTGTGTGTGTGTGTGTGCTTATGATGGTACAAGCAAGATTCATTGCAACCTTTTCTTTATATCCAAACATGCTGAAAACATCGTAACGGATTTGTTTTTCTTTCCTGCTACTAATTGAGTGACGCCTGTTAATGAATCACGCGTGGCTACACGTCAAGAAATTCCTAAGTTCACATTTCCGTCTTAGAGTATTCACGTTTTTCCCTCTCAGGCTTATAACTAATGTTTTTATCTTTTCTTCTTTCAGGCTTTTCTTTAGAATAAGTTGCTGTCACGTAGAGGAAACATATATTTGATGATATGTTTTTACTCTGATTGGTTGCCGATGCTTCAGTTGCAAATTATTATTATTATTATTATTATGCCTTACATTCGATATCACTGCCTAATTGATCTTACGGCTACAATATCATACGTGATTGAAATAAACATTTTTGTAAATGCAATTGCAGAATTATGTTATGGAAATCATGAAGTTAGATTCATTCCTTCATTCGTTCGTTCGTTCTTTCGTTCATTTATATTTTTCTAATACGCGGTATAACAATTCACCTACCAGTGTACTACTAGGTTTGTTTACATTTAGTATCTCCTCGGTGAAGTACTATAGAAGTGAAATGCACGCGATCACATCTCGAAATAAACGCTATCCGTTTTATATTTACTTCAGTATCGAAGGAATCTGGTTGTTGTTGGAGATAGTGAGTGTGGCAAGAGCGGTTTGTTGAACGTTTTACTCAAAGACGAATTCCCCGACCGCTTCATTTCAACGACAATCGACCGTTACGTCGATGACATCGTTGTTGAAAATCATGACGTAGAGCTAACATTATGGGATACGTCGGGACAAGAAGATTACGACGAACAGAGGTAAATATTGTGTTTAAAATACTACGTCAAATCTTCCGTCGTCTAGCATTGTTATATTGTTTTATACTGTACTGTTACAAATAAGGATAAAATAATTCATCGATCGTAACCTAAATCTACCGATTTATGTTTACATACAAAGAAATTCATTCTAATTATCAAATCGATATTTCTGAATTTATGAGCTCTAGAAAAGCCCAGATGAAATAAAATAAAATTCCCGACGATTTGCGCCAATATGTTTGTTCCTTTTATATATACACAATAAAGTTTGTTATAAATAACTAGGATATAACGAAATAGTAGCTTAAATTGAAGTGGTTAGTTTGTTCGGCCAAGCGGCCATTCACTTCCATAATAAAGAAACTGGGATATAACGAAATTTATACAACGAAAACTTGCTTAAATCGAAATGATTTTTCGGTCCCAGCAACATAAAATTAATATAAATCGCGCTGGCTATAACGAAATACGATGTTTTAAACTTCAATATTCTCTATCCGTCCAACGACCGTTGTGATAATCGCAATCGTAAATGCAACAAACAATATGAATTTTGTTTTTCATAATCCAATCAGAGACTAAGATCATATTTGCTCCATGTGTTCAAATCATGGCAACGTACCAGGCAATGGGCCTAGACAACTGACCTATATATAAAACAGGGTTGAAAGTTAATGGTCACCTGGTCGCCACTGGCTACCTTCTATTATGACAGGCGACCTTTATTATTAGAAAGGTCGCCTTGTGCGCGACTATGAAAACCATTAAATTCCGTTAAAAGCCTGAATAAATATGTCGGCTAACTTTTTTTATTGCCCTGTCTCGATGTCTGAACGACACACGCTGGTTGAACAGTCTATCATTAAATGCCTGACTTGCCTGTATCTCATTGGTTAGTGAGATGCTGAATATCAATGAGCCAAGAAAAACCTAGAAAACGAGACAGGTTGTTTCCCTATTGTCGTGATAGGTAAAGGACAGATCCAGTCTACTTCCCGACTTCCGGAACTGGCAAACTTTCTTCACACTTGACCTGTCTCGTGGTGTTTGTTGTTTACTTAGGTTGTATTTCATTTTGGTCGTAATTTTCTGTTGTCGGGCTAGTATCGTGTTCGTCAGGCTACAGTCTTTTTTGTCTTACCAGCTCATATCAATTTTAACTTAACTTTCAACCCTGATATAACTGAAGCTCCGGTGGCCTAGCGGTTATGCACCCGGAACCCGGTGGCAAGGGTCACAGGTTCAATACCAGCAAGAGATCGAAAAATTTCCAGAGATTAATTTCTCGGCTCCCAACATCGTGGGTGGCTGAACACGTTAAATGGCGCTGCCGTCTCCATTGAATTATTAAAAATAAAGGGGGACGTTAAAGACCCCCTGGGGACGTATTCACCCTGGTAGTGACCATCTTCAGTGTATTTAGGCTCCATCTTTCCGTACTGCTCCCCTGTGAGTGGCGAGGGAGGAGTTAGTTTCAACCATTCCAGCATAGAGGCTGTGCTGATTAAGCAACAGCTTATGGATTCTCCCCGAAAAACAAAGCAAGCAAGAAAGGCGCCAATTTTAATTTTGACGCCACTGAGCTGCCATATGGTTGCGCCCAGCCAATGGCAATAAGCCACATTTTCCTTGTTATATGGCTCAACTTCAGCTATCAATTACTTAGCATTAGGCTACTATTATCTCTGCGAAATAAATTTTATGGTACTAATAACTATTCATACTTAAAAATATGACGTGTAGATTCAAACCAATTAAGTAGAAAATTAATTATTAATTTTTAAATTGGAGGCCGGTGCAGAAGCATTACACCGTTGAGTGCCATAGTAGCCGAACTTAGCTACTGTTAGTGTACGCCATGGATTCCGCATCGAGGGAGTTTTTGCAATGAAAAACAAGTGAAAGGGTGTAAATTCTTTAAAGCAACTTAACCCTAAATTGACAAATAGTAACACGAGTGTTATTCCTGATCACGACTACACCGACGGTACTGCAGCTAATTGACTGTGTTAGTGAATGTGTGTTTATTAAATACATCACTTGTGGTGCTACATTAAAGCTCCACGCCATTCGAGACTGATCAGGTTCATATCAGAAGAAAAAACAAAAAACAATATACGGTTTAATGAATAGGTTTATTACAAAACATGAATGAGTGATTGATAAGAAACACATACTTATTATTAGTGCCCATTAAGGTTTAATTTATGGTTGGATTATGGTGACAGATATATTAATTGTTGTGGCAGAAACAAATCCCAAGCACATAATGCTCAAAAAGCAGTACAGCGAGCTACGATTATCATATGACAATAATTCTTGTCCCAAAATGATACCTTTGTAAATCTATTTCTAATGATATATAACATAGTTTGGTTTGGTAATAATAATTTTAAAAAGTTTTGAAAATTAAGGATCAACTTGAATATGAAATAACACTTTTTATGAATAAAAATAGACCTAAGAAATTACCTTATTCTTTTGATAAGATTTTTAGTGTTAATGATGGGATCCAGAATCGACTCACAACCAGGCTGTCACGTCAGCTGTATATTCAAAGGTGTGACTCCACTTTTGTTAGAAAATTACCTTTATTTGACTTTCCAAAATATGGAACAAATGGAGTTGTTGTTCTCGTCATTATACATCCGGTTCTCAATCTAAGCTGAAAAGGCAGCTTACAGGTGAAATGCTGTCTCACTGTGCAAGTAATAGTACAGCCAACCACCTATAATTAAACATTTTGCTTACACTAATATTCTCCATTAAATATGGCATCTGTATATGAAATGCTCCCGTTTTATCAAGTAGTCTCATTTTGTATGCCATGTACAAAGTTAGTTATAATCCATTTTTTCAGATTAATACAATTTATGCAGGTTCGCTAATACATACATTGTATGCACATGATCTGTTAGCTTTCTAGATGTATACATTTGTGATAATATTCATCCTAGATCGCGTTTTAGTTAGTGATTTGTTGTATGCCTACAAACCGAAGCATTGGGCGTTATAGTGTCCCCGGGATAAATTATGATAGTACGTAGCATCCAAGTGGACTGTGTGGCCTCAAAAATCGGGATAAAAGGTCGGAATAGACAAAACGCTGGTCTTGATGCCATTGGATTGAGCCATATCTGGATTTTATCAATCCATTCCACAAACATTTATTGCAAATGCGTCAGCTGTTATTACCGCTCGGGATGTTATTGACAAAATTAAAACGATGTTTTTCCGTGTTATTTATCTCCGATGAAATTCATTTCTTCGTGATTCTACTTCTACACCCACCCATCACCATACTTAGATTTGCACAAAACCGACCATCAACAATTATTATTATTCTAGTCTACCTTCCATCCATCATGTTTCTATTGCTCAGACCCCATCACCTATGTATTATTAATCAAATTGCCACCAGTGACCCCCATATCGTTATAACTGGAATAACCCTTATGAAAATTACCAATTTTATTCAAAACTGAGGTTTAACTCTAAACTTTTCTTTTTTCTGCTGGTTTGGTTAATGTATTGTAACATAAACAGTGATTTAACTTTTGGTCGTGTCTCCTCCCTGAGTAAGTCATTCACTCTGCCTTCAAACAATCTCTATTGTGAAATTAAATTGTTTTTTGTATATATAATATACCTTTTTGGGGGGGTATATATATATATATATATACATATATATATATATATATATATATTATTGGATGTAACATTCAGGCAAGACAATGCATCAGCTTGTAATACTATTTATTGCTAAAGACAAGGTTGACGGTTGACAAACTTTAGGCTGCTAAGTGCTTAGCATCCAACAAATTAAACAAAATATACACCATGGGGAAATACCATGTCTTGCACTCCGCCATGTTGTCAGCAAAATAAACCGTGCGGGTGACGACCTATTTGGCCCCAAGAACAATACACACAAAGGTTATATACGATCATTACAAATAATTCTTCCACACAACTTTGCCCCCGTTACATATATATATATATATATATATATATATATATATATATATAGTTTTAAATTAAGAACTTAAATTTAATTTCCAATCAATTCCTTTTCATTTTTACCGATGAGATTTACTTTACACGTTTCTTCATATTTCTCACAGGAGGCTGTCGTATACTGACACAGGTCTCTTCCTGATATGCTTCTCTATTGACAATCCGGATAGCTTGGAGAACGTTGTGGAAAAATGGCTACCTGAAATCAAACGCTTCTGCCCGGCAACGCCGTTCATCCTTGTCGGCAATAAATGTGATCTCCGGAATGATCCGACCACGATAAGTAATCTGGCCAATCGGAACATGAAACCCGTCTCACATGCTGCCGCCTCGCAGTTAGCGACCAAAATTGGCGCGCATGCGTATCTAGAGTGCTCGGCTAAAACTCGTGACGGGGTGGAGTTTATTCTCGAAACGGCGGCCAGGGCGGCGTTATCGGAAAAGCGAAAGCGACCAAACACAAAATGCCGTTTGTTATAGATGAATATACATATAAATATAAATTAATGAGTGCATTTATGTACGTACGTACGTACACACACACACACACACACTCGCACACACACACACACCTTTTAACATTGACTCTCAACCAAACACTAGTAGTAGTTAATGCTTTACGTAGAACACTACATCTGTAATCTCAAACTGATATGGTTGTGTATCATTCATGGCGTACTTTTAACAAGATTATTGCGTTTTGTTCTGGAATTATTCCTGGCTGAAACTTGTTTACATGCTTTCGTACGGGCTCTACAGACTTTCGGTCATACTGATACGTGCAAGTGACGTCAGCATTCAGGATCTTCCAGCCTCTGCCTAGCTTCAAAATGGCATCGCCCACAGCCCATTAAAACTTGATCAATCAGCACTTTGAACTGGAACATTTAATGTGTGGGTGATCGTTTTCATATCTTCACATTATTTATTGACATAGTTGTGTTAGTACTGAAAAATTGAAATGAAGGTGGACTGTTCCTTTAACCAACAAAACAAAAGCCTGCCCTTTTCCATGCAACAATCGATCTTACCATACGTTTCGTATTATGAAATGAAATAGTTACATTTCGATATTATACTCTGCATACAGTTAATCTAAAATATACAATCAGTCTAATTGTTAGACAAATTCTACTAGTAGTACTTCGCTCTCACTTAAAAAATCTGAAATTTTCCAATTCCATTTCCGTAATTTTTCCGGACTCTTTTTGGGCCTAATACTTTTTACCATGAGTAGGTACTCTGAGTACTCAGAGTAGTTTATATTCCAAGTAGGATTGTCATGGAAGAAATATTTCTGAATTAAAAAATTAAATGGTAAATTAATTTGTGGATTTAATTTTTATTGGCCCAATCTAAACATTGAACTAAATAGCAATATCTCTATATAGAGTGTTGTGGGTGGGACCGATGTTATTCGGATCGTTTTAATTGGGTATATGCTCACGTGTGGTGCCACATAATTTTGGCTCCAGTATATTGGTAACACCACATGTAAGTGTTAACGTGGTAAAAGCCTTATTCAGTTTTAGAACTCGATCGTTTATATGAGCCCGACAACAGTTCGATAAAAGAACTCTTGTGTACTTTATTTCATCGTTTCAGTTCCTGCATTAGCACAAAATGGAACCAAGGGTTCTTTATTCTCGACAGGTTATTTGTTTGTTTTCGCCATTATCATCCTGTATATGTATGTAAATAAATAAATAAGTATTATATATATATATATATATATATATGTGTGTGTGTGTGTGCGTGTGTGTGTGCGTGCGTGAGTCCGCGCGTGCGTGTATGTATGTTTGGTGTGTCACAGCCTATTGTTATCGCAATTTCTACATTGTCTCATGTGTATGGAATGTATATTTCCGAAATAAAGACACATTAAAAGGGTAAGAGGACCGTTTCGACAACTTCAAATAATTTACTGTTTTCAGAATTTATTTCTTCACGTATCTATATAGGTCTCTACATCACAGCAACATATCACTCTGCTAGATAACTGGCCATCTATACCGAAAAGTTAGAAACAACAGCGCGATATTTCGTCGCCATATCGTTGGCGAACGTACAGGCATTCTTAAAACCATACCGATTGCGAAACGGGACGGTCCCGTTTCGAGACAGCCCCGGTTGTCAAGATAACAAAAAACTCTCTGGTAACAACAGTATGAGTGTTCAGCTATTGTCATACATTAGACACAAACACAGAGATTATATATATATATATATATATATATATATATATATATATAATCGGATATTGTTTCTTAAGTTTACAAATATACGGATTTTCATCGGGTGCTCTTGCATGAATGAAATTCGTGACTGCTGATTATTATTCATAATTTTACTTTGAATTGTTAGTTTGATAGATTTTGCTGATACAGTCTATTGACTTTTTCATCAGGCGCTCTTGCTTGTATTTTTGATATTACTTGTAGTATTCGGAGTTTTGCTGTGAATTTTTACTTAGTGTCAGTAATTTTGCTGATATTCCTTCTTCTGGATTTTCAGCTCGGGCACTTGCTGGTGTCACTGAATGCTAGACAGATCGGCCCAAGTGACGGATCGGCCCGCTGACGAGACAGTCGGCCCAATGATAAATGATACGACGACGGTGTGTTGTATTATTGGTGATAAGTGTGTTGTAGTACTGGTGATAGGTTTGTCTGTGGATCCAGGGCGGCCTATCCACGTGTAAAATCATGGCCGGTTGTCGAATTAATTTATGTTATGAAGAATTAGTGATCGCTCGTACGTGTCGCTTAACGGTTTGTGGCCGTCCAATTGTCAGGTGAAATGGGTGTGAAACCATAGATCTCCGATTTATTGATGTGCGAAAGAAGTTGGTGATCACTCGTTCCGTGTCGCTTGGAGATTTGTGGCCGGTCGGTTGTTGGAATCGCACGGGTGTAGATGTCGTATCCGTTGGGTTTGGTTAGGTTTGTACTTTATTAATGTTTTCGTGGTGTGGATTGAATGTGTGAAAGCTTTGTTAGTGAATGTTTGTACTGGTACAGCCAAGTCAGCGGAGATTGGATCAAGGGACATGCGAATCTCCACTGGACACCACGCTGATTGTGCTGGGGGAGAATTCCCCTTTGCATACCTGTTTGGATGTGTGGGAGGAGTTTTAGTGGAGGATTGTTCTCGACCCAGCCAAGTCAGCGCTGATTGAACCAGGTGACTATGCGGGGTCTACCGGACAACAACGCTGATGCTGCTGAGGGAACAATTCCCTATATATATATCTGGATTTTTGTAGATTTATTTGAAGGGGAGAGGAGTAGTAGTAGAGGTGGTGGTTTTGGAGTGTATAGTTTCGAGGAGTGTATAGTTTTTGTACAATTTTGAGTAGAGGAATAAAGTAGATTCGAGACCACATGAGTTCTGAGTTTTGAAAGAGAGAACTTAGCTAAGGCCGAGATCCGGATCTCGGTACTTTTCAATGGCGAGCATGCCAGGATTCGAAGCTTAGAAGCTGCCATGATGACGTCAATGTTCAACGACATCGATCCGGTACCCAACGGCGCCATGTGCCGGACCATCTGCGGCTTCGGGATTCCGTTCGCAGATTGCCGGATAGCCGATACGAGGCTGTTCATATAGAACGGATGGGCCTGGAACTGGAAGGCCGGATGGATGTTAAATCCGTGACAGTTTATGGCAGCGACGTGGTGTCTCTAGATCTCCTGACTCGATTTCAGGTGTGGCGAGAATCGAAAGTACGTACACCGGGAGACGGTTCGGACAGCGATAGCGATATCGCCGCCGACGGAAGTACGACGACACCAGCGCAGATCGCGGGAAACTGCTCGACGCTGACGTCGTCGTAGAGTCGACCAATAGGAATACGACGTTCGATTCGGGAATAGGCGTCGATTAGTCGAAAATGAATAAGGTGGGAAGTGTGTGAGAATACGTGACCGGAAGCCGGGGATCAGTAAACGATCCAGACGACGTGAAATCACCGAGTTAGTGCGCTGGCGTGATCCGGAACTATTCTGATTAGTGTTCGACAAATGAGCTACGCCAATAGAGGAAGAGTCGCCGCCTGTTTGTGCCAGTCTATCCGTAGAGCAATGGTCGTACGAAAGGCTGCGAAATCTAATGCGATAAGCAAGCCAGACAAGTAGCATCCATGCACTGATAGATGGGGATTTCAACTACTCAAATATTGATAGGAATACATGGAAAACAATGGGAGATGGCGCAGATGGAGTAGAATATAAAACTGTAGAGTCGTTAAGAGATGGGTACTAGTTCCAACACGTAACAAGAGTCCACAGGGAGAGGAACAAATAAGACAAAAACCTGCTTGATCTGTTTCTAACAAATGAAGACTATGTGGCCCTTAGAATAATAAACTTACACCACATACACACGATTCGTAAACACAATGGAAAATATCCAAAGCAATCATAATGGAGGTACAAAAAAGAGGCATGGCATTCCAATACATAAACATACACTCCAAGCAACAAAAAAGAAACACCGTTTATGGCAGAGATATCTGGAGACAAGAGATCCAGAGAAATGTAAAGAATACACCCATCGGAGAAATAAAGTACGAACTACGACACGCAAGTGTTAGAGAGAGATTTGGAAAAAGATATCTCGAGCCAGGCAAAGTCGAATCCAAAGCAATTCCTGAACTATGTGAAAGGAGAAAATTTAAACCAGAACTGGAGTTTCAGATCTAATCATTCTGTCAGACGGAACTGAAGAAATGCTAACCAAAACAGACCAGGAAAAAGTTCTCTCCAACATTTTCCGCCGTGTATTCACCAAGAAACCGGATACAGATATACCAAAATTGGAAAACATGGTTGTGGACTCCCAGCTGGAAGATATAAAAATTTCTAAGAAAGATGTTGTCGAGAAACT
Organism: Paralvinella palmiformis; assembly: GCA_025642065.1. Lineage (NCBI taxonomy): Eukaryota > Metazoa > Annelida > Polychaeta > Terebellida > Alvinellidae > Paralvinella > Paralvinella palmiformis. Next base: position 432,352 of record JAODUP010000128.1, on the reverse strand, counting down.
AATGAAATTGAAACTCAATAAGTCACCAGGCCCGGATACAATACACCCAAGACTTCTGAAAGAAACAGTAGAACAACTTGGCACGTCAGTGGAAATAATATACAACTCAACCTTAGAAAAGGGATCCATGCCAAAAGAATGGAGACAAACCCATATCTCTGCAATTTGTAAGAAGGAGAGTAGGAAGTTAGCATGCAACTATAGACCAGTCAGTTTTACATGCATAGCCTGTAAGATTATGGAATCATTAGTAACGGATGTTATCATATGAAGAGAAAGTCTTAGATACTTGGACAGAGATTCTGGATAGAGGAGGGGAGTTAGATGTAATGTATCTTGACTTCATGAAAGCATTTGACACGGTTCCACATAAACGGCTCATTGGCAAACTTAGATCGTATGGTATGTCTGGAAAGATAGTCAGATGGGTAACATCATTTCTGTTAAATAGAAGACGGCGAGTGTCGGTTAAAGGACAGTTTTCAGCATAGGCCGATGTCCTTAGTGGGATCTCCAAGGGAGTGTTCTAGAACCACTTTTATTTGTTCTTTACACAAATGATCTCCATCATAACATGATCTCTGAAGTATTTATGTTTGCAGAAGACCCACAGGTGTTTCGAGAAATAAGACCAAATGAGGACATACAAACTCTACAAAGGGATCTCAAATCATTTACAAGGGTGGTCAAATAAATGGCTTTTGCGATTCCACCCAGACAAATACAAGGAGATGACCATCTCAAGAAAGAAGAAACAGGACTAGAAAAAATATACCATGAGAAAATAGGTTGGGAATAATACATACATAGATCACATACTAGATCAGGTGCAAAAAGAAACACTTGGGAGTCACAGCGGACTGTAATCTTAGTTTCGAACACCATATAATGGAAAAAGTTAGTAAGGCAAATCAGATGATGGCGTTAATAAGGAGATCCTTTGTATAATTGGATACAGAAAATTTCACAAGATTGTATAAAGCAATAGTCAGACCACATCTAGAATATGCCAACTCAGTGTGGATGCCAAGAAGGACATAATAACCTTGGAGAATGTTCTGAGGCGGGCACATACAAAATTATAATGCACACATCACAATAAATGTCAATATTCATAGGTTCAAAACTCGAAGCACAGCCTCTTAAACGTTGCTTTTGCCACTACCGGAAGTCAGCGCTGTTTGGTCATGGCGGCCCATTCAAACACCACTGAGTGCTCGTTCTAGTTTTCTTTCATGTCAATGGTTATGATGCCGAGCTATTTGAAGCTTGAACTATTATCGACTATCGCCAATCGGCAATCATCTAAGATAAGTATATATACATGTATTAGGAAATTGTTTCTGTGCACGCACTGATACATGCGAGACGGCCGGTATTGACGTCAACGTGGATATGGCGGATATATTAAAAATAATTTTGAAAACAAAACGCGTGGATCATGATTGGTCAGTGGTAACACCGTGAAGTAAAAATTAGGACCTTTTTGGTTCGAATTCGCCAGGCAGCGGGATAGAAATACGGTAACAAATGAATATTCGGTTAAATGGTGATAACTTATTTCAGATTACCGACTTTTAATTGATACACAGAGGTACTTCCTTGATTAGAATAGGCATCTACCTTCCTAAATCAGTAAATGGCATAATGACGTAGTCAGAGTCTTAGGCAAAGGTACGTAGAAATATTTCTTTCCCCTAAATCATCTAGCATTATTTTAATAACTAAAAAGGTGATACTTAGTTTTTACATCCAATCATCAATAATAAGATGTTCATAACTAGTAATCTATTGATTAGCTTATTCTACAATATTATAGCAGTAGATTTCTCTTCATCTGTCGGCATATAATTCTACGATGATGGATTTACCCTAACCGCCAAGCATCACGGGTTCGATTTTGTCAAAAGGTCGAAACCTTTCCAGGTATTAATCTCTCGTCTCACATCATCATAGGTGGCTGGCCATGTTAAATGGGATTTCTGGTACACTCAGGCAGTCACCACCCTCGTGGTATTTCGGCTCCCTCTTTCCGTACATTTTCCTTGTGGGTGATTGGCGAGGAATTAGGAAGAGCCACTCAATAAACGGGACCACAATAGAAATAAGTGCTCGCACTTTCGTGTCCCATCCCTGTTTCATGAAACGAATGAAATCAATCGATCAGTGAGACGAATGACGACGACTTCACTTTCCAGTGTACTTTCGAGTGCAATCTCCGTTTTGTGATCATAGATTGTAAAATGAAAGATATCAATCAAAGACATCAAATAATATGTTGCCCATCTGATGTTGATATTCTGTACGCGTGTCAGATAATTAAAGCCAATCACAGCGCACCTCCTATCGGGCTTCGGCTGCTTCTGGGTCGGCTTAGAAATTATGATAGCTTCGTTATGAATGGTTGTAACGGTCGGCGCAAGCGCAGAGGCTCACTGAAATACACGTGTAAGTGTTATGGTTGTACCGGAAATGTCCAACTGTACATGGTGAGTACTTTTGTTACACAATTATAGACACGCGATATGTGAATAACTTGTTGTTATTAAAAAGAAACATGTAGAAGTAAGGGATAAAGTTTTACAGGTAGATCTATATTTGCTCCGTAAGTTTTGTTTTGGTTATTTTACTAAACAAACATAACGTTTTGAAAATCATTCCCACAATAACAACTGTATGATCATTTAAATTAGTGTTATTTCTTCAAATAATGACTTATAATTAGCCCCGTCATTTATATGTCGCCATTTTATTTTCTCCAATTGTGTACTTGTAGCTTTAAGTTAATTATGCCGAAGAGCTACATTTATTATGTTGCGAATGTAAACGATTTTGATGTAAAATTATGGAAGCGTTTGTTTTGGACTTGCAACCTCTAATCGTTAGGTTATGTAAAATCCTTTGTGTGCCATAATGATGATTTTTTTTTTGAAATATAGGACACTAATTTAGTTTAAACTGTAGTCGCTGTTATAAAAGTGCAATTTGGGGGTCAACTAACCTCAATATTATCTTCGCAAAATCTCTGTCTATGTTGGTTTGTTTACATGTAAGTTTTTTGATAAAAGAATTATTTACTTTGGAAGTAAATATACGACGGTATTATGTTGTAAACGTAGGACTTAATATTGAGAACATCAAACATTTTATATACACACACACACGCATGCACACAAACACACACACACACGTACAGTAAATCAGTTTTGCAAAATTGGCGGTTTCAAATATTCTTGTGCTCAAGAAAATGTTATTTGCTAAGAAATAATTTGAGCTTATAGCAAGTCTTGCTACACAAACATTTACTCAACACCTTTACATTTATGCTCTTTTGTTGTATTTTTACCTGGTCTGTATTTACCATAACCCACACACTGACCCGTCCAATCTCCAACCAAACAATAAAGCTTCTGTTAATCAATGCTATGTTCTGATAAGCGATCAAGACTTCGAATAAGTTTACACAATCATAAACTTCAGGGAATACGCATCACCCTTTCTAAGCATAGTGTCATGTTTATAAATATCCTTCCGAAGTATCTTTCATGTGATACCTTTAGTGGCTTTATTGTTCCACATAAGTAATATACATATTTCGCCTCCAAGATGAAACATCGTCAACTTTCCTTGATCATTTGCCGATTACGCGATTTCCGAAGGTTGCGCTGTATACTAGAGAGTTCAACTAAATCTTAATTTGCATATGGATATGGATATGAACGTGAATAGCAAATTTACATCCACCTCAAAATGGGGGGGGGGGGATATCTAATTTGATGGTGTGGTGGCGAATTCGTGGATGAAAGTGGTGATTTGTATAAACCTGTGGTTCTATAACTTGCATACAAGAACCACATTTACTATACATATTTAGCATACATTCTAGATCTGCATCTTTAAAGCGCCATCTTCAATATTCTATTCCCTTATAGAAAATCGGCTACGCGGCTATTAGATTCACCTATTTTACCCCCCCCCACGCTGCCTTTTATATATCAACGAGCAATAATAAGACACCTGAAGTACGACACATTTTATTATGATGTATTTACACAAGCTTTCCTATAAAATCAATCACATCAGTTGCTAAATGACATCTGGAGTAAACCAATGCCACTGACAGCAGCGTGGACGGCACGATATTTATATACATGTATGTGTGATTAAAGCAATTGTTTGGTGCCGAATATCGTTTTCAAGTGATTCTAAAAACAATTACTTTAGCAGCATTATTAATCACTCTATATCTCAAATAAAGTACGCGTTTCTTTTGCTAGAAGCGTGGGAATTAGTTTGTATTTACATGAATCAATTCGATCTGGCCCTCGTGGCTATTAAATTATAAAACAGAATATGCATGAGAATGCCTTATATGGCATTCGATTGCTGATCGGGATTAGAATTTCTGTATACGGACAATTATAATATCAATATATTGTAATGCCTTTAGCATTTATTAAAATCACAGCTGTGATAAATTTCAAATATTAAATGGCTAGAAATATTCTTATCTACAGTTTTCTATAAGGAAATATATATTTCGCGGTAGAATGAAAATATCCAAAGAATCGCTTTAATTAAAGTGTTGAATGAAAGTTAAATATATTACGAGGTGAAATAATTAGCCTTACCTCGACAATTTTAATATTTAAATTAAATAAGGACATCACATCAGTCCGTTCACACAGGACTACACTGAATAAATACAATACTTATAACAAATCCTGAAGATGAGTGGCTCGGCAGATAACATGGAGGACAGTTTTCGCAAGTACAGATAAACAAACAGGCGTGCCCGCACGCAAACACCCACTCACACCAACAGCATCAATATATAAATTACAATTATCACACACGCACACACACTGATATGCACACATTAAATTGTTGTCTAGCTAAATTACAGGTGTAGCGTTCTAACTACAACAGTATGTACTATGAGTGTTTGATTGGGTGTACATGTAAAAATAGGTGTGTGTGCGTATGTGTGTGCACGTACCTAAATAAATGCACTCATTCATTTATATTTATATGTATATTCATCTATAATAAACGGCATGTTGTGTTTGGTCGCTTTCGCTTTTTCGATAGCGCCGCCCTGGCGGCCGTTTCGAAAATAAACTCCACCCCGTCACGAGTTTTAGCCGAGCACTCTAGATACGCATGCGCGCCAATTTTGGTCGCTAACTGCGAGGCGGCAGCATGTGAGACGGGTTTCATGTTCCGATTGGCCAGATTACTTATCGTGGTCGGATCATTCCGGAGATCACATTTATTGCCAACAAGGATGAACGGCGTTGACGGACAGAAGTGTTTAATTTCAGGCAGCCATTTTTCCACAACGTTCTCCAAGCTATCCGGATTGTCAATAGAGAAGCATATCAGGACGACATCTGTTTCAGGATACGAAAGTGGCCTGTAATAAATTAAAAAAACGTGTAATGTGTATGTGTGGATAAGTGTGTGTGTGTGTGTGTGTGATGTGTGTGTGATGTGTGTGTGTGTGTGTGTGTGTGTGTGCGCGCACGCGTGCGGATAAGTACATATGTACATATAAGACTATACGGTGCAGAGTGCAAAGTACCTTTAACCATTGGAGCCCTAGAGAGCTGATAAAGGTGCATCAGCAAAACAAAATTTTCCTGGCCCTAAGTTAACCTTACGGATAATATGGCCCTTTGAGTTTCTTATGATGCTATCATAGCGTGTCCATTATGGCGGCGTGCAAACAAGTAAAGACCGTTTTCAACGTGAAAGCCAATGTACGGCTTTAATACTATCAAGTATGACACATAGGTCGTGGGCTAGCTCAGCCGCAAATACGCATGAATCTTTCAAAGAGAGTGTAAGTTAGCTGGTTGTATTTTATTCCCAAAAAAGGAACCGATCTATTAGCCCAAATAGTTGGAAATATTTCGATAAACAAAATCCATAAATGTCGATCTGATAATCAGAATCGATTTATTTGTATGTAACCATACATCTGTCGATTTAGGCGACGATCAATGAATGTTTCCCTTCCTGTTTAGATTAGTACACGTTAAACACTATATAACAAAGCTAGGCCACCGTTGTTCTCACCGAACACAATATTTACCGGAGTCTGTCGTAATCTTCTTGTCCTGCCGTATCCCACAATGCCAGCTCTACTTCATGATTGTCGACAACGATGTCGTTGACGTAAGTCTCGAAGACCGTTGGAATGTAGCGGTAGGGGAATTCGTCTTTGATGAAGACGATCAACAGACAGGTCTTCCCGCACTCGCCATCCCCAACAACAACCAGCTTCCTTCGACACTGAAACAATTATAAAGCGGGTAGCGTTTATTTTAAGATGTCGTCGCGTGCATTCCATTTACATTTACGTTCACCGAAACGATACTAAATGTAAACACACCTAGTAGTATACTAGTAGGTGAAGTGTGATACCGCGTATTGCAAAAAATGTAAATGAACGAAAGAACGAACGAACGAACGAATTCATTTCTCTTCGTGATTTCCATAAACACAATTTTACAAGAGCATTTACATAAATGTTTTTTAAATCATATATGCGATTATAGCCGTATTATGTTCCCACTAAATTAGGCAGTGACATCGACTGTTAGATATTTTAATAATAATAATAATAATAATAATAATAATAATAATAGTAATAGTAATCGGCAACTGAATCATTGGCAACCAATCAGAGTAAAAACATATAATCAAATAGGTGTTTCCTTTACGTAACAGCAACTTATTCCAAAGAAAAGCCCGAAAGGTGAAAATATAAAATCGGTATTAATAGACTGGACAGGGGAAAAACATGCGCATGTTCTGAGACGGAAATGTGAACTTGGGAATGTCATGACGTGTAACCACACGTGATTCATCGACCTCATTCCGTCACTCAGCTGCAGAAAAGAAAACCAAAGTACAGTAAAATATATCCACCACGTTTGGATATTGAGAAAAGGTTACCGCGAATCTTACTTGTATCATAAACACACACACACGCACGTGCGCGCGCGCACGCGCACACACACAAACACACAGAGAGGGGGTGGCGGGAAGCACGAAATTCATTAACGTTATAACCATGATGTCACACGTACTCAGTCACAATATTTAATTTACACAAGGATGCCAATAGAGTCTAGGCGTTTGTATTTATTTAACACTCGACTAGAATTCTAGAATTAAAAATACTTGAAATATCTATTTGTCGAGGACAAGCAGTTATCGGCTTTTGTAGGAAAAGGCCTTTTATTATTTTCTATCTTCAGACTATTCCGTTTGACATTTACCGCTTTGAGGACACGTCGGGCGGAAGTCGAGGCAGTCACGGTAAACGTGATCAGATTACATAACATCTCAGTACTTAAAACAGTATGATAGTTCACTCACCGGCTCGCTCACACACACACACACACACACACACACACACACACACACACACACACACACACACACACACAACACTATATATATATATATATATACACACACAGACACACACATATTCACCGATTCACCAGCTGTCATAATAAATTACTTATAAACACACTTGGTGCGCCAAAACACGCGCCAGATGACACAATTTACGCTCTATCATCTTCCAAATGCTCCACTAGCCCGAAGTGGTCTGGTGACAGATAAAGATGTCTTATTTCCGCAGGGCTATACAGGCACATGTCTGTTTATTTGTATGTGTGCGTAGCTCTCTCTCTCTCTCTCTCTCTCTCTATGTGTGTGTTTGTGTGTGTGCGTACGTGTGTCTCTCTGTGTGTGTGTGTGTGTGTGTGTGTGTGTGTGTGTGTGTACTCGGGCTTGTAACATACACCGAATTAGTAGGCCCTATTGTAGCTTTCTTTGTTCGGGGCAGTGACGGCTATGGATGAGTCTGACGACATTATATTGTCACATAGACATATCACAAGTCAGGTGCTTCAACAGAGAGGCCCGACCCATAAAGTTCTTATACTTAGGCCTCTGAATTCACCGATAAACAATGATATTCTTATTAGCTTTTATACGATTACATTATGAAGTAATCATGATTACAATCACGATTACTTCATAATGTAATCGATTAAATTAAGAATGAATACAATCGTAATCATGGTATTTTCAAGTAATCGTAATCTATTACCTTGGTCATGTAATCACCCCAACCCTGATTACTGTAGAGCGCCTTTGAATGGTTCCAGTTAGCAATTAATAATTAAACCTACCTCATTATTATTATTATTATTATTATTATTATTATGTTTTGTTTTCCTAGACTTTTGTAGTAAATCATCAAAATCGGTTCAGACAAGTGTATGCACTTCAAAGGCTACCGTTTTCCAGGAAACGCAAACATAAACAGTTCAACATTCAATGAACATAACGTTTTTCGCGGATATTTCGAATAGAGTGTATTATTTTAACAAATACACGTATTAAATAGGTTTCGTCTTATTTTGGTACTCTAATTCGAAGAATAACCACAGATGAACTCCGGCGATTTGAGAAAGCTCCACCTCACACAGTTGCTCAGAAAGTTCTCGGAATATTTTAGGGCGATATTTGGTGTATTCACTGGTTAATTAACTGACGGCCTTAAAGGCGCATCCTTAACAATTGCATAACGAGAATTTAGAATGAGTCATAGTAGCTGAATGGATAGCATCCCGAAATGACGCATCTCTCACTCACTCCCTGTGAGTGCGTGCGCGCGTGCGTGCGTGTGTATGTATGTGTGTATGTGTGCGTGCGTGCGTCTGTGTCAATATAAGTATATATGATGGCGTTGGTTCAGGGTAACAATACATAAAAAACGTGCATAAAAACCTATACCACCACAAATCTACACATCCATAAATCAATAATATATACACATATATGTATATAAACCTACATAGACATAAACCATTACCTTGATAATACTTCTGGGCTGTCTATTTAACTACTTATCTATGTTATTTGTATTTTATGAGTCACACACACAAACACACACACAAACACACACACACACACACACATACACACACTCTCTCTCTCTCTCTCTCTCTCTATATATATATATATATATAAGAAGACCCCTTTAGTATCTCTCTCTCTCTCTCTGTCTGTATGTGTGTGTGTGTGTGTGTGTGTGTGTGTGCAAGCATTCTTATCTCTCATTAAATAAATAAATCCAGTCTCGTAATCAGTACTCAAGCCATACCCCCCCCCCCCCTACCCCGTATAACATAACAAACTCATGTCTCTGATCAATAAATAAAGACTCAGAATAAAAGTGTGTAAATGTTGAACGTAGAGGAAAGCCAGTCAGTGTGTGTGTGTGTGTGTGGGGGTGTGTGCGTGCGTGCGTGCGTGTGTCTCTGCACCGACTTATTAACAACTTGGCTTCACATTCCAAATCGAGCAATTTATTATTAGCCAAGCGGTGGTTCTCCGAAGCCCGAAAGCCAGTTATAGACGTGTAAAGATGTGCGTAACAAGCCAATCGAAAAATAGAATTATGATACCATGAAGGACCAGGCCTGCTCGTCTAACTGGCGATCTGCCAAGGCCGAGCCATAAAATTGGTCGAACCCGTACGGATTTAATCTAAATTAACAGCCCTGATTTGCTTGCTTGCCAATTGCGTTGTTTAGATGACATGCCACTTGTCCCCGTGGTTGAAGTCTGTCCATAAAGCACATGGCAGCATAGCAGGTGACTTAATTTAAGTGTGAAACGAATGCGCGGCCCTTGCCGTAGCTGTTAGATAAGCTTATGAAATTATTATAAAGTATACGCATCGTATGAACTGACCTTGTGAAGTTCTTGCGTTCCTTCTCGGCCTGTATATTTTTTGTTCCTTCTAAAGGAGAGATTTCTGGACATATTTATTCGTCGGACTGTCCTTTTGCTCGTAAATGTAGCTGATCTAACCCTATCCTATCCAACCATAACACATGTGACGACGTAAACGGTGGCCCCCGGTATTTATACCGCCGTACGCGGTTACTATAAATAGAAGCAGGATTGTCGTCGCTCATTGGCCGATGCGTATTGACGTCTGCGCATTTTCCGAACTGTTATTGGCCGGTCTCATTGTCGGAATTCCCCCGCACTGGTCAGACCACGTCCTTTGCACAAGCTGTTACCAAACTACTAGCCTACGAAGTCCCCCTTTTCTCGAATTGTGTGTGTGATTAATTGCTGTGGGGCTTCAGTCTTCCGTCAAAAATAAGCTTAGAGTTTTATATGACGTCTAGTGGATTCATTATAGCAAATTTGATTCTTAATTTGGTTCAGTGACAATATGAACCCTAAAGTACCCTATCATCAATACTACTACTACAACTAATAATAATAATAATAATAATAACAATAACAATAATAATAATAATAAACTTGTCCAATCTAATCTATCTATCTAAGATTCATAGCAAACAAGAAACTGTTAAGAAAGTACAATTTGCCAATGGAACTTATAACTATTCCCCTAACTCATAAATAGTTAGGCCAAACTATAAAGGTTCTACAGCCACTGGTGTTGAAAGGATTTTATCTGCCGGCGTACTGTCGTCGCCATAACACTACGCGCGGTGTCTCGGACTGATAATTAAACAAACAAATTCTCCACATGGTAGGTGGAATTTAATTTAGCCTTTGCGGTGTTCCAGAAAGAGACTATGGCGTCACATTAGGACTGTCCCGACAAGTTCGGGCTGAAGCGGTGATGGTTTTTTTTTGGTCAGGTGTACGAGCGTTTGTTGGTGATGTTTCCCGTGACTGGCCCCGACGAGAAGAGGCGAGAAAGAAAACCACTCCGTGGGCGAGCCAGCCGAGCCAGCAAATAGCCGTATAACCTTTGGCCTGACCCACATACCCACTCGACGCATGGATACGCCCGATTGGTTCCTGGTCGCGACAGCGTAAACAAATCCACGTGTTCAACAGCTACATTACGGCCCAATTAACAACGAGGCCAAACCTGAAAAGATAAAAGATAGCCCCGTTGGTGCTGGCGAGAAGTGTTTAAAATGGCGCTGAGAATTTAACTTCCTTCTCGTGGAATAATCCGAAGAACGCGTTTCGTGGCAATTTGGGATAACTATAATTCGTCAGAAAACGTAGGTAGTATGAGCACTCGCTATTACCTACTAGATTCAATGTAGTTTGTAAAAGGTTCACAAGCCGTCGATCTGGGCCGTATAAAATTTGGTACCCCAGTCTTTAACCCAACTATACAGATGACAGTCTGACTCTGGTACGGTAGGTACTTCTCTGTAATACACAGCGCTATATCCATTTTGCGGATCTACTGAATAATTTTATTCATATCTGTTTTTAATATTATTTATATAAACGTTAATATTATATATATATGTGTGTGTGTGTGTGGTGTGTGTTTGTGTGTGTGTGCCCTCAAAAGATTCTCTCTCTCTCTCTCTCTCTCTCTCTCTCTATATATATATATATATATATATATATATATATGTACACACACACACACACACACACGTATTTCACTAAGGCATTAACTATTGGAGCTCTAGGGAGCTGATAAGAGTGCCTCAGCCTATATTACACAGCTAATATTAATCGATCTAGATTTTTTACGGGATTCAGAGTTGATCGATGAATTCTGTAATCAAGAATCGGAACACATCAACGCCATTTTGTTTACCATCTTTGTATTATAATGTCTATCACATTTGACAAACTGAGAAATATTGTTTTAAACACTCCATACACAAACTAACCGATTATCATATACCACGCAACAAATATTGAGCTTATAATTGGGTTAGCCACTTGCTAAAAGGTGCAAACACATATGAGAGAACGCGGATACTGTTCCGTGTACGCGTGTTTTTGTATGTGGCGCAGTGTTAATACTAGATTGTATATGTATGTATTAGCTTTTATGTGAATATAATACTCGCTATGGTACCGACTATAGGCTTGTTTTACTGGTCACGGTTCAGTGATCAGGCTAGACCATGTTAACTGAAGCACGGCGTGACTCTCCGATAGCCCAGTGGTTAGAACACTGCGCTGCAAACCTCCAGGTTATTAGTTCGAATCTGGTTCATACCTGTGTTTGTGGGATTTGGCCATGAGTTGCAGACGTAAATACATAAATCCATTTGCCCTCACCTAATTTTGTTTATTTTATATTATTTAATTTCAGGTGGATTTACCTTACCAGGGACATTTCAAACAAGGGAAGCGTCCTTGCTTTCCCCAACCCAAATCCTGTGAATCTGTACCAATCTTCTCGACAATTATAAATGCATCATCAATAATAATCCGTCCCAACGAACGAGTTACTCAGTCATATCGGAGTCGTTGCAGCCAATCGGTGAGTGAGTAAGTGAATTAATGAGTGAGTAGGTGCTTCCAAGAACATTTGGGCGATGGGCTACTACTTGGGAAAATGAGAACACCGAAATATGAACACACAACCGAAGGGTTACTTCGAGGCGACTGATGTCAACACTACATAGAGAATCTATTTTTCCATGATGACTCACTCTAAAGTACCAACATAAAACTCGTTTTACAATATATTACTACATTATTAATATATTGCTGATGGAGAATATATATATATATATATATATATATATTTATTCAAATTTCTTCCGTTCAGATTTCACTCTGTATTCAACATAAAACAAGCCATTAGTACTCTACATGACTCGGCATACGTTTCTTTCGTTGGTGACAGAATATCTAAAAAATTTAAATACACATGTTAAAGGTATATACGATAACAGTGGGGATTGTATGCACGTGAAAGTTGTCTAGACCGACATATTAAACGTAGAGTATAAATTCAGATCATGACAGCGAAAGTTGAGAGCCTTCTCGGGAGCGGGGGGGGGGGTCGTATGGCGCTCAGCCATCCATGATATTTGACGGAGTTGACCTAATCTAGGTCAACCATTTGCTACCGAAGTCGAGTTCTGTTATGTTATGCTTTTACCAGTAACTAACAGCTATAGTATGTATTGTTGCCCAGACGTCAGATTGGTACCACTTTGTGGATGTTGACGTCGTTGTCACGCTCTGCTTGTCCTAGATTTGTCACATCTGCCTTATCCTTCCTCCCTTCGCTGTTTGGCAGTCCTAGCCCGTTTGTTAACCCTTCGTACTGGGTACTGTTATGTCTTACATGTCCCGCTCTGTGTTGGGATGATGTCAAAATGTCTACCTCTCTAAGTAGTTAAAGCATTCGCCCTGAGTTAGGTCTCATTCTATTTTTGTCCTTGCTCGTTTTGAATTGCTTCTGGATAGGTGATCTTTTGATCCTAGATTAGGGAAAATAAGGTATTTAATTTTAGCTTAGCTGCTTGAACGTTCACCGGCGAAGAACACCGTGGAATCCAAAAGATATTACGGGAACAGGATCCACATTTGCCGCGCGGAGCGCCCTTGTTCCGGGTCAAACAAGCCGTAAATATCCCTCCATTGTCGTGCTGAGCTTCTCGATCTCCTGCTTAATTTATCGTCTGCTTTTCGATGTCTGTGCAAAAGTTGGTCTTCAATGCTTTGAAAAATATGTGGTATTGAAATTGCATATTGTGAGTTTAGTGTGACAACTTTTGCTTAATTAACTCGGATTAGTTTTCATTTATAAATCCAAATGATCTTTTTGGGAAAGGAGAAATCAATGGTTTGCTGTGTTAATTGAAGTTCACTGGCCAAATTAATTTTCAAAAGAAATGATAACTACTGAAATGACAATTATTACTAGATAATTCATTATTGGTAACTATTTTCTGTATTTGAATTTCCGATAGGACCGTAGTTATAACTGAACATAACCTTTGAACTAATATTTGGTATATACACCCTGGTGGTGTCACGAGGTACTCCATTAATTCCCAATTTCCTCATTTAGGTAGCCATTTTATGCCTTGATTTCCTGGTGAATTTTGTTTCAAAATTAAGTAATCGTCTGAAGGGGTATTTGGAGGTGATCTCTTTGGATTAATCTTCGGTGGGATTTGCATTCCATCCATGAAACCTTTCTCTTTTTTTAAATTCATGAACTACACTGTTACGATAAAAAAATCTAAGAAATAATTTAATTACTTACAAGAGAAGTTTAAGTGCAGTACATATTTTACTTTAGCGAAATAATTAAGTAACAGGAAATGACCCTAATGCAAAGTATTTGCCGGATTCCATTTTAAATGATTTTCTCGTTGGCAATGTTTTCCCTATACAATATAATTTTCATAGGTAACAAGGTTACTCTATACAGTTATATTTAGCGGTTATTTTTAGAAAGCTAATAACAGACTGAAATGACACATTTGAGGATTGCTGGATATCGACAGGATATGAGCAGAGTACCAGTGAGTCTCAAAGCATCCAGACTGTTCTGTTTCTCAGGTCAAGCTTTCGGGAATTGAGCACCCGCTTGGCACATCTACAAATGGAAATAACAAAATGAAAACATTAAAGATAGATTAAAACATTGAGCCTTTCCTGTTAGTAACATCGTCGGGGATTTGACAACCAAACCAATGATAGCGATTGCAAAGCGCAAAAAAAGGATCACGTACATAACCGAATTCATTCCCATCTTTTGGGCAGCCGTCTTTCAGAAAGTATCATACGCCATAATGGATAGAACACAAACACACGAATCTAAATTGGAATCCCCTATTAATCTAATACAATCTTTTATTGTAGGGACAGCGAACGTATTTGTTGTTGTTGTGGTTTTGTTGCCGTCGTTCACATCTGATCGCAATCACCATTGACCTTAACAGCAGCAGACCAATCAGGTCTGTGGGTGACCTGACCTAAATAAAATGTAGACATTGCAATATTTCGAATCGGTTTTGACTTCCTGGATCGCTTGAACACTTGATAACTTGCTATCAATTACTATTATTATTATTATTATTATTATTACTATTATTATTATTATTATTATTATTATTATTATACTAATTGTGTTCGTCGGATTAAATCTGTTGACAATTAGCCTAAAACAGCAAACAAAAAGGCATTTGTCCTTGGACTATTTCGCGATAACAATAAAGGAAAAATATCTTAAAGTCGCCAGGATACGCCTATATGACAACAACGAGTTAGTCCTGGACAGGTAACACCAGCCGCTGAACAGCCACCACTGATACTAGACTCAGCTTCGTACACATCCACTACATCCACCTCACCCATCGCATCCGCTATACATCCACCACATCCACGCCTCTTTAATGAAATAAATGCCGGCCGCATTCGTGTATCATCCCCCGCATACAACCGGCATCGATCGCTTCGTTCCTTGAACATATAGCTCCTGTCTGTACCGAGGCTTGAACATACAACTCCTGTCTGTACCGAGGCTTGAACATGTAATTCCTGTCTGTATAGAGCCCTGGACATATAGCTCCTGTCTGTATAGAGCCTTGAACATATAGCTCCTGCCTGTATAGAGCATTGAACATATAGCTCCTGTCTGTACCGAGGCTTGAACATGTAATTCCTGTCTGTATAGAGCCCTGGACATATAGCTCCTGTCTGTATAGAGCCTTGAACATATAGCTCCTGCCTGTATAGAGCATTGAACATATAGCTCCTGTCTGTATAGAGCCTTGAACATATAGCTCCTGTCTGTACCGAGGCTTGAACATATGGCTCCTGTCTATATAGAGCCTTGAACATATAGTTCCTGTCTGTACCGAGGCTTGAACATACAGCTCCTGTCTGTATAGAGCCTTGAACATATAGCTCCTGTCTGTACCGAGGCTTGAACATATGGCTCCTGTCTGTATAGAGCCTTGAACATATAGCTCCTGTCTGTACCGAGGCTTGAACATACAGTTCCTGTCTGTACCGAGGCTTGAACATGTAACTCCTGTCTGTATAGAGCCTTGAACATACAGCTCCTGTCTGTACCGAAGCTGGAACACATACCTCCTGTCTGTTCCGAAGCTTGAACATACAGTTCCTGTCTGTACCGAAGCTGGAACATATACCTCCTGTCTGTTCCGAAGCTTGAACATATAGCTCCTGTCTGTTCCGAAGTTTGAACATATACCTCCTGTCTGTACCGAAGCTTCAGACAGACCGGTTTAGTCGTCCTCCTTGTTGTCTGTTATGACTGATAGAACCGACCCTAAAAGATCCATTTTCGTTGCCTTTTTTATTGTTATTAGATATACTACTCACTAAATCTTTGACAGGTTCCGGTTATCATCGCAGATTGACGTCATCATGGCAAGGAATTCCAGCTTCACGGATACTCTTCTTAGTGATGATGAGCTCGTCAATAAACAACTGGCCAAGCTACATGGCGGCACCCAGAGATTTAAAACTCTGGCTAGAAGTAAGAAATTTTTTCACTTTATCCCATTACTAATGTATATCGTTATTATTATTAATATTATTATTATGTTGTGTGTGTAAAATTATGCACCAAAGACGATTTTTGTATGAAAAGGAGCATTTTCGTGATGATACGTGTGAAGTCTAATCACACACACACACACGCACACACACACACACACACACACACACTCTCTCTCTCTCTCTCTCTCTCGGTGTGTGTTTGTGTGTGTGTGTGTGTGTGTTCGGCTGGATGCGAACACGGCCTCGTATTTGCGTCTCTTTTACATACGTCTCACCAGTAAAATTGTCCAAGAAGAAATTCGACACGGCGACCCGGCTGAAGGACATGTGGACGAAGGAAGATGAGAAGTCTCACGAGTACAAGGTCTTCATCCTGGACACCAAGCCGCTTCAGACGAAGGAGAAGTGGAATGAGCTGATCCAGAAGGGCATCACACACCTGACGATCGAAGACAACGACAACAAGCTGAAAGCCATTTCGCCGGATGTCTCCAATATCCTGACGCTGCGTTCGTTCACTCTGATATGGAGCAAGGTCAAGACCATCCCGGATCACCTCCTCCAGATGGATCACCTGAGCGAGCTGCGCTTCGACAAGTGTGCGCTGAAGAGCATCGACAACATTCAGCTCGGCCAAGCCCTACGCCACCTGGAGCTGACCAACGCCGGCCTGAAGACGATCCCGCTCGAGATCGGGAACGTGACGGCGCTGATGACGCTGAATCTGACCGGCAACCAGCTGAAGACACTGCCCATCAGCATGGCTAACCTGAATCAGCTCCAGACTCTGAAGGCCTGCGGGAACAAATTCAGCGTCGTGCCAGCCTGCATCGAAGAGCTGAAGACTCTGGACACACTGGATCTGAGCCAGAATCACATCGGACAGATTCCGGACGGGATCGGCAACCTTTCGTCGCTGACTACCCTGCGCATGTCGCACAACAACATCGCCATCCTGCCAGCTTCGTTTGTCAATTTGAAACGGCTCGTGAACCTCTACCTCGGCTACAACGCCTTCGCCGAGGTGCCAGAGCAGCTCGCAAACTTATCGGCTCTCCAGGCGCTCAACATGGCATCGAACGGCATAAAGACGATCAAAGCGACACCGAAGTCCCTGAAGATCCTCCTGCTGGACAAGAACCAGCTCGAAGAACTGCCGCCGGCAGTATTCGAGTGCGAACATTTGGAAGTGCTCCAGGTGGCCAACAACAGAATCGGCGAGATCCCGGCCCAGATCGACCGACTGGAGATGCTGCGCACCCTTCACGCCGGCGGCAATCCGCTGAGCGGGATTCCAGCCGATCGCTGCCTGCCGCCGCAGCTACGCCATCTCAGCCTGTGCGATACGAGAATAAAGAACCCACCGGCTCAGCTGCGCCGCCTGCAAAACCTTCACCTGCTCGACTTGCAAAGGACCGAAGTGAAAGAAAGCTATCGCCGCGTGCTGCAAGCCGACGACATAAAACTGTTGGTGGCTGACTTGACGCCAGAAGACGGACAACAGGAAGAGAACAAGGTGTCGAGCGGAGATGCCACTGGTCCGTTGAAGTCACAGGGTTCCAAGATTAAAAGGGAGACCCTGTATCCACCTTCCTAACTGTTGATGCTCATGCCGCTTTGATGACTCGGCAGCGAGGTCTCTGCCTAGTCGAATACAACCTAACAGTGAATAGATGGACGTATTGTCATTAACCGGGGCTTAAATTTACTAATTGATTGTGCACATGCGAGCGTGCTGGTGCGTGCGTGTGCGTGTGTTAGTCTCAGCTTTATTTCTAATTGATCTATTGTGGGGAAGAGAGATGGAATAAAGACAAATTAACTGCCATCCAAATATTTGTTCCTCTACAAAATACACATATATACAACGATATATATCGGAATAGAAAGGTGAAATAGAACACCTACACGTGCGCGCGTCCACTTATATTGACCGGTGCCGACAACAACAATTACTACTAATATATATATATATATATATATATATATATATATATATATATATATATATAATTATATCCATTTATTAAAAGAAAATATCAGCTAGTTGAGTCTGTGTATTCCTTAGAAAATCATTGGAATTATATGTATAACAGTTACGATGTACAAATGCCAGACACTCTAAGGTGAACCCTTACTCGAATCGATCAAGAGAAAGAGTCCTCATGTAACATAATCGGCTCCATGTCATGGATACTCCTCCTTTCTATTTTTAACTTGATAAACAGGATGACTACATTAGCATATCATTGGAAACGGCTATCCATATACTTATGCCGCGTACTCGTGCGAATAAGAGCCCCGGCGGCTATTTAATTCAAGCACGGTTTTCCATCGGCGCCTATTCAAGCAGAGGCCGTTATTCTTTTTTATGAGTATTTACGGATGAAAAACTAAAATAACTGTGTAATTTCCGTTTCTTGTTGGTTTGAACTTCTGGAGAATCATCGCGTTTGTTGTTTCTGTCTGCCATCATTGAAACTCAGGAAAATCATGATAAATATAAGATTACACGGGGTACCCGATATATATATATATATATATATATATATATATATATATATATATATATATATATATATATAGTGTATAATATTGTATTGGAGACAGTGGGTAGATACGTGGCTCCTTTATCTCTCACCCTATCACCATAATAAACTCTCACCTACATAGTTATTTTAAAATATACAATCAGTCTGACTATTAGACAAATTCTACAAAAAGTACTTCGCTTTCATTTATAAAATCAAGAAAATTGGGATCTTAATATATATCATTTTATACATTGTGTGTGTGTGTGTGTGTGTATGTGTTTGTGTGTGTCGTAAATGCTGCAGGACGGTATTGTTGCATACACAAGAATAAGACATCCATCACGTGCGATTTCACAAAACAAACATAGCCAATCGACTAAATAAGTTAATTTTTCCCTTATAGAAACACAATTCTCCTTTTGTGGGGCAGAATTTTACTTCGAATTTGACATGGGCTTTTTGGCAGGTGTCGGTTTCGACTGAGGCCGTTTTGACTGAATTACACAGTGGCGCCCTCTCGTGAATGAGGAAGTGACGCCAAAGCAGACTGTTTATATTTAAGCTGTTTATATTTAAGCTCTCTGACCAAAGACCATATAGAATAAAACCGAACAGCGAGCGACAGCTTATGGCATTGTGTAAAATAAACTGTTAGCAGTGCCGTCTTGTGGAAAATATGGTAGACTATTTCTTATTTTCGAATGGAATTTCACCCGAGAAGTCGGCTTTAAACAAGCATTAGACAATCTAACTGGATATATTAAAGGATAAAAGTTAAATAAATGGGGAAAGGAGTAATATTGGCATTTATGGTATAGAGAAGGAGTGGGCTGGGACTATGAAATTAATTAGAAAGTTGGATTTGTCACTCATTTGGTCCAGTTGAAAAGTGTAAAAAGTAGGCCTAGTCACTAGTGTAGAATTAGTTTTTGCATGATTTAGTTTACGATACAAGGTACGTTATGATGTGTTGTGATCGATGCGTGTCTATATGACCAGTATTATTAATGATCATGTATTTCAGACACCACGTTATGTTTCTTTTACATAATCACCATGCTAAAACTATATTGGCCAATTGTAAAGTCATGGCCGGTTGTCGAATTAATCTATGTTATGAAGAATTAGTGATCGCCCGTACGTGCCGCTTAACGGCTTGTGGCCGACCAATTGTGGGATCAAATGGGTGTGAAATCATAGTGCTTCGATTGGTTGACGTGCGAAAGAAGTCGGTGGTTACCCGTTCCGTGCCGCTTGGCGATTTGTGGCCGGCCGGTTGTTGGGATCGCACGGGTGTAGATGTCGCAGCCGCGGGGTTTGTACTGTAATCATGTGTTCGTGGTGTGCGTTGAATGTGTGAAAGCTTCGTTAATGAATGTTTATAATGGTACAGCCAAGTCAGCGGAGATTGGATCAAGGGACATGCGAGTCTCCACTGGACAACACGCTGATTGTGCTCGGGGGGGAGAATTCCCCTTTATATACCTGTTTGGATGTGTGGGAGGAGTTTTAGTGGGGGATTGTTCCCGACTCAGCCAAGTCAGACGGTGATTGGCCCGGGTGATCATGTGGGGTCTACCGGACAACAACGTTGACGGTGCTGAGGACAATGTCCTATATACATCTGGATTTCTGGAGATTTTTTAGAGAATAGTAGTAGTAGAGGGGGTGGTTCTGGAGTGTATAGTTTCGAGGAGTGAATAGTTTTTGTAAAGTTTTGAGTAGAGGAATAAAGTAGATTCGAGACCACATGAGTTCTGAGTTTTAAGAGAGAACTTAGCTAAGGTTGGGATCCGGGACGGACGGACGGCCAAGCCGACCGCGTCCCAGATCTCGGCACTGTTTGTTTGTTTTGTTGTTCGGGGAGAATCCCCAGGCTGTCGCTCAATCAGCACAGCCTCTATGTTGGAGTGGCTGAGAAATCTCCCCCCCCCCACCACTCACAGGGGAGCAGTACGGAAAGATGGAGCCGAAATACCCTGAGGGTGGTCACTGCCAGAGTGTTTTACGTCATCAGGGTGTTTTTAACGTCCCCCTTTATTTTAAATAATTCAGTGGAGACGGCAGCGCCATTTAACGTGGTCAGCCACCCATCTCGGTACTTTTCACAATGAGCAAATATATTCTGGAAATAAAACAAGGCAGTGAGTTAAATTAGGGCACTTCATTATATGTAAATGTTATCACGTGACATGAAGGTAATATGAAATGAAAATAACACACATCATATATACAAGATCCACAACTAGAAAGTTTTGAATGTAATCCTCAAATATTCAATAAATGATATGTTCTGCTTTGTATTATTTACTGATATTGTCCAGAATATGTATTTTGAATTTGTTTACATAAAGACAGAAGAAGCAATAAGTGATGACACTGATCAATCAACAATGCCTTTATTTCAAACGTTTACAGTTCTTTTTACCTTTGCAACTATTGAATTCTTTACTATTCACATGTAAAACATGGTGTAGGCGGATATTAATATACAAGTGTACAACAAACTGTAATGTATTACAAGAATCACATTCTAACTTTCCTTGTATCCTTGACAGCATAAGTCTTACTAGTCTAGATCTAACTTTACTCATATGGGGGATCTTTTCAATATTAGTAAGGTGATAATTGATGTTTTACGACGACCACCTTTGTTGACATGATAGGCTAAATGGCCGAGTGACCTCCAAAGGTAATGAGGCGAAGTTAAAGAGGAGACAACGTTCAGATATGCCAACGCCGAGATTCGAACACGGGGGGTAGTGATCTGTGGTCCAACACACTACCGCT
Source organism: Paralvinella palmiformis (assembly GCA_025642065.1). NCBI lineage: Eukaryota > Metazoa > Annelida > Polychaeta > Terebellida > Alvinellidae > Paralvinella > Paralvinella palmiformis. The sequence continues at coordinate 410,687 of JAODUP010000128.1, read as the reverse complement.
AGACCAAGGAGGCGCCCTCAATATTATTAAGGAATTCTGCTTCTATCAATGTACACAATTCCATTAAATCTGAACTGGGCACAACAAGACCACCCAGTGGGAATATCTTGATACTACTTAGCAGCAATAAACACATGGGAAGAGTTTGATTTATTTAAAATACTAACTAAACCTGCAGCACATTTACTACACACCATTTTTGTAATTTTGTGAACAATTTATCCCTCTATATAAATGATGATAATGTCTTCGTCTACTGTAAGCTGAGTTTGAGGACTAAAAATAACCACGAAGGAACTGGTGGGTGTAGGGGCTTATTGGGTTTGACTGGAGCAATACATTTCGAATTAAATAGAAATGTATCGACATCCTGCTGACAGTTAGACAAATCACTTGTGAAAAAATACGATCATGATCTGTCAGAAGGCAATATGAAATTGTGTGGCACCAGGGTTGTCCCTGTGTCCACACTTTCACCCTCCCTGAAAATACTGGCAACTCCACGTGTTTTTGTGTTAATTTGGGAGCCATTCGGATAGGTAGCACTGAATTGCTACAGTAAAATGAAACCTAACTTTTTAAGATTGTTGTGTATATTCTTCAATAAATGTAGTGGACCATAGAAGACAATGCACTGAATTTTGTTGTGCATAAAATATGGCTTGCTAACTTTATGACCATTGATTGATTATTCGACCCTTGATCACATATTATAGCTTTGACAATAAAGCGACATGTTGACTTGCAATTTTAGTACGCTTCAAAAGAAGACTTTTCAGCAAATCAGCACTTGGAGTACTGCCGGTTACATAATAGCCAACTGGTTGCTTCCATTTACATGCTAAACCGTTCAACATAAACACAAACACTGGCAAAATAGTTATTGTAAATTTGAAAAGATGACAGTCCTGGAGATTTTATGCGACTGTTGTGGGAATGATGGGCCGCACAATAATTGCCTGTCTTCAAAACATTTTCTCTTATTGCCGGTTCATCAAAAACAATACAGCATAATTTCGACTGGTCTGCCATAACAGTAACTTTAATTTTGAAAGTGTCCAACAAACCTTTATTAAAATCTGGATAAATCTGCAATGTTGAAGTTGAGATGACACGAAATCAAGAGTTGGACCTGAGATGTGTTTAACAAGTTCCTTCACCAATTGAGCTACAGACGCGTCATCCGTAGCTGTTACATTGAGTTGAGTGGCTCTGAGCACATTCCATTTCAGCCTGGTAAGTTGTACACGTAGTCCAGATGTACATGCTTTGAGTTTCTTTTTCCTGTGGGTTAGATCAGTAGATGGTGACCATGACCATATTGGATCAACTGTAAGTAAAATTCACGTGATTTAATTATGACTAACCTCTAAGACTAAGTCAAATAACATGGATTATTTATTCAGTTAACCAAACTCGTGATAATGACAATGATAGCCATTTCTTCAACTTCAAAGGACTTGCAATATAAATATGTAAGATATCTCACAAATTTACATAGAACTTCAATCATTATTGAATGGCAGCCAGCGGCCGGACTGCCCTAAAGCTAAGCAGGCGATAATATAGGTATTTCGATTATTTCGCTCGGGTATACTCTTTCTCTATCATATTTGGCATGATATCTAGATCTACCTCTTTTCTCCCGTTGTAAATTTGAAAAATGATAGTCCTCGACATTTTACGCGACTGTTGTGGGAATGATGAGCCGCACAATAATCGCCTGTCTTCAATTGTTTAGATCTATTCATTAGTTTGGTTTTGTTATTCGGGGAGAATTCCCAGGCTGTCGCTTAATCAGCACAGCCTCTATGTTGGAGTGGTTGAGAACACTCCTCCCCCACCACTCACAGGGGAGCAGTACGGAAAGATGGAGCCGAAATACCCTGAGGGTGGTCACTGCCAGAGTGTTTGACGTCCTCAGGGGGTTTTTAACGTCCCCCTTTATTTTAAATAATTCAGTGGAGACGGCAGCGCCATTTAACGTGGTCAGCCACCCACGATGTTGTGATCCGAGAAATTAATCCCTGGAAAAGTTTTGACCTCTTACGGCGTTCGAACCTGCCACCGTTGGCACCAAGTGCTCGGTGCTTAACCGCTAGGCCACCATTTTTACTGTCATTGACCTAAATCACGTCAATGGATACAGCAGCAGGGGGGGGAGGTGATCATACCTCGTATTTTTGTCCGCCAAGGCACCCAGCTCCCATTCCGAGGGGCCCTTTAAAAATACGAGGTAAAAAATATTTAGGCACCTACACACGCGGCGACGCTCCGCCCCCGTTCCGGCACTTCCTACCACCCTGGCGGGCCCCCAGCCTATGTTCCACATAGCTCCCAGCTGACCTCAAGCCAGTTTCGAGGCCCAGGACAACTGGAGGCCCGATAATGGTAGAGAGGAGTCCCACTCCGTTGAGTCCAATCCCCATGCTAGCTGCTAGCAATGCTGTGTCGAGGCCGTCGATAGCATTGACCCCACGGCAGTATTTTTTGTACAGCTGATCCCTTTTATCCCGATCCTCTTCAAGGCGTTTTTTTCAGCTGGGAAATCTCCTGAAGCCGGTAAGAATGAGAAGGGTCGCAGACCCAGCGGATCGATGTAATGAAGCCACATCTGGATAAAGGGTTGTTGTCTTTGACGAAGGTACGTCAACAGCTTCTGTTACGGAGTACAGTCGCTTGCTGGCGGAGCAGTTGCTTGCTTCATGGTATACCGAAGGTATATATGATACAAAAGTTACAAATTGAGTTCAATTGTGAGGGAGACGCTCGGGATAGCCACATCTAAACGCTGATTCGTCCGATGTGCATCGACGCAGTTGGTATGGAAGGTCCAGACTCCGGATCCGTAGGAGCAGTTAATGCCAAGGGTGTCCCCCGCGGTGAGGATCACGAGGCCAGAGAGGTGAAACGAATGCCAGTCGGACAGACGGGACGTCCGATTATAAACACAATACACGATGTTTGTGTCTGTGGCACACATCACCGAACCATTTCTACTCGTGTAGACGTCAGCAAGAGACCCAGTACCGGCCGAGACTTGTATTCTCAGATTAGCCGAGATCGAGTACACTCCGCCGACGGGCGCGGTGAAGAGTCCGGTCGCGAAATTCCAGGAAGAGGCGCTGATACCGTGCGCGTGCTGGAAGATGCTTCCGATCGCGGTATGATTCGCGGTCCCAACGTCTAGCTCTGCGTTGTCCGAAGCCCCGATGCCAACCCGGGTGGTAATGTACACACGGCTAGTCCGGGCATCGACATAGTTTTTGGTGGCAGCGTCTTGCAGGTCTACGGGTTCGCGTAACGACTTGATACGACCGGATGAGAATTCGCAGACAGTGGTTTCTGTCGGGGTATCATCCGTGTTCCGTAATTCCAGGCGCCCGGAGGAATTCCATCCAAGCTGATAAAACTCCGTGTCGGTATTGTACCGCCAAATTTCCCAATATTACGCTTATCCCACGAACTTCCAGAGCGAAGTCCACCCCTCCGGTGATTGCAATGATGCTCTCGTGGCCGGGTGGCCGACGAGGTATTAACGATAAGGGTTCCGGACATCGTGTCTCCTGCCTTGAAGACACGTAGATGATCCCTCTTATCAACGTAGCTTATTTCAGCATAGCCTGAGAGTTCTTGTCCCGAAGGGACATCACTATCTTGACAAGGGCCGTAAATACTCATTATTCGATAAATTCCAGAGTACAGCTTATGGGGAGATTATGAGTATCAATTATTCTTCCATCCCTATCTCTAAGGGCGATAGATAGCTCGCTCACCGTGCCGTGCCGAAGGCGTTTAAATTCGGGGTGCTCGAATCGGACTGTTTTTATGTCCCCAAAGGAGTGGCATCCTGTTCCTACGCTGGCAAGAATTGTTGAGGGCGACCCGTCGGAAATATTCTTAGTGGTGTTAATTTCCTCCAGATAAACTCTGAGCATTTCCCTAGTCACGAAGTTTACGGCGCGATCCCCGACGTACACTCCAGCGTTTAGCCACGTCCCACCGAACCCTTCATCTAATCCGAGAAGAGAAAGCAACCCGTCCGTCAGAAGGACTTCCCACCCACTAGCGACCGTTAGGGTTATTAGGCCGTTTACTTCACTCGCTGCTATTGCGGTAGAAAGGCAGGCCTCCTCGATTACGGTTTGCGACTTGTTCAGGGTGTTTGTAGGCCCGCCAACGTTCCCTCTCTGTCTGCCACCTATCTTTGGGGTCTTCGGTTTGTTGTTGAGTCGCCAGGGCATCTTTAGAGATGCCGGCTGGAATAGTAGTCTGTGCCCATGGCGGCGTTTCATTCGGCACTTTCTGTATGTCATGCGTCTCCGACGCGGTGTCTAGGAAAGGCGTTTCATCATCAACATCCCCACCTTTGGGGTCGAACGCCGGCTTATCAAAGGTAGCATCAAGGTCTGCCATATTCTCATATTAAAGGCCTGTCTGCTGGGGTTCAATATCACACACATCGGCATACATTCGTAGCAATGGCTTCAAGTGCGTATGGGCGAAAGTCCAATCCTTACCGTCGCCTTCGGGACCCTTGGGGGGTATAGTGTATCCGTCAAAGTGTAACCGTCACAAATAATCCATCTTCGATCGATCAGAACCAACAACTGCTGGTCCGCTTCCCCAACCTCGGCGCTCATGATGTAATAGTCCCAGGGACTACCCGGCTGGCGTTCACGATATCTTTAATATCTAACGACCCTAACCGGACCGTGGTTCAGAACCTCGGCAGCGCAGTCGTAAAGAATACCACGATAAAAATTTCGGGCAACGAGGTCTTGTCGATCGACGACAGCGATATCTTCTACTGTTACCAGGACATCTGGAAGACGGCCCAAGAGAGGGAGAACGCCCAGTACCAGGGCATTGACACTTCGGCCGCGCGCAACGTCACCCAGCTGCGGGTTGGTGGTGGGAATGGCCAACCCGGTATGGTCGACTCGGCGGTCGCAGGGGCCTACGGCAACCGCTTCTACATCCCCCTCGACTTTGAGCTGCTAGAGAGCCACATGCCGTTCTACGACTACTCCCGCGTGATCCGGGCCAACCGGTGATGCCAATGCTAGCTACTCCATTGAAAATATCAGCCTGGAGTATGATATGGTCACGCACCCTGAACTGGCAAGGATAATCCGCAACCAGTACGGGGGCGCCTGGCCATCCTGTACGACCGTATACTGCGGCACCGCAAAATTGCTGCCAACAAGAGCGACACCCTGTGGAACATCAACCTCAACGTTCCCGCACTATCGATGAAGGGGATTCTGATGTTGTTCGAGTACCCTGCAGCTGCCTTCCAGCGGGAGTCGGAGGCCTTCTACAACCCAACGATCCAAAAGGTAGAGATCACTATCGAAGGCGTGCCCAACCAGCTGTACTCTCAGGGCCTACGACCCCATCAGCAGTGGGATGAGGCAAGAAAGTATTTTGCGGGGCCGTCCGGCGGAAAGCGTGATCCCCAAGTGGGGAAGGCAGCAAAATACCTCGTTATCGTCGACACGAACCTAGGAGCGTTCGTGGCATCCAGGTTCGCTCTGTGGCTTGATCTACGCACAACGGACGACGATCAGCTTCACGGCAGTGGCCGGCACATCGAGAACGCTAGCGAGGGCGTGACCATCCAGATTACAAAAACGGGGGAGCCGCCGGGCGCATTGAACAACTATTTGTACGTCATCATGGATGGACAGCTCAACATTGAAGATGGTCGATTCGTCACGGCGCTATATTAGTAGTAGTACTAGTACTGCTGCTACTAGTATTAGTAGCTGTGCTACTAAAGTCATCGATGATCGTGAACTCTTTCCATCGGACCAAAACATTTTGACCTTAGTTAAGTGTTTAATATCCTCCACCAATATTGTACAACCTTGAACTTATATCTGTAACAAATCATTTGAATCTGGTATCTTTCCAGATGAGATAAAGATTGTCAAAATTGGACCTTTATTTAAGAATGGTAATCGTAAGGAATTTTCCAATTATAGACTTGTGTCAATTAAAAACAATTCTTGATTTTTTTAAATAATAGTATCATATGCAAAAAAGAACAATATTATGTACAACAGTCAGTATGGTTTCAAAGAAGTCCACGCTACACGATCGGCACTTATGGAATTAATCGAAGATATTCCATTGTTTCTTCAACATAAGTGTTTGAAATGTTTAGATATTGTAAAATTAAAAACATTGATTATAATCTATTAAGCCAAAAATAACATGTTACCTATCAATCAAAACAAAATGTTCATACAAATATAATAATTATATTCATATGGTACGAGGTCTAGTAAAAAGGAAATCTTAATGTAAAATTTGGTAAGACGAAAAGAAAATTAATGTCAATTACTATTATGGGTGTTAAATTATGGAATCAATTATATGCAAAGGTTCGCAATGTTAAAACAATTAATATTTTAAGCACCTAATTAAGAATATATTCATTTCTGTATGTGACTAAAGCCGATGGTGCGGTATGTCCGTAATTGTATTTACTGTTCAAATACTACATATATAATATGCACCACGATGCGTTATAGCTACAATAATTAATCATTTCAAAATAAATTTTTTACGGATTTATTGTTGTTTCATAAAGATATAATTATGTCTATTGACTATTCCACATCTTTTTATTTTAAAATTTGTAATGAATGTTTTTAATGTTATGTTAGGGGAGGTGCATTATATAAGCAATGCTTCAAGCATCCTCCCTTTCAACATTCTATATGCGTTTCCTTTCATTAAAATGATGTATTATGAATGTTGAAATAAATTATTTTAACAAAAATCACTTTCTCGATCGTACCATGTCACCAGTACAAGTCCTTAATACAGTGTGCTGAGGACAATGTCACTCATATTGTTGATGAACAGACTACGAGTAATGTGTCCGCACTTTGATAGCTATGTCTGAACACTTAGTCTGTTGCAACAAGTGAAAGGTTAGTGAATGATAAGGAGCTATATGTTCAGGCCTCGGTACAGACAGGGGGTGTATATTCAAGCCTTGGTACAGACAGGAGGCATATGTTCGAGAAAGGAAGCAATCGGAGTCCGTTATACAGGATGATACACAAATGCACTCCGCGTTTATTTGAAAAAGCGGCGTAGTGGATGTGGTCAAAGGATGAGTGTCATTTTCTATTGTTCTAAGCTAATTGTTAACATAAGTAATCTGCTAAATAAATTTACTATAATAATAATAATAATAATCTTGGAAGCCAATGAGGCAAAGTGAAATACGAAACACCTTTCCGACATTGGACCAACCTGATTTTGAACCACCGTCCTACAAATCTGAGACCATTCTGCCTATTAGTTCCTCCACGCAAACGACTTGAGCAGTGGCATTAGCACCATCCGAGTGATGAGATCCAAGCCTCCCTCAACGACACAGCCTGTCCACCTACTAAAACCAGTATTTGGTATGCATTCCAATATGATATGAAATAACTAAGTAGTAAATATGTTGTTTAATATTATCGACGATCAAGAAAAGGGAAAGGTAATCCATTTTCACCTCAACATCCGCTTATCTTTTTCAAGGGGATTCTGATGGTGTAGAGGCTAGAACACAACACTGCCAATCTCCAAGTTATGAGTTCGAACTCATATCCGGGTTTATGTCTTATGGATTCTCCAAGTCAAGTGAGGTCAAGACATATCGCCCTTCGCGTCAATAGATGATGTGAGCCCTAAGACACAGCTTCACTTGCAAGTCACAGTTGTCATATGACAGTCAGTCTGACTGAACCTGACCACCACAGAAGGTTAATCCCATAACATCCAATACATTAGCAAAATTTGGCAACTACCTGCTCTAGTATCCAGTACGGTGAAACGTTTGTCCTTACGCTGTCAATGATTTAAGAAAGTATATATTACATTTTCTATTATTAATAAATGTATTTTAATATTCTGATCACAGCAGAATCAAAAACAAATTATGCACGTACCAACCGATCTCAACCAGTTCAAGGACTTCTAAAACTGCATTGGGTCTCAGCGTTTTATTCTTTTCAATGTATTTGACAATGTATTAATCATAACGCATTTGCTGATAGGTATATTGTAATCATTTACTGTGAATATATGTCTATGTGCACCATTATCACGCAAATCAGTAAATATTTTGAAGCAATACGTTTTCTTTTTGGTAATGATGCTATTGGCTATTTGGCATATAATAAGAAATATGCAGTTTATAGTTATTAAGTCTTTATCATGATCCTTGGCCATGAAAATGTGGATGTAGACACAACTGTCAGATAGATTGAAGAAGCTAGGTTTTGCGATAATAGTTGGTGGCTAATTTGCCTATTCGGAATAATTCGGTACACATGCTAATTTGTCCTAATGGTGTTTATCTTAGTCACTGACCTTGAAAACATAGGTATGGACACTATTTTGTGACAGTATCGTGCATATTTTCGACAATATAGATTTTTAAATAATGGATGCACTAATTTGCATATACAAAATTTGCCCCAAGGTTGTCGCAATGACAACCCGACTGGATTTCACCAGTGACGCGATGATAAATCCAATATAAAACCTTATACTATAAAAGAATTCATAGGTTCACAAAATGGCAAATGGACTAATCGAGATGCGATGCAGTGTTTCTATTCCTGTGTCAAGAGTACTTAAAATTTTTAATAGTGTGTTGTGCCTGCGACAGTCATTTGAATTCTGGATATCCAGGCCAAACACCTGAACGTCTAGTTGTCATATAAAACACAAACCCATGCGAGCTGTGCCCAATGCCACCGCTCGACATGCAATTAGCTGTTTCTATTTCTGAGCTAGTAGTACTTATATTACTTTAAGAGTGTACTATGCCTGCTACAGTCATTTAAATGCTGGATAACCAGGCCAAACACTTAAAGGCGTCCCTCCAGAGAAGCAAATAGTGCGCGGAATATACAGCTCAATATAAACTTGTCTTAGAATGGGCTGACATGAAAGCATACAAATCCAAAAAATACTGGATGGTGATAATATAAGCTATTAGAAGTGGTGAGGCCGTGAGGGGGATAATGTAACACCCACCTTTTTTCATTATTTATAAATGAATTGGCTAAGAAAATCAAAGCAATGAATTTGGGGAATACAATAGGTGATCAGCTCATCAGTATACAGCTATACGCAGATGACATGGTTTTGCTGGTACATAGAGAAATACGTTTACCAAGATTACTTGATAAAATGTCAGATTGGTGTATGAAATGAAGACTCAATATTAACAAGTCAATGTCTCAGGTTGTTCATTTTAGGGGATCCAGAATTACTCAATCACATTTTAAGTTTAAATGTGGTAATAGTGTTTTAGATACATTCTCTGATTATAAATAATTTTAGATGAACATCTAACAATAAACAAATGCTCTAAAACTCTCTCAGAATCCGGGGATAGAGCCATCGAAGCGATTTGGTCAAAATTCAAATTGATGAAAAACGAGTCAACAATTATTCTAAATTATACGAAACAGGAGGTATTCGGATATTGGACTATGATAGTGGAATATGCGGATATATTGGAACTAACCAGTCAGAAACAATACAGAATAAAGGCATTAGATCATATTTAGGGGTACATAGTTTTACACCCATACCAGCTCTGCACGGAGAGATGGGATTGTTAAACAATAAATATATAAAACAACTAAACATGTTAAGATTTTGGCACCACTTAGTTAAGATTAATCCAGAACGTTTGACCAAGCTTATGTTTTTGAACGAGTTTAACTCGGATACAAATAGAACAAATTGGACCAATGAAATCAAACATATGTTTTACAAAATTGATTTGCATGATGTATATCAACAGCAAAGTATATGTAATTTGGAAGCATGTTAAGTAAAACTAAGGTTCCAGAATGAAAAACAAATTGAAAAATTATTTAATACCTAAACCTAAACTGGATAATATGAAATGGAACCTTATATAGATCGAGTAAGTAACAAATTTGAACGATCCCCAATTGCCAAATTGAGATGTAGAACTTGGCCGCTTTAATCAAACCAGATTGGAAGGTAGATTATGTAATTTAGTTGAAGATGAAATTCATTTTGTTTGTTTATGATCAAAATATCGAACAGAAGAGAAAACTTCTACCTGAACATTTCCAAAAAAAAAAACATTTGATAAATTTATGTATATTATGAAGAATGCCAATCATCCTTTTGCCAATTTTGAAAATGTCATATGAAACAAGAGAAGCTCTCTTTTATGAAATACAGGTAGCACTTATTCTCAAGCTCAGATATATGTAACTGACCAATAAGCCTGTAAGGCTGGGTGTATGTTATTACTTGTTTTGTTATCATGTTGATCTCTGTATGCACTTGTTAGCATAATAAAAGATTCTTGACTTGACTTGGACTTACTCTTCACTAACACTTTATAATATAAAATATTACAAAAACGGCTAAAAGAAAATACGAACCTCAATCTTTGGCACTGACAATATAGGCTTTAGATGTGTATAACAAGGCGCAGACACAGAGAGTAGGGAACCGCGAATTCAAACTCTGGGTGATTCTTCGGGGGCTGAAACCAGAGTGGTGGCTTCTCATGCTCAGGTCACGGCAGTTGTCAGAATGTTCGGTTTAATTATCTAAGCAGCTCTATGCTATAGATATTTTTCAATTGCTGTATCTTTCCGTCAAAGCAATACTATATAAACTATATAACCCAATTGTCGCTGTCCTCAAAGGTCAGTTTGTACAGCGGGCAGGTGTCATGAAGCGACTACTATTACAACTTATACCTTAATTGCTATTAGAAGACTAACATCTGCGCTGAAGCAGACCGTAATATCGCATTCGAGATGTTGAAGTTAGTATTTCATTTTGTCCAAACTGATTTGATAAAATAAAAGTCATTGATGGTGATGATCCAGTCTTGTGAACGATGTTTTAATGCGGTTATAAGGTTTCTGAATATATACAGCGAGATTCAGAGATCGTGCCATTCTCCGTTTACGTATTTCAAGATACATCACTACATATTATATGTCGTATTGTTATGGCTGAACAATACGAGAACAAATAAGTGTTGCTCCGTATGAAATCTTGGCGAAATGTGACCAATCCTTGAACAGGATTGTTTCAATATGTTTTATTCAGTAGAACAGTTAATAAGTGATAACGCCAGTTGAGAACGCATGGCTTTATCAAAGACTATTTATAACAAGACGTGTTACTTCGCGTTTTAACATGGGACGCCATTTTTAATTCATGGAGAGCCAGGGCCCTAGCGACCGGAGGTAGATTGTCACGGACAGCTCCCTTCGTTAACATGGCGCCTATTGGCACTGGTTCATTCTGTGCCGCTTTCGGCTGTAGTAACAGAAAAAGTATGCACAAATAAAGACATCCCCGAAAGGAAATGAAAGCTAGTGTAAAAATTTGATATGATCTGGCTTTTTTAAATAAACTTAATAAAGGATATTTAAAAAATAAGCATAACAATTTGAAGTAGACAAGCCCCTATTTGACATGACCCATTCAGTAGGCCCAAGCAGGATATATCTAGATCTATATTTGTTTCAGACAAAATCTGATTACATTTTATTGAACAATATCAACCTATTAATCACAAAATGGGTATGTAAGATATACATAAGCTTACAGTTACATGTACTGAGCCACTGAAGATGTTATGGGCGGGAGGTATATTTTACTTTATTATTGTTAATAATATAATTGGACTTCTAAAATTACATTACTATAATCAGATAATTTTCCCCTAATTACAATAATTATAAGTAGCTGAGTATTTACATGATCACCTGCATCCATATTTATTTTTAAACGTAAGCAATTGGTACTTATTGATATATATGGACTTATGAAATTAATTATTAAATACCTTAACTAGTGGTAGAAACATTCATTTGGTTATTTTTTCTATTGACAGAAGGTAAAGATTGGTTATTAATTGTTGTCGTTCAGATATACGATGAGGAAAGATTTAAATTACTTGAATACTAATTGTAGAATGGATGATATGCAATTCACTGAAACGGAATTCATGAATCAGACAACTTATCTAGAATGCTATTCCAACTATTTTTGATGTACCAAATCCACTGCATGCATCCACTGAAATCAAAGAGGAAGGTATTAACAGATAGGAGACCTATACAGGAGACAGGGCCAGCTGTGATGGTAGTTAATATTTATAAATATTAATGGTGAAAATTGGTATTATAAAATTAATTAAATAAGAAACAAGGCATCAAACCCATGAAATTTTGTCAGCCCATTTCATATCTTAATACAAAAAAGGATTACCAGCACTTGAGTTAGTATCTGAATTTTCAGCTCATGTGCTTTAATTGGTATACTTCTTCACATAACTTAAATACATATCAAATCAAATTCTTTAACCAACTTGGAAAAAAAAGAAAACATATGTTTACACATTGTGTATGCACTTGGTTCAAGTCATTATTTTACAAGGTATTGTTCTGTTTCAGTCCTTGAAGTTCTATGATGATGAGATACCATGTAAACAGGCCAATCTCTTGGTTAGAGATTTACTGGTGTTGGATGTGATAGATGATTTTGAGTTATCTGTTACAGTAGTCAATGCATGTGTCTATTACATCTCTGAGTATATTCTGTCTAACTTTAAACAGTTCACTGATCTGAACTAAATGTCATATTTTTGTAGTAGTGGTTGTTTAGAGCTGGAAGCAATTTAGGTTATTCTGTCCATTTGATAACAAATGACATGATTGTAACTATAGATGAACCCGTGGCACAAGATATTTGATGCCGCTTATTGTATGAAAGTACTAATAATATTTCTCTATTTCTAACATGTTAACGCAAACATAAACATTGCTAATATTCCATGTATATTCTTTATTCTCAGCTGGGCAGGCCTGTATTGCATGGTCTATATTATTGAGGTGTAGACTTTAAATGAACTTATAATTTTTTAGTTAATATATGATAAACGCACATGATGAATATATGTTGAATTGTGTTATGGTTGCGTTATAATAGCTGTATATATCATTATATATATAAATCCAAATAAATAAAAAATTATGGACTATGATAAACTGACATGATGAAAGTATGTTTGTATGCTTTTACCTCATATATACCTAATTGTTTTCATTAAAAAATGTCAAGTGATCGCAAATTGTAGGCTATGAAATGATTATGAATTAATTAAGTGACTGGGCTGTGAAATCACTTAATTATTTATTAACAGTTTCAGAGCTTCGTTTCTTTCGCAGTTATGTGTGCACAATTAAAGTGTTAATTAATAAAAGAGTATGTGATCATGTAACATATAGTACTGGTATTGGCAATTCATTTCAACCATGCGCATACATGTACACGATCACATGTGGACAACCAGAGAGCTTTTGTTTATCTGAGAAATACCTCCAGTTGCTGGAGGCGTCACTAGTTCAAAATTCAACAAGGCGCGGCAAGAGTAAGCCTCTTTATATTTAAGCTCTCTGGCTAATAATAGACAACAAATCGGTAGGTGGCACCACAATACCGTTGATATCATTCTATACAAAGGAGTAGTACTAGCTGTGCCACAATATAAGACTATACTGATATAATTAAAACTAGTGGATATTACAACATCCTTCTTTTCCATTGTTTTTGAAGTTACCAAACAATGCATGATATATGTAAATCAAAATGATTAAATCAGTGGTGATATGAAGAAAAAAAACACTTGAATATTGTTCATAGGTTTAATTTTGCTGGTGCTATTCCCTTAGTTGATCTTTGTGATACACGAGTCGGTTTCGGCATTGGAGCAGATGTGGTGTTCTGCTGGGTAGGCGTTGGTGTGTCATTACAGACATCTTCGCTTACTGGTGTAGCTGTAGAGTAATCACTCATTGCTGGTTGGTCAATACATAACGCTTCACTTTGGCATTGGTGGTTGATGAATAGGCATCATTTAGAGGGTCTGATTCATTGGTCTTGCGCAAGTGAGATCGGTTGCGGCGGTAAGTTCCAGAATCTGTATCCACTTGATAGGATCTTTCATCTAGACGTTTGGTTATAACACCCTTTTTCCATGTAACATTTGGAGAATATGGCTTCATCCTTACTACATTGCCTTCTTCTAGAACAACTAAGTCTTTGGCATTTCGGTTATAATATGCTGCTTGTTGGTATTTAACATATTGTAACTTTGACTTTGTGTCTGCGTAAAGCGGGCCCCAGCAAACATTCAGTCATTGGTAGTAATGTACGTGTACGTCTATTCATTAGACGTTGGGCTGGGCTAGGTAGGTCGCTTGTGGGTGTGTTGCGAATGTCCAATAATGCCAGATACTGATCAGCTCCTGATTCACGTGTTTTCTTCAGCATACGTTTGGCTGATTTTACTGCTGCTTTAACTTCCCACTGGACCGCGAGTAGTGTGGACTGGAAGTGACATGTTCAAAGTCATACTTCTGTGTGAATTTACGGAACTCCTCTGCTGTGAACTGAGGCCCATTGTCCGTCATAACCGTACTTGGTTTTAATCACGGCATTTGATGTTGTACGATTAAGTTTAACAAATAGTCCACTGTTATTACATAGTCAATTGATTTGTGAGTGAGTAGGTCAATCTCTACTTTCTGCCAAGGTCGGTCGGGTACATCGTGAGACTCCAGGGTTTCCTTAGCTGGTGCTATTTCGAACATTCGGCATGTTTCACACGTACTGATGTATTGTTTCAGTTCTGATGACATACGTGGCCAGAAGAGACATTCTCTGGCTCTTCTTAACAACCTTCAATCCCAATCTGCGATGAATGGACTGGTATCTGGTCCGGCCATCTATGCATGATGATTTGTTTTAGAGCTTGAAGGTTATCATCTCTTTCAGTCACAAGCTGTATCTGTTTCAAACGTTCCTGACGAATTGGAATACGTCGAACAGCATTTATATGTTCTAAGTCAGATTGTTCAGTACTAGGGTAGTTCACATATGCACGTGATAGCATGTCAGCAATGAATATGTTGGTTCCCTTGGTATATATTTCTCCGGGAATGGCTTTTTCTCAACGGAAGACAAAATGTGATGAGCACCTGATCACCGGCGAGTTTCGTTAGTTTATGGTCACTCTGTACTACTATGTGCTTTCCAAATGTGTACTGGTGAAAACGCTCCAGACTCCAGACAATAGCGAGCATTTCCTTTTCTATCTGAGCATACTTTGTTTCAGTATCTCGTAGTGCTCGGCTGGCATACACAACAGGTCGACCATCTTGGAGTAGTACTGCACCCATTCCTTTTTCACGTGAATCGCACTGAATAGTGATAGGTTTTTTGACATTAAAATACGTTAGAACTGGTGCTTGCGTTACCAGCTTCTGCACATCAGAGAATGCCTTCGCTTGTTTTCGCCCCCAAATCCATGGTTGCTCCTTCCTGCTTAGTTTCATCAGAGGTTGCTTAACTGATGATAACTGTGGCAAACGTGGCAAACGTGCTAGATAATTCACAGTTCCATTGAGCCTTTGTACTTCCTGGACTGTGGTAGGCTGTTGAATCTTCAGGATGGCATCAATCTTTCCTGGATCCGGTTTTAGACCTTCACTGGTTATCAGATGTCTGAGGAATGGTACTTCTGTACAACAGAATATTGATTTAGCCTTGTTGAGTTTAATTCCTAGTTTGGTGCATCTCTGTAACAATAGTGTTAACTTCTTCTGGTGATCTTCCATAGCATCTTTTGTTGTATCACCTACACCATAGACAAGGATATCATCTGCTACACAAACTATTCCATCAATGTCATCCAAGGCTTGGTTTAGCCTTTTCTGGAACTCCTCACTGCTCCCAAATGGTAATCTTAGCCATATAAATCTGCCTTTGTGAGTTGCAAATGTAGTGAGTTTACTCGACTCTTCATCTAGTTTGCAGTGCCAGAATGCCTGCCAGTTTGGATATTATTCGTGCATACATTGTTGGAAGCTGGTAGTGTGAACGCTTCAGTGCTACATTCAAAGGCCTCGGGTCAATATATATTCTGACGGATCCTGACTTACGAGTAGCAACTGCCATCTGACTCACCTATTCTGATGGCTCATTTACTGAACAGATTACACCTTGCTTCACTGGGTTGTCCAGTGCTGCTCGGGATACCTCTTTCTCCAGAGTGATGGGTATTCTCCTGGGTCTACTAGAGACTTGTTGGTTAGTATCATCGATATGTAGATGTACTACTCCTGGTAGTGTACCCAGACCACCATCAAATATTGCTGGATAGTCAGTCCTACTGTACTGTACTGTTCTGTAAATTCATGAGTAGCATGTATCTGTGCTAGGTTATCATAGTTGATGGTGATAAGTTGCATGTGTTCTGCAGCTTTCTGTCCGAGTAGTGATGTTAGAGGCTCATCCACTATCATGAATTAAACAGAATATTTTTTTCTGATTCTGAAGATTCTTGATGTTAATCCTACACTTGCTAATAGGATGTGTCGTTGCACCATTCCACATTTCTAGTGTGGTATTGGCATTTGATAGTTGGATAAGTTTACCCACCTTCAATAAATCAGCTTGACTGTTCTCATAGCCTTCATATCTGATTCCCATAATTATTCAGTCACGGATCAGACTTCCTCCACAAATGTCACAGAAGTTGCATGTTTTTGCCAGAGTTCTCAGGCAAGTGACATAACTATCAACATTTCATCCATTGCTTGGTTTCTTTTGTTGAAATTGAATCGTTTCATTAATCTCGCCTGTAAAGTAATCCTCCAACTTTCCGGGCACAGTTTGTGTCAAATTCACCTGTCAACATTTTCGTCCTTTGCTTAGGTTCATTTGTTGAAGTTGAATCGTTCCATCATTTCATTGATCACGCCCGTAAGGTATTCATCCAACTGTGTCAGATTCACCTGTCGCGGATTCGAATGCATTATATGTTTTAAGTATGTTCCTCCCTGTATCATTAAATAGTAAAGATGTCTGCTTGGTTGTGGTCGTCGTCATTGTCAGCCATTTTCTTCAATTCACTTATTATCGCTCAATAGTATCCAGTTCCAACATCAAATTTGTATGTTTATGTGCTTGAACGGTCATTGGCGATTAGTTACCTTTATAGTTCGTGGATTTAACTTCTTTTTCAAACCGCTGCCACCATGTTTCAATATGTTCTATTCAGTAGAACGATTAATAAGTAATTAATTAAAATGCCAGTTGAGAACGCATGGCTTTATTAGGCTAACAATAGACAACAAATAGGGTGATATCATTGTATACAAAGGAGTAGTAGTAGCTGTGCCACAATATAAGATTATACTGATATAATTAAAACTAGAGGATATTACAACAAAGATCATGATAAATCATTGACAGCGTAAGGACAAACTTTTCACCGTACTGGATACTAGAGCAGGTAGTTGCCACATTTTGCTAATGTATTGGATGTTATGGGATTAACCTTCTGTGGTGGTCAGGTTCAGTCAGGCTGACTCTCATATGACAACTGTGACTTGCAAGTGAAGCTTGACTCTGTCTTAAGACTAACATCATCTATTGACGTGAAGAGCGATATGTCTTGACATAAACCCGGAATTGATATGAGTTCGAACTCATAACTTGGAGATTGGCAGTTTGTGTTCTAGCCTCTACACCATCAGAACCCCCTTGACAAAGATAAGCGGATGGTGAGGTGAAAATGAATTACCTTTCCCTTTTCTTGATCGTCGATAATATTAAACAACAGATTTAATGCTTAGTTATTTCATATCATATTTGAATGCATAACAAATACTGGCTTTAGGTAGCCACGACCGTATCTGGTCTGTCAACTATAGACAGAATATGATCAGCCCGAATGAAGTTATACAATTTTTAACGAACTAATCTACTTGCCCTGATTCCATGTCGCCATATAAAAAGTTAAATTCGATTAAAAGAAATTAGTCCCATCATTAGCAATCGGTGTCAAAAATATTACACTTTGCAGGTCAGGCTTTCTTGTAATCCTCTTCCAGAATCTATGTACAGCCATATCAAGGTTTATGTTGACACCAAAATCCATACGGAAGAAGGTCCTCCATTGCTGACACCATTCTGTCCGATACTTGGTGGTATGCATTGGTGCAACTGACCTATGACCCTATAACGTGGCTTTCATATGGAACCTGTAGCGGGCCAAATATTACGGTTTGGAGTAAAATACACAGGCTGGGTCGTTGAGGGAGGCTTGGATCTCATCACTCGGATGGTGCTAATGCCACTGCTCAAGTGGCATTAGTGGAGGAACTAATAGGCAGAATGGTCTCAGATTTGCAGGACGGTGGTTCAAAATCAGGCTGGTCCAATGTCGGAAAGGTGTTTCGTATTTTACTTTGCCTCATTGGCTCCAAGATTATTTGCCAATTTAGCTTACAATATGGCCAAATATTACCGTGAAACAGCAAATAGCAGCTGTATTGTTTGGGAGTGTACGAGAGTGTGAGAAGTTGGTGCGTTTTCAAGTTTATGAAGAGACACCATAGCAAGCATCGTGTCTCCCTTTATTTTAACAAACAATTTAAAACACTAGAAACAAGGGAGAGATGTCAAGATGTTCAATATTTCAGTCATACTATATTATATTGCATCACGTAGGAAGAAGATGATTCGTGAAAGATAGGAGATAACATGATATTCAAACTATTTTAAAGACATCAACCTTACAAACAACATAAACTAAATATTATTATTATTATTAGTAGTAGTAGTAGTAGTATTATAGTAAATTTATTTAGCAGATTACTTATGTTAACAATTAGCTTAGAACAATAGAAAATGACACTATCCTTCGACCACATCCACTACGCCGCTTTTTCAAATAAACGCGGATGTGCATTTGTGTATCATCCTGTATAACTGACTCCGATTGCTTCCTTTCTCGAAAATAAGCCTCTCGAACATTATTAGATATCTACTACTCACCCAACCATTGACAGGTTCCGGTTATCATCGCATATTGACGTCATCATGGCACGGAATTCCAGCGATAATGAATGATAATGAGCTCGCCAATAAACACTGATTAGACCATGACAATGTTTCATCTACCAATACTCCTAGGAATTTAGTAACTTGTACTCTACTGACTTCTAATCCACCAATCTTGAGTCTACGATCATCCTGATGAGGCTTGTTATGGATAATTTGTTAACTTTAAACCATTGACTCATTTGCTTTAATTCATTGTTGAGCACATTATTAACCTTCGTTATACTATTGCCCGCATAGAATACATTGGTATCACTAGCACACAACATACATTTTAATTTATTTGATGTGTAGTAAAAAATAAAATAGGTCACAAAATAGAACGTTGTGGAATTCCACATAGCACAGTTCTATAATCTGAACAAATCCCATCATAAACAGTACATTACTTTCTGTTGGTTAAATAATTTTCTATCCAACTTGAAGTAATACATTGCAAACCATAATGGCATAGTTTCTTAATCAAAATGGAATAATCTATGGTATCAAATACTTTCTTCAAATCAATAAAAATACCAGTTGTTACCAAATTATTATCTAAATTACTAGTAATATCTTCGATTAATTCCATAAGTGCCGATCATGTAGCGTGGACTTCTCTGAACCCATACTGACTTTTATACATAATATTGTTCTTTTTTGCATATAATACTAGTCTGTTACTTTTAAAAAATCAAGAATTTTTGAAAATTGACACAAGTCTATAACTGGAAAATTCCTTACGATTACCATTCTTAAATAAAGGTACAATTTGTTACAGATATAAGTTAAAGGTTGTACAATATTGGTGGAGGATATTAAAAACTTAACTAAAGGCCACAAAATTATTTCTGAAATTGGACCCAATTTTTAAACTTTCTTCTTCAACAACTGGTTCAAGCTTGTATTACATCCACTTTCTATTCGAATCGACGATGATGATTGATGATGATGATTGATGATGATGATTGATGTTTTACGACCACTTTTATGTTTTGTATACATGGTAGGTTAAATGGGCTGAGCGACCTCCAACGGTAATGAAGCAAAGTCAAAAATATAACACCCTTCAGATATGCCCACGCCGAGATTCAAATTCAGGTGGTAGTGATATGTGGTCCAACGCGCGACCAATTACACCACGAAGGTGCCCTATTTATTCGATACAACTCTCCCATTCCATAGTTCAAACAATTAAAATTTTGTAATTTCTTAACACATAAGCTTAGAAACGACCACATTAAGAACAGTCTCTTACTATAGAAACGACCACATTAAGAACAGTCTCTTACTATAGGAACGACGACATTCTCTTACTATAGATACGACCACATTAAGAACAGTCTCTTACTATAGAAACTACCACATTTAGAACAGTCTCTTTTAATAGAAACGACCACATTAAGTACAGCCTCTTACTCTAGAAACGACCACATTAAGAACAGTCTCTTACTATAGGAACGACGACATTCTCTTACCATGGAAACGACCACATTAAGTACAGCCTCTTACTCTAGAAACAATCACATTAAGAACAGTCACTTATTATAATAACGACCACATTAAGAACAGTCTCTTACTATAGAAACGTCTGAATTCAGAAAAATCTCTTACAATAGAAACAACCACATTAAGAACAGTCTCTTACTATAGAAAGGACCACATTTAGAACAGTCTCTTTTAATAGAAACGACCACATTAAGTACAGCCTCTTACTCTAGAAACAATCACATTAAGAACAGTCACTTATTATAATAACAACCACATTAAGAACAGTCTCTTACTATAGAAACGACCATATTCAGAATAATCTCTTACTATAGAAAAGACCACATTCTCTTACCATAGAAACGACCACATTAGGAACAGTCTCTTACTATAGCAACGACCACACTAAGAACAGTCTCTTACTATAGAAACAACCACATTCTCTTACTCTAGAAACGACCACATTAAAAACAGTCTCTTACTTTAGAAACGACCACATTTAAAACAGTCTCTTTTAATAGAAACGACCACATTAAGTACAGTCTCTTACTCTAGAAACAAGCACATTAAGAACCGTCTCTTTCTATGAAAGCGACCACATTAAGAACAGTCTATTGCTATAGAAACGACCATACTAGGAACAATAACATATTATATTAACGACCACACGAGTTAGATTCCTTCTGACATTATTTATTTACACATTAAAGAACCGACTCATCTGGTCATAAGCCAAAGTTTTTAAAAGGAGATTAACTAATTCAGTAAAATAATCTCTTGGCCATTACGTTTCAACCAGGAAGAACCTGTACTTATCACACGGCAGTAAGTTGTCATAGTATAATTGTTTAAATGCCATCATATGAGACACCTTCAAGCCGTTTACAGATACTCAACATTCAGTTATACGTTACCTGAGCCCTCTAACTATCTTTATTAGACACGAGCAACAAGTGGACGTTCAAATTATCATCACGTATTATATACAAGCTGATAGCGAAACGTGGGTGATTAAGCCGAGGATTTCTTATCATGAATGAATCATTCCGCAGCCGCAGTCAATACCTGCGATTCAATACCATGACTTCCAGGTGTCCAGCACCCTACATATCACCGACATCACGGAAGCGCCCCCGCCCCCAGCAATTAATGAAGGACATGATAGCCCATGGTCTGCATGTAGAGAAGTATAAGATATTAATCCAACATTATTATTATTATTATTATTATTATTATTATTATTATTATTATTATTATTATTATTATAACTCACATCATTTCTTGTAAAGTGATCTATAACTTCTAGCCGCCATTGTTTGTTAGCGATACGAGCGACTTACATTTTACGTTCGCGAGAGTTACTCAAGTCTCGTTTCCGGTCCTCTCTGGTGGATACGATGATCTCCTCAGCCCTTAAGAATCCTGTTATATTTGTATACGATTCTAGATACGATTCTCCACACTGGCGCCCTTCGGTATATTCTAATTCACGTTGTGTGGACTTCGTAAACACATTAATCCGAATCATTATCACATAATGAATAATTGGTTGCATAATATGAGTCTTTAACACAACAATCTTAGTTCACAGTCAAAGTATGTTAGGCATAAGGCTAAACCTTCATGGACCAAATGAAAGCTACTTATATATATATGTTACAATATTTACTATATATATATATTTAAGAGGCATTATGGGTAGCTTTACGCTGAGTGTGTGTGAAGACATAAAATAGATATGAACTGACATATTTATGATAGTAGATTATTATATATATATATATATATATATATATATATATATATATATATGTGTATATTAATTTAAGTTTAGCTAAGTCACATTAACACTCTACTAGAGATATGGTAGACTTGTCTACAGTAGGATAGGAACAAAGAACAAATTTACTGGAGAGAAGACAATTAGAAGCATGTATGAAATTAAATCAGTGTGTGTGTGGTGTGTGTGTGTATGTATGTATGTATGTGTGTTTTAGCTGTGTATAATAAGGCACAGGCACAGAGAATCTCGAACCGTGAATTCAAACTCTGGACGTTTCTTCAGGGGACTGAATCCAGAGTGGCGACTTTTCTTGCTGAGACATGTGTAATGTCTCACCAGTCCCTATATATATATATATATATATATATATATATATATATATATATATATATATATATATATATATATGTGTGTGTGTGTGTGTGTGTGTGTGTGTGTGTGTGTGTGTGTGTGTGTGTGTGTGTGTGTGTTTGCATATATGTGTGTGTGCGTTTGCGTGTGCGCGTGGGTGGGTGCGTCTAATAGAGCGCGTTGGCGTGTAAGTGGGTGGAACTGGCGGCCAAAATGAGACCGCGTGGTCGAACCAACACCTCTAATTAACCAATCAGCAATATCGAACTGTATAAACGCCAACCCTCCCCCCTCCCCTCACCACCACTACTACCACCACCTCCGTCATTTCACCTTCGTGTGACCCGAATGACCAAGCGCGTAGCAATCGGCTCGTGACAATATCAAGCTATTTTTAGCTAAACACGATCGCTATAAAAGCTTCAACATCGGTGACTGTTTCTCCTATTTACTTGTTGTTTACATGTTGGCGGTTAGTAGAGCCGTAATAAACTTGACGTCGGATGTTAACGTGTGACGTCAGAATGACGACGGAACTATTGGGAGTCGATCGCTGACACTTGAACGCTGCCAACAACGGAAAACTGGCGACCATTCGTCGAGAGGAAAGGAAATATGTTTAGGAAACTTCTGAAAAGGAAAACCTTTACCGGTAGAACACGAACAGTGGAAGGTAGACAGGTCAGTAAATAGTCTGTAATAATAATAATAATAATAATAATAATGAAAAATAATATTAATAATTATAATAATAAATAAACAAATAAATACAAGTTTTCTAATCACTTAGACTTGTTCTTACACCGAACAATAAAATGTGATGATTTAACAATTACTCTCTGATCTTATTGGATACGATTAATCGGTTTAAGAAATCAGTAATCGCTTTAATCAAACTTATTTCCCTAAAACAAGTTCTTCTACTATAAGTTTGCCATTTCATGGAAAATATATATTGTTTTGACAGACATACCCCATAACGCCAATTTTGTACACATGGTAGGCTAAATGCGCCGAGCGACCTCAAAATATTATGTAGCAAAGTCAAAGATGAAACAACCTTCAGATATGCCCACACCGGGATTCGAACACGGGTGGTAGTGATCTGTAGTCCAACACGCTACCGTTAGACCACGGAGGCGCCCAGATGACAGTAAATACATTCACGTATATATTACCCGCTTTCGAACGGGCGACTTTCTTGGATAACTGAAGACGACACCTTTTGTCATCAACAACAACTTCATTGAAATGTGTCCATTTCGGGTCATTAAGCCCACCGCATATACTCACACTGGCACCTTGTGTCTTTCAATATAAACTCAAACTGAGGCGTTTCATATTTTAAAAATCTATTAATTATAATGCCAATTATGGACTGATAACTTAATTTGTTGAAGTTTATTGGAAAAAAATCATGAAAATAGTTTTTTGCCGAGTTTTCTCACTTAATCGGCAAAAACTAGCTTTTACCAGGACAGTTATACCGGGTGCGGGTAAAACTTGCCAACTCTGATACTTATATATATATATATATATATATATATATATATATATATATATATATATATATATATATATATATATATTTTTTTCCTCGAATGTTTCCAGTGTCGCAGGAAGCTTGTTGTGGTTGGTGATGGAGCCTGCGGGAAGACCTGTTTGTTGATCGTCTTCATCAAAGACGAATTCCCAATCCGCTATCTGCCAACGGTCTTCGAGACTTACGTCAACGACATCATTGTTGACAATAATGAAGTAGAGCTGGCATTGTGGGATACGGCAGGACAAGAAGATTACGACAGACTGAGGTGGGCAATCTAGTATCCTATTAATAAATATGTTTGTTATCGCTTTCGCCCAACTCAACAAAGGTCTTTTTTACCATTCGCCAAATTCGCCAACTTAATACGACCGTGAACATTTTTTCCGATCTACAGTATTTACTGATTTGCGCATGCGTAGTGCGTGACGTGTAAGATGGAATGGTCGGTGCTTTACGGCCACTGTTGTGCGCATGGTCGGCTAAATGGACCGAGCGACCTGCAAAGGTAATGAAACGAAGTCAAAGATGAAACACCCTTCAATTATGCAAAACGCCGAGATTCTAAATCAGGCGGTAGCGATCTGCGGTCCAACGCAGACCACGGAAGTGCCCTGCATGCCATGTAAATAAACGTGAACGATTCTATTCTTACAGGCCCCTGTCTTACCCTGAGACGGATGTTGTGCTCGTGTGTTTTTCGGTCGACGACCGGGACAGCTTCGAAAACGTCTACATGAAGTGGGTTCCGGAGATCAATCATTTCTGTCCCGGGACGCCGTTCATCCTCGTCGCCAACAAAAGTGACTTGCGGAACGACGCCGAGACGTTGGCCAAACTCGCCGACCAGAACGTGAAGCCGATCTCTTACGAGGATGGCGCCCAGATGGCGTCCAGGGTCGGAGCCTATGCCTATCTGGAGTGTTCGGCAAGAACGCGTGAAGGTGTACAGAGCGTCTTCGAGGTGGCCGTCAGGGCGGCGCTACCGACGAGGAAGAGGCCTTCCAAGTCATTCTGCCAGCTGCTATAAACCGAAATGGGTTAACGGCATCGTGCTACTCTTTTGATGGCTCTGTGTGTGTGTCTCTGTGTGCGTGTCTCTGTGCGTGTAGTTCGCCTTTTGGCCTCGGCGCTGGACAAACCGAGCACGTAAGGCCAAAGGACCAATGCCAAAGGATATTTATCGGTTAGATAAAGCATCGTACAGACTCATATAACATTATGATTCGAACCATTTCCTGACATCTGCAGAGTAGGGTGTGTGCATCTGCAGGATGAAGATAGAAGATGGAGTGTTGCTCAAGATGATTTCTTTAATGATGGTATTTTATGATGATGGTGATGATATTTATGATATGTTATGACGATGATGATGATGACGATGATAATGATGATGATGATGATATGTTACGATGATCATATGTTATCGCGGTATTCTATCATAGAGTTGGAGTATGTTTTATTGTTATTTACTGCCGAACTGCGTTTTATATTTAAATGGGATGTGAGCTTGGTTATACAAAGTATTAGCTGATGAATAAATGCTTAACGTGAGATAAATGTCGTGGATAGTTGATTGAATTTATGCGTGGGCGGATAGGTGAGTACAAGGGTGGGTGGGTTTGTGTGTGGGCGAGTGTGTGGATTCATGGATGGGTGAGGACATGGGTTGGTGGGGGAGCGTTTGGATGGATGGATCGATGGATGGATGTATTTACATACACACATGCCTATCACATACTTAAATATCGTTTTACATAGCCACTGAAATACTATTGAATTTTGTCAGTTTTATTTATAAAACTAGATTGTGAAATAACGCTGAATTATCAACTTAGGTTGTGAGGAAACAATTATAAGTTAATAGATGTGTGACAAGTGTCAGATGAAGAAATAAGTGCAATATCGTAAAAACATATAAATGTGTTAAAAATACAATGGCGTGTGAAGACACGCGCTGTCAGAGAGAAGACAGAGTGGTCTGAATATTATTTTTCACGATCAAGCTCTTGACAATATCTCTTGTCGCAATAATATAGAAGAATCAGGGCATCCTCTTTAAAAAAAAATTCTAACCCCATCGTCTAATAAATATTTATGAATGTATGTCGGTTTCCCGTTGGTGAAGCAAATCACTATGGAACGCTCTAGAAATATCCGAGATGGTTTAGTAGGGGTACCGTTTGGTGGTGCACGCCATTGACACTTTGGATTTAACCTCAGATGTCAACTCGGGCGAGGAAGAAGACAAAATGAAATCAAACTTGTCAAACGACAGCCACTAAGGGCGAAAGCGGCGTGCCCCGGAACCAGCATTAAATAGACGGGCCCCGAAACCAATTTAGTCCATACAGTTCCTGAGCAGTCTCAATAAACAATTTCCGCGACGGCTGCGCCATCTAGCGAACGTCCGTTTGCGGGTAGTGTTTCAGCGGGCTCGGTGAAATATATGATGAAAACATTCTTTTACCAATCGTGAGATCACGGAGATCACAAATTGTTTCATATATTGATAAACATGTCTATTACAGTACCCAACTTGATGATTGTTTTTCAATAACATGTAATGTTTTCAGGCAAAAATAAGCTGTCAACTTTTCCCATAAAAATAATCTTATCTACTAGTAAAAATAATTCTACGTTATATTTAATAAAAGTAAATTGTTACAATAACTTATAGATCGATTTAGTTCTGTGAATTTAACAAAACGTAAATTTACAAACAATTAGGGAATTACACTTCTCGTTCCATCCTTCTATATGGCTTCACTGACCCGCAAACCTGGACTGCGCATGCGTCATGGAAATTTTCTATTGGTCAACAATCACAGACGCAGAGGTTTTTTTTAATTCACTAGAAGTTTTACAACATTGTTTCAGTGTAATAGTAGGAACATTGATTATACTCCTTCCTATCTTTGACCAATCATGCTTGTGCAATGGAACAAGACTAGCTTCTATGCCACATGTTATTGATATTACAATACTTCTTAGGCCACATGTTATTGATTTTACGAAACCTTTTAGGCCACATGTTATTGATATTACAATACTTTTTAGGCCACATGTTATTGATGTTACAATACTTTTTAGGCCACATGTTATTGATGTTACAATACTTTTTAGGCCACATGTTATTGATGTTACAATACTTTTTAGGCCACATGTTATTGATGTTACAATACTTTTTAGGCCACATGTTATTGATGTTACAATACTTTTTAGGCCACATGTTATTGATGTTACAATGCTTTTTAGGCCACATGTTATTGATGTTACAATACTTTTTAGGCCACATGTTATTGATGTTACAATACTTTTTAGGCCACATGTTATTGATGTTACAATACTTTTTAGGCCACATGTTATTGATGTTACAATACTTTTTAGGCCACACGTCATTGATGTTACAATACTTTTTAGGCCACATGTTATTGATATTACAATACTTTTTTATGTCACTAAATGAGTGTTTTATTTACCGAGCAAGGCCATGTATCGAATTAGTTGATAACATTTGATGTCAAAGGACAAATTAATCATCATCTTCAAACAGTTATAAGATCGGAATAAACCCGAGGAAGGTTCAACGATGATATGGAGTTAATCTACACTGTCTATAAAGAATAGGAGCACAACAACAACAAAAACAACAAATCCTATTCGCCATTATCCACGTCCTGTGTCGGCTTGTTTTGTATTAATATTAATCTCTTAAGATTTACGGTGTATTGTTTTATACAAGAAGAAAGAAATGGACGGCTTAATTACCAGAGAGATGTGTTAGTACATGAATATAGGTCATAAATTGGTTAGTCGGCAAGGGTACTGAAATAGTCACAACAGTGAGTGAGTGAGTGAGTGAGTGAGTGAGTGAGTGAGATGAGAGTGAGTGAGTGAGTGAGTGAGTGAACTTCATACTGGGAAAACATAGTAAACTATCTTTGACTATAAATGACAGAGTTTCTAACTTAATAAGTTAGCGTAAATGGTATATCAATTCAACTTGAGGTTGAGTCATCATGTGAGCCCGCATACCCCCCTCCTCCATACACACACACATACACTCTCTCTCTCTCTCTCGCACACACACACACACAAACGGAGAGAGAGTCGCTGATGCAGAACCACACACATACATACACACACACACACAGAGAGAGAGAGAGAGGGGGGGGGGTAGACACATACACAACACAGAGAGGGGGGGAGAATTGGGAGGGTGAGAGATAGAGAGAGAGTGCGTAACCCACGTGTTAGTTCACTCCTTCATCGTTAGCCTTTCACGTTTATTTCTTTGAGCCAAATTGGTGAAGAAAACGGAAACGAATTAGATTTCTTTATCCATTATCACTAATCGGGGGAATGGCCGACGAAAAGGAATTCGTAGTGGGCTTATTTTGTTTTGAACAAAACCAAAAAAAAAATACCGCACCAAACGACGGTACATCGTTAAAGATACGTGGCATCCTGTGTTCTTCGCTCAGTTTCCACCATATTAAGCCATCCGTGTTAGAGCTAAGTTTTCGGTTGTCATAAACATTTTGGCTGTTATTATTGTTGTTATGGCTGTCATCAAACGTCGAGGATGAGATCCGGGGAAGCTTGCGCCATTGCTGAAGACAACGAACTGCCCATTTTACACGAGGTATTACGTTGATTTAAATTGAGTTATCTGGCCTCGGCACTGCGAACAGTTTATAATGTACACTGATCTGAAGCCGAGACACGGCATATGTGACTGTAAACATTCTGGTTGTATTATCTGTTGAGTATGTAGTAGAGTTTTATAACATCAAGCGGAAATCAATATATTGCTGCAATAAAACACAATGGAGTACAATTGATTCGACATAATCATCATATTACGTTATATTCTACCAATAAATTATCGTTATATTATAATGTCAACAACCTGAAAATTAACTTACGGAAACTTATATTGCTAATTACAGGAGAATTTCCTGATGAATAATGAAAGGAAATAAGAAAACAAATATTAATGAAAGGTTGGGAATAACTAACTGTAATAAACAATTACAGTTGTGACAAACGAGAGAATTGCCGTGACAAATATATGTATATACATTATATATATATATATAGATGATGATGATGATGATGATGATTGGTGTTTTACGGCCACTTTTGTGCACATTGTAGGCTAAATGGGCCGAGCGACCTCCAAATGTAATGAAACGAAGTCAAACATGAAACAACCTTCAGATATGCCGGCGCCGAGATTCGAACACGAGTGGTAGTGATCTGTGATCTAACACGCTACCGCTAGACAACGGAGACGCCCTATATATATATATATAATATATATATAATTTTATATTATTGATTAACGTTATCATATATCGAAATATATATTTTATTATGTTGTTCATCGTACAAAGCTTTTGAGTACCTGATTCTAGTGAAGGTGTTTTATTAAATCCACATTATTATTATTATTATTATTATTATTATTATTAGCAGCATTATTTTTTCAAAATCCGACTGCTTCTACTATTATTATCACTACTACCACTTCTATTATTGCGGCAGTAACAACAACAAAAACTGCTACTATTTGTAGTTCTACTGCTACTAGTACATCTACTAAGTGTACTAGTAGCAGTAGAACTACAAGCAGTAGAAGTGATCTAGTACTACTGCTAAAACTTTCAAAGATAATAACAACAACAATAATAATTATAATAATAATCGCTGTTGTAGTGAATTAAATTTTGTCTGTGGTCTGTTTTTCTATTCCAAACATAAAGCAATAAATGAAGTCGGTTGTTTAAAAACAATTCACCCACATTTCATACCCCATAATGAGGACAACATATTAACCTGGCTGTCCATACCCAACTGTTGGCGGTGTCACGAAGATGTCCTCGTCATGACCCCAGCGACTTTTCTCTCTGATCTAGCAAAGAGCATCACCGGGTCGTCACGAAGAGTCTATTATTATCTGATGAGCAACCCATATAACTTGGAGATGCTTTTGTTAGTTTGTTTTGTTGTCATTTTGAACTACAGTAATGGTGGCCGGAGTGAGTTTTGGGGTTGAGTGACTTCACTTCTATTATATAGAAATATTTAGCGCGTTTTTTTCTGTGGTATTTCGTTGTGCTATCCAAGTCATTACTTACCCGTGCCATGATTGTTTCTGTTTTTGACGAAGCATCCACCAGATGGCGTAAACGCGAGTTCTCTTCGATTTCTATCTGCCGGCGTCTATCTGCATCGAGCCTAATAAACAATGCACGCATGCACGAACAATCAGACAGACGAACACGCCTACGGATACAAACACGGGTGAGGTGTTATCGCGAGAAAACGATGTACACGAAACCTGAGATTGTATTAAACTCGCGATCTATTTTGGCTTCTGAAATTATTTACACTCATGCTCGCCTCTCAATAGGTCAAGGACGTCTTCATGACCAAACAGATAGCCTAAGCAAGAACTTCTCAGTTTAAGGGAGAATACAGTTTGCGCATTTTCGGTATAATTTAAGACTTAATATAATTTATTCAGTAAATGCTATATATACAAAGACGCCTCGTGAGATCGAATATAAACGAATCTACGATAATACGTCGAAAAGGCTAAAATCTCTCTTCATCATCGCAATTTCTTGAAGAATGAGTTATTGTTTTATATTGAACCATTTTTATTAATGTTTAGTTAATCGTGGAAAAACCTGTCATTGGCCGAAATTTTCATTTTTTGTTACTTGTTCTGATATTTTTAGCAGACGATCGGCATTAAATTGGTGATGAAAAGACACATCTGAATAATTTTACTGGGATTATAAAATATTTGAGATGATATCATTTAGTCATTTGGACAATAGATGAATTAATATAATTAATTCCAGTATCTAACAGTGTACATCAGGTAGCTTCTTAGTTGTAATTCTCATTGCTGATCGATTTTGGCCGATTTCAGCCCACACTAACACCGCCAGACAACGTGTACATTTTTACTTTTAATTCATCATTTCATGGTGGGAGTGGGACGGAGCGAAACATCTACACATCCAAATGATAACATGTAAACAGGACGCCTTAAAGGTCGATACTTAAAATTGATAACGTGTAACGGTCGATACATCCAACTAATAACATGTAAACGGTACACCTGAAAAGTTTACACACAAAATCGATAACATGTAAACAGTAATCTGAAACATTGACACATACAATTAATCATATCTAAACTATACACCTGAAACGTCGACACATACAATAGACTGAGCCATCTACCCATGGCGCCACCAAGCGGCTGAATTTTACACAACGGTCTTGGGTTATAAAGTCTAAGAATCACTGTGGTGCATGGCGATTTACGCGTGTAGTCGGTGATAAATGTCTTACTAAAAGGCTGTATTTAGGCCATTTACCAGCTATATTTGGATTTTATTTATAGACCATTAAGGGTATGTGATCTTCAGATAATAATTTTGCATTTAATTGGAATGGCATAGATTTAATCCAATAGATATATGCCACTAAAGAACCCCTTGTTTTAATGACAATTGAGACTCATCAATATCTATTTGGCCTCATCGGTAGAGCATGAGACTATTTACCTATGGATATGGTCATTCCATGCAGGAGGTCGCAGGTCCGTGTCTCAGCTATGGCACTATTGTAGGAGGAGTTTTTCATCCAACCACGCAACTGGCAAGGTTTTCTTCGCCGAACATGCCATATATTCTAAATTCTAAATATGTTTAGAATTAGTCTCCGTGGGGAAGCCGTAAATTACAGACCATATGTCTCTCCCTAATTTGATGTTGCCAGCCAGGTAAAAAAACCTGCCATTATTATAAAAAAAAGTATGCAGATAAGTCTGTGTGCCTCGTGTGTAATGAATCCGTTGCCTTGAATAAAGATCGCAACCTTAAGCGCCTTAATAGTCGAAACACGCGACCAAATATGACGCCTACACCGGACAGTTTAGAAGCGATGAAATTATTTTACACTTGTAAATTTTATACTTGTATATATTATGCAGCTTCTTTCGTTTAAAAACACATGTTGCCCACTGACTTATTCCAAATTGCACTCTTCTACCCAAACAGTTCGAAACAAGTTCATATATTGGTGAAATTTGGTCTCAAATGCTCCGAAACTCCTTCATTTTGATAGGCTGGGTTTTTTTTAATTGAAGGAGGGTACACCTTCCCACACCCACCCCACTATGCCCTTCTCGCCTCATCCGGCCCTCCGACCAAGATACATTTTACATTTTAAAATCATTTATTTAAGCCATTCAAACCTATGCTAAAAATCCCCTACGAATAAACACGAATAACGACGCCTTAGGTGTCATTCATCTGGAAAGATATGTCCTCTCAATCATTGAATTATATACTGATAAATATTGTGTTAAATCCTTTGGAAAGACACAATCGTTCAGCTGAAATATTACTCTCAGTTTATTTACTGTTTGTGAAAATTTGCTATCCCCTATTAACGGTGGGCGCCATAGCTGTTTCTAACCCGAGACCGCAGTTGGTAACCGATGCAACGCATTTCGCCTGGATCGGTCTACCGATAACACGTAAATAGTATATCTGAAAGGTAGACACACACAATTGATAACATGTAAACAGTACATCTGAAACGTCGACACATACAATTTATAGCATGTAAACAGTATATCTGAAACGTCAAACACATATAATTCACAACATGTAAAGAATATATCTGAAACGTTGACACATACAATTCATAAAATGTAAACAGTATATCTGAAACATGGACACATACAATTCATAACATGTAAACAGTATATCTGAAACATGGACACATACAATTCATAACATGTAAACAGTATATCTGAAACGTCGACACATACAATTCATAACATGTAAACAGTATATCTGAAACATGGACACATACAATTCATAACATGTAAACAGTATATCTGAAACATGGACACATACAATTCATAACATGTAAACAGTATATCTGAAACATGGACACATACAATTCATAACATGTAAACAGTATATCTGAAACATGGACACATACAATTCATAACATGTAAACAGTATATCTGAAACATGCGACACATACAATTCATAACATGTAAACAGTATATCTGAAACATCGACACATACAATTCATAACATGTAAACAGTATATCTGAAACATCGACACATACAATTCATAACATGTAAACAGTATATCTGAAACATCGATTAAAGCATTAATAAGTATAAATATGATGTAATAAATATATTAAATTCTTAAAGCGTGCTCTGTAAATTGAAAAACGACTAATTAGTATCAATAAACATCGTACTGAGGCAATTAGTGTTTCGGCTACCTTGGCGCTTTGTTTATATTGTGATAATGTATCCATATAACCTATTATAAATAGGGTATATAAACTATTATAAATAGGTTAAATCATAAATTAATAAAACCAAGAAATTAGCATCATTCGTCGTGGGTAAAATAATGTCACGTAACTCATATTGTTGTCTACGTAAAGGAAACAACATGATATTAGAAAAATTAACGTTATGATCAGCAATGGCTTAGACAATGCTAAACCATTTATGAAGGAAGATAAACGATCATACGTTATGATACTACTTTATCACTCGTTAAGAGGGTGTTTCTAGTCTTCATCGGTAGCTCAGGGGATGTCCAGATAACGCGGTGGTTAGAGCACTGCCTTGCAAACCTCCAGGTTGCTAGTTCGAATGCGGGTCATTCCTGTATTTGTGGGATGTTTTCCCACTAACTTACTTGTCGTTAGCCGTTGAGACACTTTCTAGAAGAGGGATTAGAGGTATACTTTACTATAATTTGGGATACCTCTGGGGCTGGAACTAATGTTGATTGTGATTAATTAGTACCCCCCCCCCGAAAATAAAGCTAATCCTTGATTGATGTAGTGTTCATATCAAGGAACACATATTATATTAATATTCATCGCCGGTGCCATGTCATTAATTTAGGCCATTGTACTGTCAGTAATAGTTTCCGGGATTGTTGACCTTGAGAGACATATCGGATTTCTGGATTCGGAGAAGTACGGCGAGCAGTCAATTGTTGACAAATTGGCGAAATCGATATGTAATCGAACACCTTGATTAGGTATAGCCCTCCGGAGCTGGCATGTTTCCTTATCTACGTATCCAGATATGTATTACATTGAATTAGGATAAAGCTATGAC
Source organism: Paralvinella palmiformis (assembly GCA_025642065.1). Classification (NCBI taxonomy): domain Eukaryota; kingdom Metazoa; phylum Annelida; class Polychaeta; order Terebellida; family Alvinellidae; genus Paralvinella; species Paralvinella palmiformis. Next base: position 376,336 of record JAODUP010000128.1, on the reverse strand, counting down.
AAACCGACAGTTAAATACTTTCGGCGTTATTTATTAAGAACTAGATGTGATAAGAATCAAAACGTCAGGCTACATCATGACAAAAACATATTTGACGCCCATTAAAAGGGATCTGACAATAACCTATTTCTGACACCAGATGGTGTTGTTGTTCAGCATCCTGTATTTTTATGCACAATATAGATTTGTCTTTTTTACGAAGGCCTCCCCTCCTCTCTCTCTCTCTCTCTCTCAATCTATCTATCTATCTATCTATCTATCTTCTTTTCTTTCATATATATATATATATATATATATATATATATATATATATATATATATATATATATATATATATATATATATAATAATAGAGAGAGGGGGGAGCGGGTCCATGTCATTAATATTTCAGCCACCCGTTTCAAATGAGACAAACATTAAAGCTAAACAAAACAATTTTAATTAATAACGGTTTTATGAAGACTAATCATTATTTAGGAATTTTATTCCATATACACACCCCGTCATTATGCTTAAATTTATATAAATAGCACAATACCATTAGCGTAAATGGAAACCAGTCATACTGATAAGCAACGACAAAATAATAATTAAGCTTTTTCCCATATAGCAACACATTCTTACAGCTTTTTTTGTTAGCTTGTACTTTTTAATTTTTAAATGTTAGCAACGTATTTGTTTCGAATAAACACCGGCCATGACGGCTCGAAATAAATATAACCGATTTATCTTTTATCGTTTATAATTCGAATGCCGACTTGGTACATCGTCTTAAGATATTTGTCTATTTAGAAGTGAACAATGCGACCACGTAATCCCACGGCTTCGGTACCCATCCATTGGCGACATTTAAACCCAATCACAAAGCAGATCATTCGCCCCGTGATTCATCTCGTGACGCATCGACGTCAGCTTCATTCGCCGATAAGTTCCCCTTCCCCGAAAAGCAGCTATCGTCGAGATGATAGGTGGACATCTAAATGATCCCGATAGACGGATAAATGGACTATATTTGAACGCAAATGACGGGGAAGTCATCGAATGATTGAGAGAGGTGTGGCACCTTATGCTCTCCTCCATCAAAAATAACAAAGACGCGTTGGGCATTGTGTTCGATGTCAGCCGGGTTGTTTAGCGTCCATTCTTCCGTGTACAAAGAAGACACACTATCCAACATATACTAACAGCTCGTTGAAGGCTGGATGGCTACGTGTCGTTTCTCATAAATGTTTATCTTTTTAATTCGACTATCAACACCCATATAGCATCACAAGCCGATTCAATTGACTTAGGTAGAGTGGTTGAGTCAGTGGATAAGTGGATGAGTGAGTGAGTAGTTGAGTGAGTGAGTGAGTGAGTGAGTGAGTGGTGAGTGAGTGAGTGAGTGAGTGAGTGAGTGAGTGAGTGAGTGAGTGAGTGAGTGAGTGAGTGAGTGAGTGAGTGAGTGAGTGAGTGAGTGAGTGAGTGAGTGAGTGAGTGAGTGAGTGAGTGAGTGAGTGAGTGAGTGAGTGAGTGAGTGAGTGAGTGAGTGAGTGAGTGAGTGAGTGCTTTAGTTAGCCTAGGGAATATACCTTTGAGGAAATCACCTGCTTGACGGAAGAACGATTACTGGCTAGAAACATCCGGAAAAAGGTATTTCTTGGTTTCGATATTGCATCTGCAGCTCTACGGTGCTGAATGCTACGACTTAGATAACCAAAGAGCGTATACGTGTACCTTTCTGGAAAACAAAACTGCTTCATCAAATTACAATCAGTTGTAAACATTGATAAAGCATTGATAAAGGTCACGACTGAGATGAGATACATAATTACCCAAATAAAAGCATTAAGTTATTTTCTCTCATCAAATTAATCATGGGTTCCAAAGCTCTAGTTTCCGGGTTCGAATCGACCATATGTCCACGGTGTCACCAGTGCCAAGGTTAAACAATGCAATCAATCATCAAACAATTTTATCAAGATATTAATCCGCGGTAAAAGCTACGTCAGCCTATAGTAATATAATAATAGTATTTTTATAACGCCTTATTCGACTTGATATGCTCTTAGGTGCCTTACATTTAAAACATAATTAAAAACATTCTGAGCTCATATAGCGCAAATACATTTCATACATAATAAACTGGTTTAGATATTATAACTACACTAAATTAAATAAGTGGCTTTTAAGAATCTTACAAAATATTTCTTTACTAACTGCGAGTTTAATGTGGTTTGGTAATTTATTCCACAGCCTGGGGGGTGATGCTTGGAAAGATTTCTCTCCGTATATCGCTGTATGGCTTTTTGGTATCCTTCAAACGCGAATAGGACTCAGATCGAAGCATTCTTAATGGTATATATGTTTCGATCAGATCACTTAGATACACTGGTGCTGTTCCATTCAGTATTTTGAATGTATGAAACAGGATCTTGTGCATTATTCTGAAACGTACAGGAAGCCAGTGCAGTTGGAACAAAACTGGTGTTATATGTTCCCTTTTGCGAGTGCGTGTCACCAGACGTGCAGCACAGTTCCGCACTCGCTGTTGGCGGTTTGTCAGAGAGAGAGGGGGATATTATATAACAATGCATTTCCATAGTCCATTCGGGAAATAATAAGGGATTGACTAAAGCGTTGCATGTCTCATCATTTACGTACTTATGAATAAGTCCTATATTTCTTATTTGATAATAACAGCACTTACATATAGAATTCACCTGCTTCTCCATTCCTAGAGGATTATCTAATATAAGTCCTAGATTTCTTACAGACATGGAAGAATTGATATAACTGGATCCTACCTTAATGCGAAGATTCTCAGTTTCAGTTGCTTGAATGAGAAAACCTTGAATTCTGTCTGTTCCTTATTCAATTTCAACATATTGTTGTTCATCAAAATACTTATGTCTGCAATATAAGCTTCAGTTTAAGATGAAATATCGTCCAATTTATCACACGGCTTTAAAGTCATGTACACTTGTGTATCATCGGCATAACAACGATATTTAATATTATGCCGCTTAATAATTTCACCAACATATGCTTATGTTGACACAACATGTTGCCTCAACATATACTTAGGACCACTGTGTGGGAAAAATATAAAAACAAATAATTAAATTCCTTCGGGTAGCTTAGAAACTTATTTCTCGGATTAATCTAAATTTAAATATACATTATAATGATGATGATGAATGATCTTTTACGGCCACTTTCGTGCACATAGGCTAAATGGGCCGAGCGACCTCCAAAGGTAATGAAGCGAAGTCAAAGATGAAACACCTTTCAGATATGCCCATGCAGAGATTCGAGTTAGAGTTAGACCACAGATGCGTCCCCTCTACACGACGAACATAACCGGAAGCAATTACACGCCGTAGGTGCAGTTATTAATTCTGATTGGTTTTGACGTCACGTTTTTTGAATCTGCGACACAAAGAGCTCTACACCGGCCAAAAACAAAGTTTTGTATTGACTTGTTGTTGTAACCAAATCTTAGTCCATTTTTCTTTTCATTCATGGTAAATATTAATATGGAATATTATAATATGGAATATTATAATATGGAATATGGAATATTACTCGAGGTGTTCGAATGTACAACTTCCTGAACACCAATGAGCAGGACGTAAGCGATATATTTTAATCACAGCCTTTCTCAGGCTAAGATTCCATAAACGTGGTATGCGGTATACTGCATGCTGTGTGCGATTTGTATCATTCCATATAAACATTTTCCCATGGATCTACAGTATCATTTGCGGAAGTTTTTCATGCCGAGAACATGGCTAATTATTCCAAATTGTAGCTTTGTACAACTGATCTGTAGCATCACCGAGTTTTTATTGACGGGTTGGTTTTGGTTTTGTTGTTCGGGGAGAATTCCCAGGCTGTCGCTTAATCAGCACAGCCTCTATGTTGGAGTGGTTGAGAAACCTCCTCCCCCACCACTCACAGGGGAGCAGTACGGAAATATGGAGCCGAAATACCCTGAAGGTGGTCACTGCCAGAGTGTTTTACGTCCTCAGGGGGTTACCCCTTTATTTTAAATAATTCAGTGCAGACGGCAGCGCCATTTAACGTGGTCAGCCACCCACGATGTAGTGAGCCGAGAAATTAATCCCTGGAAAAGTTTCGACCTCTTTCGGGGTTCGAACCTACGACCGTTGGCACCAAGTGCTCGGTGCTTAACCGCTAGGCCACCGGAGCTCACTTATTGATGGGATGTCCCCTCATACGTCATACGGCAATATATCAAGTGATGCTAGCCTATTACGCTAACTATTCAAATATGTTCTATCATTGACAACCTCGGGTAGTGTATGATGTGAGTCAGTTGTAAATACACACCCTTCAAGTACAATCGGGATGTATTCACTAGTTGTCTGCTCCCAGGGTTAAAACTCAAGCTGGGACTCGTGCATTTTCAGTTACTGTCCCTGATCTTTGGAATTCGCTCCTGGAACATGATTTAAGTCCCCAACTAGCATAGATTCTTTCCATCGCCATTTGAAAACTCACCTTTTCAAACACGCTTATGCCCTTCCTAAGTTTCCTTGCCATTTGATCAGTGCTGATGAACTTTGCATCATACGTTGACTATGAGTTTGCCCAATCCCTGTACAAGGTGCGCCACTGAGCTCGATTCTTTTCCAGAATATTGGTGCTATAGAAGTTTGGTAATTATTATTATTATTATTATTATTATTATTATTATTATTATTATTATGAAGCATATATCATCTTAACCTCCAACCATCTAACACAAAACTAAACTCCTCAACAATACCACACATTTATTATGAAATCATAGCTAAAAACTACGGAAAAATAATAAGCAAAGTACATAACATGGTCAAATAGCTACAATTCGATGTCGAGAAATTCCCACAATATTTTAGAGAACAGTATGCTCATGTGTTATATTATGTGGATGAAGATTGTTGTCTTCCATTGCGAAATCCCGCCAAATTGTTCGGGAAACACCCGTCCCTGACGTCATATTTCGGATTCCCCGTCCGATTGTGCACTAAGTTGCCGCATGAATCGCGACATGCAGCGATTCGGTTTCCCCGTATACGAAACCGTTCGTAGCCGCGGGACAAATTATATGCCACATCCAGACATATGGACGGTGATATCAGATGATTCGGGATCTCAGCAACAAACGTAGTATGATATTATATTTGGTGGATATCAAATAACAAATTACTCCTAAATCTCCATAATTCGGTGTAGAATATAAATCTAGCACACGGATTGCATACATTGTTGTTCTGTTCTGTCTTTTTTCAAGCTCAAGTAGGTCACATTTGCTAAAAGTAAACAAATCCATGTATTAATAGCGGGAATTCCTAATTATTAGAAAGCACTAATAATAAAATCACAAAACATTCCAGTCCTTCATCACCTAAGAGCAATTCTTCTCATCAGCAATTACAGCGAATTGGGAGATATGTTAATCAGATCGATGACAGACAGCTACAAAACACAGATGCTGGCCAAAACACAGTTGCTGACCAAAATACAGATGTTGGCAATACAACATATGCCGGCCAAAACACAGATGCCGGCCAAAATACAGATGCTGACCAAAACAGAGACCCTGGCCAAAACACAGATGTTGGCCAAAACGTTCTGAGAACTCTGTCATTGTTCGGTAAGCGACACACTGTTTCTATAGTTTGGTCTGATGTGATTTCCTCTTCAATAATTTGATATTATATCGGATGTATGACCCTTTATTAACGAGTGTGCGTTTTTGTGGCCTTGAATCATGCATCACCTATCACTTAGCGAGAGAAGAAGAAAAACCGAATAAAGGTTAAAAAGAGGAAATAATGTTTTTCGAAAGTCTAAAGATGTCTCTTAAATACGTTCATCACTCATTCCGAGAAGAACCGGTGAGAGGCTCGGGCGGAAATGGGGTAGAAGTTTATTTCCGTTTGGGATTAATTCCTTACCACCCGCGGCCATTGTCTGGCCGTTCCATAGCCTCAATTTAGTCTGCGTTCACCTGCATTGTGGCCAGCTCATTAGCAAATACAAAGATATAACAGCAGCTTCGGGATGATGGATACTTCTTAGAAGCTCCCGAGACACATGACATCGTTACTATGATGACTTCCTGCCCCCTCTCCCGAATTGAGTGGATGACTGGTTTATGATATATATGATATTAATATATAATTTTAAAATTCAGCAAAATGACTGCCGATTGTTCTGCGCCCGTAATATAATGAATCGTGTTACAAGCGAAATGTTGCGATCATTTAATGGTCCTTATATTCATCAGTAATTTTTATATTATATGTGTAATATTTTTATTTGGCTTTAGAAATGTTATATATAGGCAATAACACTAACGTCAACATGCATACATACATACATATAAATACATACATACATACATACATACATACATACATACATACAAACGTTTATACATACATACATACATACATATATACATACATACAAACGTTTATACATACATACATAATACATACATACATACATACATACACACGTTTATACATACATACATACATACATACATACAAACGTTTATACATACAAACGTTTATACATACATACATACATACATACATACATACATACAAACGTTTATACATACATACATACATACATACATACATACATACATACATACATACATACATACATACATACATACAAACGTTTATACATACATACATACATACATACATACATAGCAAGAATTATGAAAGATTTAGAAAGCTACAAATATTTTTATGGAAACTTATGTTTAAATATAAGTCAATATCATAGGCTGATTCCTGATTTCTATCAACAACATTATATATTTTTATTTTTAGCATATCATATAAACATTTCATGTACTTACGTAATCATTAATCATCAACCAACATATACTGCTAAATAGAGAGTGGTAATATGATACTACTATTAGACCAACATATTACTGACTATTACAAAATTCTCCCAGCATAATATTACCAGGCGGCATAATTATAAAGGGTCATGGTACTACCTTTATGCGGGTCAAGGTTAAGGTGTGGGGACTGCTGCCAACTGATATCAGTTTATGACCTCTGACGGAGATCTTTGCGCGATTCATTCAGTAATAATTACCTGAAGCTGATGCCTTTAAGTCGTAATTCTATCCCACGTTAATGCCTTTTATTGTTGTGCCCACGATGTCTTATACCCACCTTCATGAATAATTAAACTGGCATCAGGCGGATAAATCGAATAGAATTACGTTTTATTTACACATTAAACATGTAATCGCAGGAATGGCGTTTACATCCGGTACAGCTGCCTTCTGTAAAAATTAAATATTCCGCATTTTGCTTTGAGCTTTAAATTACAGTATTATAGAATTACATACATACATACATACATATATATATATATATATATATATATATTCTACTTAGAGATTGAAAGCGAAATAAAATATCATCTATTAATAGCAATATCCTAGAGACGAAACTGTTTTAAGGTACGCGCGAGACTAAATAATGAATCATATCTGATATTTAGTCATATTTCAAATTTTAATATATTAACCAAATATCATCGTGTAATCTACTTGTACCGCCATTTTGCTAGTAATAGGACAAGCGTAATTGATATTATGCATCGTGCGTATTATTTCTTTCTTTTAAACTATAAATAACAAACCGAACTTGGTAGTCTGTGGTCCTTAAAATAACACCAGATTTTACTTAGAATTAAACATTCATCAGAATACATGTTGCCGGTAAATGTTCATTTGGAGAGCATAATAGTTTTGTACACACACTGGTCAGTACAAATAAGAGGATAGAATCACTCAGAGACTCGTCTAAGTGGAAGCAAATATGCGTCAATTGTGCTTTTCGTAGAGATCGGTAATCCTCGGTAAATCGGCCGACCAATCAGGAGCTGGCTGCGCTTCGAATTTTTAACCTACGAATACGGACTTTTATTGTGATGTGTGTATTATAGTTGTTTGTGTGCAGAGAATTTGTATTCCTCCCGTCCTATTATATGCCATGAAATATGTAAATGTCGTTTCGTGCGAGTCCGTATATATATTGTCTAGTTAGGATCAAATGCCAGTAACGGCCCAGGGGTTGTCGAATAGAGTAAAGATAATAACAGTTAAGCTTAATTTCCCGCCAAAAAACGCTTTAACAACTATTTTAAATGTGTTCCTTGTACTTACCGATGAAAAGATATCCATTTTGTATTACTTCTACCCCAACGGCTTATGCAACCAACAACACAACAAGAATTCACCATGTTTATAAACCTGATTTTAGCAGACTGTGTTTTTTTTTCCCTGACCGGAAGTTGGGACGGACCTGTTTGCCATCAAATCGGAGGCCGTGTTCGGTCTAGTTTCTTTCAGGTCAATGATTTTACGGTATTAAAATCGACTTTTGTTGCCATACTGGAATGCTATTCGATAAAATCAAATACTATTATCTGTTTTTGACAGCTTAAGAGTAGATTATTTAGTTGTGACTGCAAATATAACCAAAAGTGAACTGCATTGTGAGAAAATAATGACTCCCTCTTCAGGGCGAAATTCTGAACAGGATTTACTATTCACTGAAATAATTGTTAGTTCATAGTCTCTTCACTTCAAATTTGTGGGCCAATGTAGAAGGTATATTCAGGCTTATAATATAAAATATTGAACTCATAACTTATTTCAAACTCTTACCTAACAAATAGGACAGCTTATATTGATCTTTTAGATGAAAAAACATTAGAAATATACACGACTATTTCGTATTATCAAACTCCCACTAAAATATAAATTTTATTCATTTCTCACGTATTTATGGCAGACACTTGGATATTCCGAAAGAAGAGGTTTCGCCGGATTAACTTAAACTATTACCTTATTTACTTTCCTCACTGGAAAAAGACTTTGGTTATATCCAGAGAGAGAGAGAGAGAGAGAGAGAGAGAGAGAGAGAGAGAGAGAAAGCCGTTACTGTTTCAGTATAATGTTGTCTTATTTGTTATCTTTGTTACTTCATCGTTCGGTAAGATTGATCATTAAGTTGTCAGTCTTTTATATCCAATGTCACTAAAGTTGACTCCAACACAAGACGAGTAGCTAATTAAATAACGGCATGTGGTGCTAAAATTAGATTTACATAGCCAAAGTAGAAATAACTCGGTAGGTTGATTGACAGGCTATAACCCGAGAAGCACTGGGCTATGTATTTGGCTCTCTCTCCATATATCTTCTAAAACTAAATGATAATAAAACAAATATTTTATATTTGGCATCACCACATTGTGTTAAATCCCTAAAGACACCAGCATTACAGATGGGTGCATCTTCGATTACCCCTAATGGGTCAGTAAAAAATCTAGGGGTTATTTTTGACCAATGTATTAACATGCATGAACATGTCACATCAGTATGCCGAGCTGCCTACTACCATCTTAAGAACATCCACTGTTTAAAAACATTCTTGACACAAGAATCACTTGTAACTGTAGTTCATGCCTTTGTTACATCTCGTATAGACTATTGTAACTCCCTGTTATATGGCATATCTGATTATAACATTAATCGCCTTCAGCGAATTCAGAATAGTGCAGCTCGCATTGTAACAAATACTAGAAAATATGATCGTATTACCCCAATTCTTCAAAAACTACATTGGCTACTTGTTAGACAGCATATCCATTTCAAGATTCTGTTAATAACTTATAAATCTATTAATGATATGGCGCCAGAATACCTGTGTGAACTGGTTTCCATTAGAAAGTCATCTGAAAACTCAGGTCATCCAGTCAGATACTATTGCAGGTGCCAGTGTCTCGGCTCAAGTCATATGGTGATTGTGCATTTAGTGTTGCAGCCCCCAATTTGTGGAATAAGTTGCCGGCAAATATTAGAAATGCGTCGACTCTTGGAAATTTTAAGTCTCTTCTAAAAACACACCTATTTAAGGTCGCTTTCACAGATAAATAATTATTATCTTTTAAATCATTACAGGGTTTTTACAGACATTATTTGGGGTATTATTATATTACATATTATTTGTACAGCGCCTTTGAATGGCTCCTGCTAGTAAGGGCGCTTTATTAAATATACATTATTATTATTATTATTATATATATATATATATATATATATATATATATATATATATATATTACCACGAGATGGCGCAGCAATAAACAAATTAGTCAATTTAGTTTGGATAATCTCAAATGTGGTGGTTTAAATGTTCAGTAAAGGTCATCAAGAATAAGTCTGTCGAGGTCAAAAGGTCAGGAGGAGAAAGCCAAATGGTATTAGGAAGGAAGCAAAAATTGACCTCTATAACTCAAACTCGTAGTAAATCATAGTAAAAATCTAGTACTTGATAGTCTAATTGGTAGAGCGTTTTGCTATAGACATCTTGCAGCCAGGTTCAAATCCCGGATTAGCTATATTTGGAGGGCGTTTCACCTTTCACTTCGCCTCATAGCCTTTGCCTGTCACTTGACCCATTTAGCCCGTCACGTGATCAAGGTGGTGATAGAAGGGCATCTAATTTCAAAGTAGATTTGAGGAGCGCCAGTCGGAGCAATTTAAAACATGCTTACATAGGGAATGGGTGAGTGAAGTAGTGAGTAAGGTAGTAAGGCGGTGAGTGAGGTAGTGAGTGAATGAATGAATGAGCAACAGGTGATTTATCGCGGGGGGGGGTGTTCTAGGGAAGTTGAGGGGATCAGATTTAACATCTTACAGACTAAGGTAACATGGTATTTAATTGACCAGTTGTATATTAACTAGACAGGTCTATACCAACTCTACCAGAGAACTCCCCCCCCCACCACCCCGCAGGGGTAGATGTTAATCTAAGAACTTTAACTATTTTATAACACCCGCCCCCCCCCTTCCCTTTTCCGATTAATAGACAGGCGCAATCCGATTAAAACATGAATAATCAACAGTAAAAGGGTGGATCAGAAGAGAGAGACTTCCCGTTTTTATATCATTACTTAACCACTCAGCCACTGGCACCGTGTAATATTACCTGCTCACCGACATCTGTGGTTTTACCACCTACTGCTAGCTGCGCACCAGCCTATCGTTGATGATAATAATAATAATAATAATAATAATAATAATAATACAGAATGTCATGCATCGGAAAACAAATTGTGACGGCGCCGAACAGGTTAAATTAATAATAGGAAGGTAACTAAATATTGATATATTTGATATATTCAACTGATTATTGTATAATATTGTCCAGGTATTGGGTACAATAACGACATTGTGTGAGTATGTTAATACAGGAAAATGACATTGTATAGTAACTATACATGGACTCCTCTTGCATTTCGGTATTAGATATCACACTCAAACACATAGTGTGACATAGTGAATTATATATATATATATATATATATATATAGGGCACCTCCGTGGTCTAGCGGTAGCGTGTTGGACCACAGATCACTACCACTCGTGTTCGAATCTCGGCGTGGTCATATCTGAAGGTTGTTTCATCTTTGACCTCGCTTCATTACCTTTGGTGCTCACTCGGCCCATTTAGCCTATTATGTGCACAACAGTGGCCGTAAAACACCAATCATATATATATATATATATATATATATATATATAATTTTTTAATTCTGCATCACAAGAAATTTGAATATGTTCATTCATACATCCATATATAGATGCTCCAAATGATAGCGCGGTTGAACGTAGATCTGTAATATGTGTGTTCAGATCCCTGTTATACTATATATGATGTGTGTTTCATATTTCACTTCACCTCATTGTCTTATGATGTCCATTTAGTCTACCATGTACACAACGTGGCTTTATAACAGCACAACATTTAATTTCACACACAAATAAATAAAAGTGTATAATATTATTTATTGTCGAAATGGCTTCCGAATTACTCAATTCAAAATTGTTTATTTTTCTCATTCTTATTCTTAACTCGCACCCATCCCCCCATATATATATATATATATATATATATATATATATATGACCCGGTATTATAATTTTTAATGGCAAGCTTAATATTTAATATATAATTATCTTTTAATGACAAATTAAATGTTTCATCCATTCATTCAATCCGTTTTGCCCTTCCATCTATCACTACTGACACCCTCCTTTAACTGACCGTTCAATTATCCACCCGCTGCGTGTTACTCTATATTGCACCAATGTGTAACTTTCCAGTAATTTATGATATTTCGTTGAATACACATTGTTGCTATTGTTATTGTTGACAACGAGTCTCGGCGCTGGTCACACCTGTGACGTGCAGTCTGGGGGACGCCAGCCGAGAGAAATACGTCCCTCAAACACAGCCGCGAGTTAGATTCGAATCTACAACCTGGAAATTTTGACGGCCCAATATTAACATCGCCATCGAGATAATGATGAGGATAATGATGACATCGATGATGCTTCACCGATGACACCTATCATTGTTCAGCTATCTCCGCTATAACCATCATCACGGATGTCTTTCCAACACGGCCCATTACTATACACCACGCGTCATCACCACCATCACTGACGACCCCCCCCCCCCGGTCCACCCCCATTTTTTCCCTCTTTCCCATTCTCCCAGATTTCTCCCCGTGAGAGTTGTGGGAGCTCCGTGGACAGTTTGATGACAGACGGAGGCCGCGCATCACCTGATACCATTACCGGCCGCCGATAGACCGGTCAACACCCAACGATGTCCATTTAGTGCGAGCACGCCACCTAGGTGTCGACGAAACAATTACAGCCACCTTACGGTACATCGGAGAAGTCGTCACAGTGGAAGTCACAGAGGGGTTAAGTCTCAAACGGCTGGATATACACCACATACGGGCTACGATCGACCTAATTATTGTTGCATCCTTTTAGGCGGTGTACCAGACTTCAGGATCTGATGGCGTCATCGTAATTGTCTATCTATTCGGGATCGGTTGACATCTTAGGAATGCAACATCGATTCAGCATCGGTTACCAGGTGAGTTGTTGTCGGGATCTGTTAGTGGGCGAGAACGAGGTAGACAGCGCCATTTGGCGGATTGTCATATAGATTTTTAACGCCTTTGCTTCTCGATATTGGTCAGTTTACCTTATTTTATTCTACTTTCGGGTATTAGTTGGTTTACGAAATGTCAAATACTCCTGTGTGTTGTTATTCGTATTAATTCATATTTATGCAAGTTAGCGTGTGTTTGTGTGTGTGTGTGTGCGTGCGTGCGTGTGTGTGTGTGTGTGTGTGTGTCTGTGTGTGTAGATTGGTTTGTGTGTGTGTTTAGGTTATATATATATATATATATATATATATATCCATCAATTTATAAATAAATAAATAAACCTTTAGATACTAGAACAACAACAAATATAAACCTAAACACGCATATACAAAAACCTACACAAATCTATCTACATTTTTACAGAAATTTAAACATACCTTAAACATTTATAAAAAAAATTGTGTGTGTGTGTGTATGTATATGTGCGCGCGTGTGTGTATGTATGTGTGCAAACTAATATCGACATATGTATAATTATATAAATATATGCATATCCTTTTGTGGAGATATATATATATATAACAACAGATGGTACTGGAAGGTGAACATTAGTTCCATTTCTATTGGTCAAAACATGTCACTAGCTATAGAATGTCACATATCAGATTCCTTATCACCTTTTTACACGCGACGTCTCTCAAATACACCATCCACGCTGTAATTAGATTTTCAGGACGATGGGGTGCTCTCAAATAGGCCGTTCAAGCGGGATACTCGAGTACAGTACTCAGATAGTGTACTCAGCTAGAATCCAGAAGTACGCTGGGAGTACCATCCTTCGTCGTTCTGGTTTAGACAGTAATGCAAGCAAATGGCAAACAAATATCAGGGTCACGCCAAACATACGGCGCCCGGTCAAAGGTCACGATCTGATGACCTAGAAATAATCCGAAAACATCTGGTAACCTGCCGTATTTGATAATGTACTTTTATTAGATGATGATGATGGTGGTGGTGATGATGATGATGATGATGATGATGATGCAGAAGTAATATCATTACGTTTGGAGTTAATATGCTCATCTCTTTGGATGTCGTTTTATTGGATTCAGTTCCTTCTTTATTATCTATTTATTATCGCAGATATTATCTTATCTTATCCCATCATCGCCATGTTTATCTCTAAATCCATCCTTCGACGGTAAGACGTCGGCCCGGTGTCCCGTGCCGAATGTTCCTTCGCCAACAACGAAAGGCGTCGAGAACTGTGCACGCACTTCAGTGATTACGGGTCATTTCGGGAAATGACACAGAATTACGGTTCACCGTTCGAAGGACACCAATCGGGAGAAGGTGACCTAGCGCCCGCATCTTGGAAGTCGAGATCGAGCAGCAGCAGCAGCAGCAGCAGTCAGGCAAATTGCTGATTAATATAACCTTGAATCGAAGAGGCAAATCCGGGGTTTCGACCCATTCGCCACAAGAGACCCGCTGTGAAATTTTACCGTCGTACGCCGTATTTTTACACGAAATGTCAAAGGACGCAGGACACGGCAAGAGACGGGGCCATAGCACGGTGTCGTAATTAGTCGGCCCGCTGGGGTTAGTGTGAAGTGGCTGCCAAGCATCCGAACAATGTGGGGCCACGAGTTCTGTGGGCTAGAACCTCCGAGCTAAACATTTCGGGCTAAGCAGCTCGTAAAACGTACGAGGCCGTTGTTTTACGGCCACTTTCGCGGATGTGGTGGGCTAAGGACTAAACAACGTCTATGGCCAAATGGGGTGGACATAACTAGGTTGGATTCGAACCGCGATGTCATAGATTTCTGATCATCCGCCGCTAACGGCTGTCCGGCCACGGAGACGCTGTGGCAGTGTTACAATTTCTCTGTACGCCGTCAGTCTCGTTCATCAACAGAGTCAGGTATCGTGAGTCAGTCGGTGGTAGTCCGGTACTACTGTATGTGTCAACGCATCCGGTATAAATCAGAAACACTATGGGATGGCCATCGTCGGTCACCTAATCTGGGTCAGTCGTAGAGGTCAGACGGTACGTGTCAGCTAATTTGCGTCACAGAACCTCCGGCTAGCCACTGTTGGTTAACTATACAAATCAGATAGCTTGCGCATCTTATCTATTTTGATCATCGCGTTTGCGTTGCCCATTTTCCTATGTTTTCTCTATCTTACCTATGCTGTGCCCGATCTTTCTTATCTCGCCCGGCTCGTCTATGTTAACAACACTGCCATATAATGACGCGTCTAAGACGGCCATATGGCATTATTTATCGTGCCAAGTAAAGAGAGAGCGGCTTTGACGACCCAATATTCGGCCTGTTTATTTACGCGTCATCTCTCAGCGGGGGGCGTTCTACGGACATACCCGGCTCTGTGTCCGTATATCATTGTCTCGAAGCAATGATGGCGAAATGTCCAGTCTCCTTCGGCCCGAGCATATCATGTTATAATATTTGTCATCCGGCCAGCCGCCGATCTGTGACAGACCTAAAGGCTGGTTGGGGAAGAGATTCACTCGAACCACTGTCCACTTCCCCATAACCTCCCTTCACCTAGCCATCACAGATTTTTATCAAATAATAATAATGATGATGATAATAATAATAATAATAATAGTAGTAATAATAATAATAATAATAATAAAAAATATCATATCTCACTAAGTGCGCCACTGAGCTCGATTGTTTTCAAGGATTTTGGCGCTATAGAAGTTTTGTTGTTATTATTATTATTATTAATAATATTAATTATTATATTATAAACTATGCGCAAAACGGTGGCGCCGCCAAAGTGTAGCCAAATTTAGATAACAGCCTACATTTAGAACCGGACATTAACGCTGCAACGGATTTATTCCGCGATCAAAATCTGCTTCAGAACAGTTTTATTGTTTTGGGAAGGTTTTCTCCGTAGACGAAGTTAAAGGAATGAGTCGAGTCCGATTTAATTTCCGAAGTTCCGCTCGGCTCGGCTATAAAACAGGAAACAGTTGGTGCATCTGGTGTCTGGTTGATGAAGAGTTCTTCTCCGCCGCTTAGTGTTTTTGTATTCTTCTTCTGCTGCTGCTGCTGCGAAACATCATGTTTCCGGTTTTGCTGCTGGTTATTAAATTATCAAGTTCGTGACTTCGTACGGTTATTATTCGCCGACGGAGATTCTCTGAGCGCTTTCGCCTAATTATTTTGTTTAGCATCGGAGCTGATCACATCGTTGACCTACGATTGAGGGACGAATCCACGCCGAAACATCTTACAAACACAGACGGATTGGTGGATGTCGAACCCTAGCCTGCAGATTTACGGCGCACCACTCAGTTATTGCGTTATTGGAATGACCCCTTTCTTCCCCATACGGGCACACACACACACACACACACACACATATATATATATATATATATATATAGCTTGGATAACTTAGAAATGACATTCCATTAGTACGCAAATAAGGAAGTCTGGCTTGTGCTCCCGATAAACGGTTGCCTGACGGTATTCCCAATCCGCTCTCGGAGACACCAAACGCCTAGACACCTAGACACCTAGACAAATTGACACCTAGACACCTAGACCCACCTACACTGGTCGATTTTTGCAATTGTGTACACGGCTTCGTGGAACCGGTCGCTTGATTACAAGCTAACAGCGGCCGCCATTTACTGAACTAATAATACCATTCTTTCGCACGGGCATCCTTGGTGTCAACAAATATTGACACAAACAAGTCAAACATGATATGGTTAGCTGGGAGATAAGATAATTACGCCATCGTTTTGTAGGGAATCCATTTCGACGGCAGGTACTCCATCTATATGAACACAGAGACGATGACGTAAGCAGCGAGTGACCGAAGATCAAAAGGCCATCGTCGTCGAATTTCGTTTCCTTTTAATTAGCTAAAAGGATTGCCCTGTCTTGGGCCTTGAATTAGCTCCAGTAATGTCAGCTGGTATATGAAACGTAGCATAATAACTATGGCTCCATCTAGTGGTTGCCGTGGTAATGGTGCGCCATTATTGCATACCGTTGTCTGTGGAAAAGGCGACGGCTCTTGAGACGCAGTAAAGGTTCGATTGTTTCGCAGGTCATTCGATGTGGCTTCTCTGCTGAGAAAAGCGGAACGTATGTCAAAACGCAAAGGTGCCCATATCTAGACATACACACCGCTGCCCATCAAAGTTAAGGACAATGGTAATGGTACTAGTATTTTTTTCAATATCAATGCTGACATTCCGAAATATCTCATGTACAATTGTGTGATTTTACGAACCAAACAACAGCAACAACAACAATAATAATAATAATAATTGTAATTTAAACGTGGTTGAGTGTTTTGTAATTTAATCCTTCTCTGTGGGCAATAATACTAAATAAATTTAGGACTAAATTGGAGAATAAACCTTCTCTGTTGCCACACAGGAGCCATACCATAGATCTACGGCATCGATTTGATTCTATATCCCTCTCCCCTCTCACCCCCTCACCAGCACTTCCGCAGCTTACCTGACTCATCCGGATAAATACGCACGAAAACAAATATCTGCCGATCATCAAACAATTTTATTTCTATCAAATGGCGATTGATGTTTTACGGCCACTTTTGTGCACACGGTATGCTAAATGGGCCGACCAACATCCAAAGGTAATGAAGCGAAGTCAAAGATGAAACACCCTTCAGATATGCTGCCGACGCCGAGATTCGAACTCGGATGGTAGCGATCTGTGATCCAACGCGCTACCAGTTAGACCACAACGGAGGCGCCCTTATTTCCATCAGAAGCATATGGACACACGCATAATAGCAGTTTCTCAAGCAGCCATTAACAAACTCAGGCCAGACGAGCATCGTCCATAACAGCTTAAAGAAAGGAGAAATCTTGATTCGTGTTGTTCTTGTTTTTAAGGGAAGGCGTGTTTCTTCGTCTTCAAAGTGTTGGGTGCACTTCTCGGAAGAGGGCTCGAAAAAAGACACGATCTGGGTCAACCGGTTTATAGTTAAACTTAAAGATCACGTCGTATATCCCTGGTTGTTTATCAGTCTCGGGAAGAGTAGTAATAATGGCCTTAATGTCACCGCGTGTAAACAGTATGTCATACATCGGCCGTCAGATACCGCGAGGAGAACCAGACATCAGGCAGGCGGGCAAGCAGGCAGGCAGGCAGGCAGCGAGCAGTCTCCGATCTGACCACGTTATCCGCCCACCAACCGTCGTATTACACGTGTCTCGGGGTGATATAAATAACTGATGCATCAGCGAAGTTTTCGTACTCAGATCCGGACCCGACGTCGGTTACGAGCAGGATGTTGCCACTAAAGGATGAGTGTTGGGGAGAGGGGCGTGTGTAGGTCTGTGCCGGGTACGGGAGACGTGGCCAGTAAATGCTAACCGGCATTCATCATCGCCATGAAAGGTCTGGCGGCTATATCAGTTCGGTGCTCGTATCCCTAAGGCTGTCTAGTCTGAAGTCAAGGGACCCCGCAGGGTATAGGTGCCCGTCATTTTTTTCGCTGAGCCCCCTGTACCAGCGCCTTGAGGGTCCAATGGTCAAAGGCAATTTGCTCAGTAGCGATGCGTGTACGTGTGATTGATGATGGCCGACCGACCCCAAATGTAATGAAGCGAAGGCAAAGATGAAACACTCTTCAGATATACCCACGCCGAGATTCGAACACGAGTGGTAGTGATCTGCGATCCAACGCACTACCAGTAAGATCACGGAGGCGCCCATCATGTACATATGTATTTGACTCTGTCATATATATATATATATATATATATATATATATGAAAGAGAGAGAGTGTGTGTGTGTGTGTGTGTGTGTGTGTGTGTGTGTGTGTGTGTGTGTGTGTGTGTGTGTTTCATGGTACATAGTAAGAGGCACAGAGCATCAACATATCTAAACATCCTTCGAAACCTACCTCCATAAATCTAAATACAACTATACATACATTAATCTAAAAATAAAATGTTCCATACCTCCACATATTGATAAATGTGTGCGTATACCTAAGCATGTGTCTGGTCTACTCATCAGCCTGTGGGAACCAGCTAATTCGCTTTTCGTACGCGACAAATTTGTCACGCCCACAGGAAAGCGGCTACATGCAGGCTACGTACAAAAAGCGGAAGCACGTAAAAACATACCATTTGATACCACAGCTCGCAACAAACACGTGCGTGTGGTTCAATGGCGACTTGCTACATACATTTCAAACTATTTTGACACCACAGTTTACATTCAACAGTAATTTTCTGTGGTCCAAAAGAAACCTGTATATAAAGCATTTCGACACCTCAGATGCTGATCTCAGCTTTATTCTGGGTTCGAATAACTGAATAAATCCTACCTATATGAACCGTGTATCAATACACGTCCGACTGGTCTGGCGTCGAAGTTCTTCTCTAACCTAAGTGAAAATTCAAGCCCTATATATAGCCTCAGCGTGTTAACAAACATTACAGTTTCTTCATAACAAAGAGAATGTACACTAACACAGTATGGACTCACTAAAGCGATTAAACTAAAATAAAAACAAAGTAGCAATACCGCACAATGGATTATTACTGGACTAGAACGAAATATCGTCTCAAACCTGAGTAAATACTACGATTTACTCGAACCTAACAGCTAACCCTCATACGTTTCCGTTCATCACTAAGGGAACGTTCATTCACGCTTAATTTAGCGTCCCTAAGTATATGCAGTTAGGTGTGGTGGGATCTAAATTAAAGCGCCTATCCACTTGATCTATTTGACCCATGGTCGAGAACAGCGGATTTCAGGCAGATCTCCGATACTGCGAATGACACGTCGGGATTATAATAGCTATACATTTAACAAATTTCCTATATCAGTGTAATCTAAGAATGTGTGTGTGTGTGTGTGTGTGTGTGTGTGTGTGTGTGTGTGTGTGTAGGTGGAGTGATGAGTGTGAGAGAGAGAGAGAGATAAATAGATAGATATATAGATATAGAGACAGAGGGAGAGAGAGTTGGGAGAGAGAGAGAGAGAATGTTATGATTTTCACACAGATCTCGTATACTTCTGAAAGCTGCCCAACGTTGTTTCTAAGCTAGAAGTTACAACACTAAAACGCCGGCCAGATTTAACCAAGAAGATGTTACAATGGTATCTATCACTCTTACCGGGTATATGATAAGTACTGGGATAAAGTCTTCTGTAGCTGATATATTTGGTTTGTTTAACCGCGAAATTGGTCTGAACTGGGGGGGGGGGGGAGGATTGTTGTTTATTTATGTGTATAATTTATATAATACAATAGATCATTTACCTTCTAATACCTGCACAGAAGAAGTTGAAGAAGAAAGTGAAGAAGTTGGCAATCATCGGGGATTAATAAAAGAAGACCAATTTCGACAAACATCCACGACAATACAGGACATAGTCATTGTCGCAGATATAATAAGGGATTCTAATGAGATTTGCAAGGTTCAAATGACAAGGTTCAATGACAGACGTTCAAAATGAGACAAGTTAAATGAGACAGGTTAAATGAGACAGGTTCAATGAGACAGGTTCAATGAGACAGGTTCAATGACACAGGTTCAATGAGACAGGTTCAATGACACAAGTTCAATGACCCAGGTTCAATGACACAGGTTCAATATGACATGTTCAATGAAAGACGTTCAATGAGACAGGTTCAATGACAGACGTTCAATGACAGACGTTCAATGACAGACGTTCAATGAGACAGGTTCAATGACCGACGTTCAACACTCGCTCAAAAAATGGCCGCGCATATTGTCATCTTCTGCTTTTAGCGCAAAAAGGAAATTAAACTGCTCACAAAACTATTTAGCCTCTACTTCGTTGCCATATTAAATATATTTCAACACGTTAAAATCATATTCAGAACTTCAACATATTATTCATATTTCGTCACCTAATCTATGTTCACTTCTTCTGGTAAAACCCGGGCGCTTTCGTGGCCAGCTAGTAGCGCGTCGCATCACAGATAGTGCACTACCACCTGAGTTCGAACCTCAGCGTGGACATATCTGAAGGTTGTTTCATCTTTGACTCCGCCTCATTACCTTTGCAGGTCGCACGACCCAGTTAGCCTACCATGTGCCCAAAAGTGGCCGTAAAATATCAATCAATCATCATCATCTGTACATAAATGCCTCTAAAATAGGTTTATATTAAACGATTATTTTGGTAACTGCCAAACTAGTCAATACATCCATAATTCAGACTGATGTTTTTCCATGTGTTAGGAACTTATTAACTTTGTGAAAGAATGTGGGCAATATTGAAATATGAAATGTGGCAAAGATATAAGTGCCTAACACGTCAGTGTGAGAAAAATATCTAAAATTCGGTTCAGTTTTGCATAAGTTTACAATTACTGACTCGCAGAAGGGCATCATGGGTAATATTTTAGTTTTGCACATCCGCCAACAACAAAGCTTGCGCAATATGATTATGTAGTATTGGCTGGTTATATCGTAACATGACCAACGCTACCGTGTAAACGATCTAACTAATAGGTTTGACAAATGTTCACGGATATATATATATATATATATATATATATAGCGATATTGTGCGTTGAGTGACTGTGATATAAATGTTGAATATTTGTTGTGATCAATGTATTGTCATCATGTCTGATATTACAGATTCAAGTGTTGCTGGTGATGAACTATTAATGGAAGATGTTTGTGTTAGAATTTGTTTTATATTTATTTTCTATAATTTCAAACTATAATTAAGTACATTATAATATAGGCGTCTGTCAAATTAACAAAAGACGGGGGGTGGGGTGTATGTTATTATTAATAAATCCGTCCATGAATACAAATATAATCAGTAAATTATACAAAACAATTGACACGCTGGTTGACTAATTGTAGCCAAGTAACATTTGAACTGACGAGATACTTTAATTGTTTTAATCATGATAATCTCCAATATTGACGACGACGGTGTGTTATTCACTCAAGCGAGGGATATTAATTGGCAAGGAATAGTGGCCCGCGACAACTTTTGACCCGTATTAGGTCGAGACAATAGTCGTCGACACATATTGGCACGACAACTTCTGTCCCGCAACGCCGGCACCTTTTAACAGAATTTATCCCGAGATTGAGGATTTTAGCTTAATGAGTCGATCCAAAAACGAACCGAGTGTCACCTTTAAACTGAGTGTCGTCTTAATATAAGTTGATGAGAATTAAGAATTATCTGCCGGCGATGAGGATTTCTAAATCTTGATAGTTTACGAAGACTGATGAGCAAACGAATGAACTGAACCGTGAACGACTTAAATGCGCTCATTATCTTATTCAGATGTGCGTCTCTTCCGTAATTACCCTCCGTAATCTGTGATGTGGTGAATACTTTCTAAACAAGATACCTGCCTGGATATTTTGTCGATTAGCTTTATAATTTATCAATTTTTAAAATGGCGTATAAAACCGTTGAAATTATTACAGACTTGTGTACAATATATGAGAACAAAAACACTCATCTGTGTTTATTGTTTGTCGTCTCTTAAGCAATCATCGGTATACTTGATGTTGGCAGTTTAATGTCCTTAGAACAGCTTCAAGTTTACTTTCAATGCGCACACGATGTCACCGAGTTAAACATTGTCCGGCACAGAATTCTTGCGTCCATCGCTCTTTATCACATTTCCAACCTGGATTCGAACTCGTAACCTACTATGCATTACTCCACGATTGATCCCCCCCCCCCTTAATTGTAACAGCAGCGAAGTGTGTAGACACGGATGCTGAATGAAAACAAAAACCACGAATGGTTAAGCAGCGTATTGGTGCTTCTTTCGCTCACCAATGATTATTATCACCAAATAGTATCATCATCTACGTTAAATAGATAACGAGCGTGGGCGATTTTTATTGTTTGTTTTGAGGTAAATGAGCTAATCACCTGTTTATCTCGTTACACCTGTAACCGGTCAGCATCTGCGGTGTCTTTAGCGTATTAATTTTCCTTGTGACTCTTTCAGGATGTTGACGGATGATGCTAAGCGCCATCATTCGAAGCCGATGGACCAGCTCTGAGCCTTTTATCGGGATCGTTCCGTCTAATAGCTGGTAATTACCAATCCGGCTTCCTGTATGCGCGCCATAAACCGGCATTAACTAGTTTCATCACCGGCATATCGGCTTCCACACGGCCGGGCGTCCTTCAGGCGACCTTGATGAGCGGACACGCGGATAATGGCATCGACCTCGGCTCGGTCGACTGGGAGCTCTCGACCACCGGCTCGATGACGTCATCGGAGCGGGCGACGTGCGCCAACTGTAGCGCCGATGTCGGGGTGGCGTTCGGCGAGCAGGATAGCTCGCTGCACGGGATTCTGTACGCGATAAGGATGTGCTTCCTGCCGATCGTCCTGCTCGGTACCGTCACCAACGGGTTCAACTTCGTGATCCTGACGCGCCGGGACATGCGCTTCCTGAGCACGTCGGTCTATCTGTTCGCGCTGGCGCTGGCCGACCTCGGCGTGATGTACGTCGAGCTGTTCCGGGTCTGGTTCGAGTGGGCGGATCTCGTCCGTCCGGAGACCTACTTCACAGGCGCCTACTGCAAGATCGCCAACTACACGAACGGCGTCGTACGGGACTACTCGAACTGGCTGATAGCGTGCTTGACGCTGGAGCGCGTCATGATGGTGGCCAGCCCCTATAGGGCGAAGCATCTCTGCACGGTGTCGACGGCCCGGCGCGTGGCGGCCGTCCTGTTCGGGACGCTCTGCATTCCGCACCTGCACAGCCTGATCTTCAGTGTGCCGCAGACCCAGAACGGCGGCTGGGTGTGTTGGGAGGACCGGTCGCTGCGCGTGGGCGTCATCTGGGCGGCGATAGTCGAGTTTGCCATTGGCTACGTGGTTATCCTCGTCGTGTTCGTCCTCAACATCATCCTCGTCTCGCTGATCTACCGCAGTAAGCTCTCCTGTCTGACTTGCTCATCCGACAAACGGGCCAACGCCAACCGGCGACTGACCCGGACCTTGCTCCTGGTCGCGGTCGTCTTCTTGGTCTGCGAAACGCCGCGGATCATCATCTCGTTCGTCTGTCGCTTCCTGACGCGGACGCCCACCCGCCGCATCGTGCTCAACCTTTCCTACGTCCTGTCCGGGATCAATCACGCCTCGAATTTCTTCATATACGTTCTCGCCTCGCCCAGATTCCGCCACCTCTCGTTGGCCACCTTCCCCGTCTCACTGATCGCTAAGTACGTGCGCAAGTCTCAGCCGGCCTTCACCTATCGAGTACAGCAGTACCCGGATGTGGGCCGCCAACTGATCGACCACATCGGCGTCAATGTTCTCCCTCTCAGGGTCCCCGAGGCCTCAACCTGTCTCGAGCGGATTTCGCCCGAAGCTGAACAGGAAGGGCGACGATTGGCCGAATATCAGCTGCCATTTTCGTGAATGATCGTTCTGGTCACGCGGCTCTCAGCGATCCTGTAGATATAGATCATCTTCTTGCACCAACGCGGATCGCAAGTTTGGTACTGAAATCCCGATATATCAAACTAAAATTCCTCCATTGTAATCTGCTATAATTATCTTTCCTTTAAAATTATAACAACCAAAGAAAAGAGATAACATACAGGATTGTAAATAGAATCTCCAAAAATTCGCAGCCCGCCAGCAAGCAAAAATTTATTGAGGCACTATTTTATCAAGTATTGCCTCGCAGATGGATAGTTTGATCATTTTGCGGCTATACATAGCACGTAACTGATTAAAATAAAAGTTGTCCAAGTTATGTTACACCAAACCTTAAACTCATTAGCAGCAATTTCTCTGGTAAATCCAATAACAAAACTGCCTCAGGTGAGTCAGATCTCAGTGTAAACGTCAGTTAGTCGAAGAACTCAAACGGGTGGTTTTAAATGCCGGCCGGCTTGGCTATCTCTGAAGGTTGTTTCATCTTTCACTTTACGCTTTCATTCGTTTTGCGGGTCGTTTAGCCAATTAGATTATTGTGTGGGTGTGTGAGTACAAAACGCCAAAAACGGCTACATTTCACATTTCAGAAATATTTCAGGAATGAATAAATTTAACACGTATACTGAGGATCCAATCATGCTGATTGGGGATGATCAATAATTTGGCATTTTGCCAATCGAAAGTGAAAATCAAACGACCGATTGACATAATTATGCCAGCCGTAAGATATTGTAAATAGTGCGTTAATGCTTGATATCGGCCAAAAATATCAGTAGCCATAAACCATTAATACGCTGCCAGACGTGTTTGTGTAAAGTCAGAGCTTTATCCGTTTGTCCTCAAGCAAAAACTGGGATAAAATTTAAAGGTAATGAGTGATTAAAAGTGTATCAAATAAACCTAACTATAATGGGAACATTCGACTAATTAGTGGACGAATCCTTTGTTTCTGCTTGAGTAACATCTAAAATACATGTATATAAGGTCGACTTCAAGGAGAAAAGTCCCAATGTACTAAGCTATAACATTCAAATCGATGTGTATTTATCTATCCACATCACTTTCTGAGCATCCAGACGAAAAGCCAATTAATCAATTGATGCAATTTATAATGGACGAACCTAGGACGGCATGACGAAATAGGTAATCATCAAAGAACTATATTAAATTCAGCTGGTACAGCGTAACATTGGAACAGAAGGACGCTCGAAATAAAATATTCAAATGTCAGCTTCTTTAATATCACGTTTCAGATAATACAATGTTTCAGACCAAAAGTGGGTGGTTTTGTGCCTTACACGCTTTATATATCGAATGAAGTAACACCGAGTTATCCTCTGAGGTAAAAAAGAGGATTATACTCAGTTTAAAAGACCATTGTCACGGTGAATGAATACAGCAAAAATTATGTCGTGTGGCCATCTTTATTAACGGTCTTAAGTGCTGTCTCGGTCATAACAATGATACTAGCCATTGTTGTTCGTGCCCGTACTCATCAGGCTATCACAACGAGTGAATTTGATCAGTTTCAGATACTAGCTTGTAACTCCTACGTCTATGTACTCAACTAAATATAAATCAAAGAAATAGATCATTCTTGGCTGGCTTCTCACAAAACCATTGGGCTTCCTACAGGAACAAGTGCCAGATTCTGCCATCAGCAGGATTTCTCTTCCGGTCACGTGAATAGAGGTTCCCCTCTGATTGGCATTCCTTACATGAGATAGACGGCGCGTCCGCTTCCGGTGCATAAGATATTTTTTTTTCAGATTCTCTCCCTTCTGGTGAAAATATTAATGGACTTTGCTGAGTTTTTCTCTGTGTCTGATATTATAACACAGGTAGTGCATGGGGGGGGGGTCCTTTACCCGTGAACCTTTTCCAGTGACGAATTTCCGATCAACGTATAGTACAAACGACACAATATTCCTAGCGTCGAATAAATCTCTGCCTCCAATCCGACAACTAATGATAATCTGGATCAAACTAAAGAAACCATTTCCATCGACCACCTCTGCAATGGTTACAATATTCCGGAGACACGTAGTACGTGGGATGTGTCAGTAATAATAAGTCAACCCATCTTACCCAAGCCTTCTGGATCACTTCGTCTCCGAGCAAACACCGCGCGGCCATCGCCCCCCCTCACATGGAGAAAATTGATCCGGACAATTATTCGTTTTGAAATGCGCCGTCTAATCTGCTCAACGAAAATGGATCAGAGAATCTGCCAACACATTGATCGGATTACAATTCATCAACGATCTGGATATGATACGCTGTGTACTATCATTTGTGTATGTTTTACGGTAAATAGTGTAATCTTTATTGACTTTAACCACACCCAGAAATTGCATACTGTAAACACAATGGTGTGCGCGTATTTTTAACATAAATCTAGATTCCTGTATTTTTCATGACGCTCAGCTGAATGTATCGTTTTAGGTGTCAGTCGTTCAGATTTGATATAACTCGTAATGTAAATCGTTTTCGGGCTTTGTATATATTTTTTGGCTACGTATCCGCTATTTTCGTTCGTTTTTGCCCGTAGGCGTCAGTGAGACGGTTTCTTTGTTGTTCCGTTATCCGTTCTTATTCGCAGAAATCAACACTATTTTCGCCGCAAAAAGCCAATCCATAAACCAGCCTTTAATCCGTGCCTCTTTCAGGATCACTCTCAACTGTTTTATTGATTGGCTGAGATCTGATAGCTCCAGTGCACGACAGACCTTTTTTTGGTCACGTGGTTTAAAATATGATATATTTAGAAGAATACCTAGAACAATATATATATAATACAAGGAATTGTGTGATGTGTCATTTCTAACTAATATTCCCCAATTTGGGATGATGATGATGATTGATGTTTTACGGCCACTTTTGTGCACATGGTAGGCTAACTGGGCCGAGCGACTCCAAAGGTAATGAAGCGAAGTCAAAGATGAAACAAATTTCAGATATGCCCACGCCGAGATTCGAACACGGATGGTAGTGATCTGTGGTCTAACACGCTACCGCTAAATCACGGAGGCGCCCTCACCAATTTGGCAAATGACAGACATAAATATGTTTAATTAGATTAGGCTTAAAACACTAATAACAAATTATCTTAATGCTTAATCAATTAATTCATCCTTAATGTCTTCGATATGAGTACATTATTGATATATAAATTCCAGCATCAAGATCTGGAATCGCATAAAACTGTAATATTATCCACAACAACAACAACAACAACTACAACAATAAATAATAATAATCAACGTGAGTACAAAGTAGGAGCAGCTTATTGTTGATAGTATAAACAAATACATCATTTATAATACAATATTCTACAATAATACAATATATCTCTAAAAAATCATCAATAATACATCATCTGTATCACATATTCTATAATACATAATACATATAATACAATAATACATAATCTGTAAAACATCATCTATAACACATCATCTATAATACATCAGCTAAAATATATCAGCTATAATACATCGTCTACAATACATCATCTATAATACATCATCTATATCACATCTTCTATAATACATCATCTACAATACGTCATCTGTAATACATCATCTACAATACATCATCTATAATACATCATCTATGATAGATCATATATAATACATCATCTATAATACATCACCTATAAGACATCATCTAAAATACATAAACTATAATACATCATCTCTAAAACATCATCAATAATACATCATCCATAATACATCATCTATAATACATAATCCATAATACATAATCTATAATACATCATCCATATCACATCATCTATAATACATCTACAATAATACATCATCCATAATACATAATCTATAATACATAATCCATAATACATAATCTATAATACATCATCCATATCACATCATCTATAATACATCTACAATAATACATCATCCATAATACATAATCTATAATACATCATCCATATCACATCATCTATAATACATCATCTATAATACATCACCTATAAGATATCATCTAAAATACATAATCTATAATACATCACCTCTTAAACATCATCAATAATACATAATCTGTAAAACATCATCTATAATACATCATCCATAATACATAATCTATAATACATCATCCATATCACATCATCTATAATACATCATCTATAATACATCATCAATAATACATCATCCATAATACATAATCTATAATACATCATCCATATCACATAATCTATAATACATCATCTATAATACATCATCAATAATACATCATCAATAATACATAATCTATAATACATCATCCATATCACATCATCTATAATACATCATCTATAATACATCATCTATAATACATCATCTATAATACATCATCTATAATACTTGATCGTCCAAATCCAATACCCGCCGAAGAAATTCTTATTTCATTAAGGTTTCCCTCCATTATTGGTCTGTGTTATGTATTAAGTAAATATATTAAGTTATTTTTAAATTCAGATCCCGTATCGATAATCTCAACCTGGAACGATCTCAATTTTTCACTGACGTTTAACAAATATACTCACATATCGTTATTAAATAGGTTTAATTGTATAACATATTTTCATAAAATTCATAAACGTTATCTATTTCTTGGGGACAAAACAATTGGTTATTTCGTTTACAGCAACATGGGGTTATTTTTGCTACATTAGTATTATTAGTCTACAATTACACAAGCTATTAAATAAATTATCTCCTTGTTGCTTCATCTTGTCTCATCACAAAAAGTGACAGTGTAAGTTGTTCTGAGCGATGTCGATAGCCTGAGAAACGTTGGCGCCAGTCGATTTAATGTTTGTATGTAAATTATGGCTAATCACGTTAAACTTACAGCTAGTAAAGAAATATCGCGTAAGATTCTTAAACCCACTTAATTAAATTAGCCTATTTATAATATATAAACCAGTTTATTTATGTATAAAATCTGTTTATGGTATACGAGCTTAGAATAAGAGCCTTAGAGTAATTCGAATTGAATAAGGCGCTATATAAATTATTATTATTATTATTCTAATCACACACACACACACGCACACACGCATACAGCGCACACATACACGTTAAACATACTGCATTCCATGGTTTAAGTCTGTCTCTAACATGCCACATACTACATAATAAAAACCAATTAGGCTCCGTCAGTCAAATCATTCATTTAACAGATGGTATAGTGGTTTGAACAAAGTACAAGAAAACTCCAGCTACGGGTTCGAACCCGACTCACCCGAGTTTATTTTTCGGAATATACATTTTACATCAATTATTTATTTACACGATAGTCCCAATCATTGTACTCTGTGTTCATACAGGATGCGGTGTTTAGGTGTAATGGCCACCTGGCGACTTTGTTTCGAACCAACATTGTGCTGGAAGCGTACCGTTTCTCATTAGATCCAGGTAGGTGTGGCTACCTGTGGTTCTATGGATGTATTTAAGCAACGGCGCCTATTTCCTGAAAATATCCAAATCCGTGGTGTGATGGCGTTCATTTGACAAAGGATTTGGCAATCGGCCAGATATAATGGGCTCCTTTCCTCTGGCCACCATTAGATATACTCTAATAGGTTCATTCAGTCAGCTGTAAACGACAAATTCAGGCGTGGGGGGGGAGATTTTACATTATAAGCTGTAAACAATCGACTCGGATAGGGGACAAAGTACATTATAAGCTCGTTGTGTCGAACTGTCGGGTTGATAAAGAACATCGATATAACCGGAGTTCCTGACAGACATGTTATTAAAATGACTAAATGCATGATAATGGGAGGTACTCCTTAGTGGGTTAGATGATAACAAATTTTAAATTAACTTTATATATATATATATATATATATATATATATATATATATATATGACCAGTTTTAACATATAGATTGGACTAAACAGTGATTTTGAGAAAGAATATAAATATGTAAAGGAACCCCTCTTCTTCATAGAGGTAATTTTTAAAGAGACATTTCTCTTTGAATATTTCTAGCAGATTTGGTTTTTGGGGTGGCCGGGTTTCGGAACAATTATAGCTTTCTCCAATGCGGTGCTAACAAGAACGGTGAATCAAGATGTGCACCACCGTAAGGCATTCCTGGAGAAAAAATGTGTTGTTTATGGTTTTGTTTGTGAACACGGCGTTTAGTCCCAATGTCACAAAGCACCAGTTTCCCCAGCATGAAGGTGTCTCTAGATGAAGAAGAGGCTGCCCAGTTGCCATGACGCAGAGCACGAGTTCGTTGAGCAATGAGGTATCTCTAGACGAGGAACACGGTATGCAGATCCTGTATCGCGGAGTACCGGGTACTCACGACGCTAGTTCCCGACGAAACAGCTCCAAGTGAGCTGTGGTGCTTCTGTAGTACGGCTGTTAGAGCAAGGCGTTGCAATTCTCCGTTCCAGGCTTCGAAGGGCATCAGGCTAGCTGTGATGACGTGCGATGTTTCCCTTGCAAGTCCAAGATGAGATCACTATCAAGACGAAACAAAAACCCCACTCGCGCAGTCATTCACCCTCAAAGTAAGTGCGGACCATGTTTAAAGGGCGGCAGGTAGTTCTCCCATGACAGTATTATGAGCAAGTTATTTGCTGCGAGAATAAGTACGTTTTATTTTCCAGCATAAACAGTACATCCTCTTTTCCAACTTGGTTTGAACCATTGATCTAAATATAGACCGAGCAGTCAGTAGCGTTTGAATTGGCTGCCATGACCAAACAGCTCTGACTTCGTGCAAGGGAAAAAGCAGCATTGAAGCGGCTGCGCTTCGAGTTTTGAACCTACGAATACGGACATTTATTGTGATGTGTGCATTATAATTTTGTGTGTGCAGACAATCTGTATTATCCCTCTCATATGATATGCCATGAAATATGTAAAAGTCGTTTTATTCAAGTCCGTAGATCTAGTTTAACTGGGATCAAACGCCAGAAATAGACCTGGGATTGTCGTACAGGCTAAATATAATAACAGTTAAGCTTAATTTCCCACCAAAACCCCGCTTTAACAGCTATTTTAAATGTGTTCCTTATACTTACCGATGAAAGATATCCCGTTTGTATTACTTACACGCCCACGGCTTATGCAACCATCGATACAACAATAATTCACCATGTTTATAAACCTGATTTTTCCAATCTGCGTTCATATTTCCTCGACCGGAAGTTGTGACCCGTTTGCTATTAAATCGGCGGCCGTGTTTGGTCTAGTTTTCTTTTAGGTCAGTGGTTTGAACAGAAGAACATAAAAATACTGTGGATCAGTTGACGTTCAGTTGTTTATACGAAGAACACTAAATTTACCCACAGAAGAACCGATAGCACGAAATGACGACGCCAGTTCCGTTGTGTATATTAAATCCATACCAGGTTCTTGGTCCGTCAAAGTAAGCAAGACTACATCCTGATGTCAGCCTTCTTCTGGATTGCAAGCGTAGTGACGTTGATGTATGACGTAAAGCGGCTCTGCAAATCTGTTTGGCAAATAAACCAATTCTTCTCGGCTAACAAGTTGTCAATCAAACAAAGATGACTTGGAGCCACTGTAACTAATATTGGAAATAGATTTGTTTTGCGATATTTAGTTTAACAGGTGGAGTATAAATTAAAGCTTTCCGTCCAATATTAATCCGAACTATTTTCTTCGGTGGGCAATGTTCAAGGTTATTTAGGCAGAATATTAATACTCGCTCGTATCAGTTTTGTTTTTATTTGTTGCAAATCTTGGCCATATATACATTCAGCAAGCATTAAACTATCATGTTTATTTTGATGCTTGATAACGTTGTGGATAATGTACTTCATGGTGGCAGACTTTGTTTGATCGCACAGAATGTGATGATAATGATTGATATTTTAAGGCCACTTTTGTGCACACGGTATGCTAAATGGACCAAGCGACCTCGAAATGTAATGAGGCGAAGTCAAAGATGAAACAACCTTCAGATATTCCTACGCCGAGATTCGAACTCAGGTCGTAGTGATCTGTGATCCAACGCGCTACCAGTTAGACAACGGAATGCCATTATAGCACGGGGAAAATATCCTTCTGGCGACAACATTTAAAACAAAGTTCGGCTTCCTGCTGAAAGCCGAAGAAAAAACGCGATCACGCGGAATCACGCTCCCGCGTGCGTTGTGAAAGTCTCGCGGTATTTCAACGTGTCGCGTCGAGCTGCCGTAAAGACGAGAAAGGAACGCACTTTTAGAGCAATGGTTTATTATTATCGGACACAGAAACAACGTAATTACACAAACACGACGTTAACACCATTCTATATACACACGACCCACAGGTTCTACCCAACTCTACATCGTATTCTCGCCGACTAACACGCCTACATCCGCATGCACAGCCACACTCACTCATTCACTCACGCACACCGAGGATGACGCGATGCGAACACGTCACAATATAGCAAAACGTGATGATGACCCTAGCTGCTTGTAATCGGCCAACAACGGGCGATGGCCTCGATCGATCGCCGGGCTGCCAGTAGAACTATTAGTGGTAGAGGATGCACGGAGCGAGAGGGATAAGGTACAATAAAACAAATGCGCCGTTTAAGTTATGGGCTGCCATTGTATAAAACGGGTCTTTTGCCATCTTCGTCGAGCGGCGTCGCTGCCCCACTCCGTCATAACGCGACGGATCGGTCGGTAGGCGGTCATAACGTGCCTGGAACTGGTCGACGTGAGAATTTGCCAGGTTTTACTATGAAGGCCTACGCTAACTCTAAGACCTCATTAATCGAAACTATGAGAGCTGATCCGTCCAGCAATGGTATGAACCGTAGGCAGCCATTCCCTGGCCGGAACAGATCTTACATCTCAGCTACACCGTGATTGATGAAAAAAGACACTGGAAAGCACTATATCGGGTGATAGTAGAGAAGAAAGAAAAAACAATATCCGGAGTCTCTATGCCGTAGACTCTGAAGGAGGTGGAATGAGGGAAGACACGCACACAGTCAGACCCGATATATGATCAGGAGTTACTCTGAAGTAAATACCTCCCAAAAAAGCTCAACCGGATGGCTGGCAGGTTTGGAAAAGGGAAAACAATAAACTGAGGATGAACTTTCATTTTCGATTTCTGAATTTAAAAAAGAAAAAACTGCAGCCGTTTCAACTGAAAACAACTATTTATCAACCAATTTAGAAATCGAAATAGAAAACAAGTCGAAAATACACCATGCCAAACCCTCAAGGGTGTGGTATAGTTTGGCGATTGGAAGCTGAAAATCCGATCTTTCAAAGCGAACCCGACGGATGGTGGCTCTGGCAGTGGGTCGAGTCGGGTGCTTTTACTGCTACCTAACGTCAAAGTCGGGAGACAGATTGTGCGTGTCGGGAGTGGGGGGAAGTGTCGGCGTGAATGTAGTTATATACACATAGATAAATAAGAACGGATTAAATGTCAGTAATAGATGTCAAGATAAACTGCGAATAAATGCGATTACAATACACATAAGAATAAAACCGGATCAGTAAATATAGCCATTTGCCAATATATAGCCACACGAGTCTTCCAACTCTGTTATAATAAAAAATAAAATAAACCATACTCCATTACCACACTCTGTGTCGGACATGCTTGCAGTAGAGAAATTACGCACATGATCGATAATTTTCACACGAAAACGTTTACCAAAATCATTTGCCAGATTAAAAGAAATTCCTCGAACAGAAAGTGAACTCTTCAACAGATCGATCGAACGCATGGCCAGTTCAAGCATTACAAATGAACAGTGGGTACAGATTCTTAGATAAATATAACAGTAAATACTTATACACAAAGTTGTATACATGCAGAAATATTAGATAGTCAAAATGTTGGAAGTCGTTTACCCGATACTTTCTGTTTGTTTGACAAATTGTAACAACTGCCTTATTTAGATCACACTAACTACTATTAAACATTTATATTAAATGTTCCGATTTAGCTAATTTCTTTATGGATGGAGATATATATATATATATATATATATATACATGCATATATAAATAACACTTATCCCAATGCCGCAACTTTGTTTCACCATAATCTGAATTAGTAAATCAAAATCTGAATCATAACCAAGTTAAAAACAAACACAATTATCAGTCAAATGGGACTACACAGCCGTAGTATATCTGGAAGAGTCACATTCGATTTTCAAAAGTGGAAAAAAGGCTGTACTGTATTTTCTAAACTACAAGCAGCACCCATATACATCTTGAAATTGGATGTTTTTTCTTCAAATTTGTGCCAACAGCCAAGTCATTCCAGCTGATATATATATATATATATATATATATGTTGTGTTTTTGGATCTCTGTATAGCAACATAAATTTCCAAAATGGTGGCATCAGCTATGGGTTGTATTGCCGTTGTTACACATTAACAAGTTGGACATAAGAAGAACGTCCAGTGATAACACATTTAATAGTGTGAAGTGATAAACTTTTGATCACTTTTCTGATACCTCATTTTAGCTTATTTGTACTTATAGTCAACAGTGAACTCAAACTCATTTCTTCTCTTTGGTCGTACAGGCCCAAAAAAGAGAAACCATCGTAACGACTACAGTCAAACACGCTGTTAAATTACGTTACACACAGTTCTGACTGAAATATATTATAATGAACAGTGGTCAAATTTAATCAGCCTCAATTTTCCAATACCTTCAATTCTCTGTTTTATAAATACTTCCGGGTATTGTTGAAGATTTGACTGATTTAGACAGTAAACATTTCGATGCATTTTCAAATAACAA
The DNA here is from genome assembly GCA_025642065.1 of Paralvinella palmiformis. Lineage (NCBI taxonomy): Eukaryota > Metazoa > Annelida > Polychaeta > Terebellida > Alvinellidae > Paralvinella > Paralvinella palmiformis. The sequence goes on along the minus strand of JAODUP010000128.1, from coordinate 341,085 downwards.
TACTAACTAGCAGAGTGTTTAAGACATTATTGCATCAGAATAAATGAGAAAGGTGACTCGGGTTTAGAGGCATGCACATTTGTTCATGCAGAAATGCAAGTACATTTCCCCCATCCCGATTAAATATTATACCATCAGCTGCGGAAATTGTACGACAAAAAAGAATTAACTTTTCTATGCTTATAAGTCTGAGGTGTACATCAAACTCTGCTAATATTGTATAGTTCCGAAAATACAGTAATCCTCGATTTTGCTTGCTATCATGTCGTGTAACAGTAACCCAACTGGGCCAGATCAAATTTAGTCCAACATAAAAAATAACCACCAACAAATTGTTCCATAACAAATGCCAAATATGGAGTTATCAACTCGCAAACACACAACTATAGTAATAACAAAATTCTTATGAAAATAGGATAACGTACAATTATTAGGTGATGACCAATTTATATTCCAGCTCTCCGTATAAAGATCTTCGTGTGGATATGTGTTACCTTGGCTACGATGTGACATATACAAAGCTAAATAGTTAATTATATCGCTTACGTACATATGGTTTATATACATCTAGATGATAAACAGGGAGATAAACAGCTAATTGTACAAGTGTAATTATAACATTGTCGAACAATACATGCATAATGACATATACAGATCATTATAAGTAAAGTACAGTAACCGGGGAGTGAGGAGAAGGGGGAGCGAACTTCCCTATTCTGAGGCTGGCCGAGGGCTGTTTTGCCAAAGCATTGTTGAACCACCAGTGGAGAAGAGTTGGCAATGGGAAGGTGTGAGAGATGTTAACCACAGACCAGGGGGCAGAAAGTGGCCAGCATTAAGCCTAACTCTAGCTACTAGGTGGCGGTAACATCAAAATGAGCCCTGGACTGGCTGCGGCTGCAATGAGGGAACGGCACGGCGGATGCCATGCTTCAAATGGGCGGCGAGCTTCCTCGAGCCGTCCAGGCCATTTATGTTGATGAAGTCCGGCTGGTAGTACTTGGTGATGAGTCGGCCATCTTTCTCCATCTCGCTGTGGATTATGAACTGCAGACCCTCATGTGCCAGCAGTTCCTGCACCTTGAAGTTGAACAGCTGCGCCTTGACCTTGTTCGTCTCGCTGTCCCCACGTGGCAGCAGTAGCGAGATGCACATCTGGGTATCCGGTGCGAGCTCCTTCACGAGGTGGACGCATTCCTGCATTTTGTGCGCACAGACATCTGAGTTGGTGTATTCTATGTCACGGGTGCCCAAATGGAACACAAGGCACGTTGGTTGATCATTCAGAATCTCAGGTATGACCGTCTTAGCTTCATCAATAGAGTTCACAATTGCTTTGTTGCACTTGGCCATTTTGTTGAAAAGGTGCTCCTCGTCTATGTACTTAAATGTGGCATCACCTATCAGTGCAATGGTGACAGGTTCAGAAGGTGGAGGAGGGTTTACCATCTGGGTGAATTGTGCCCGCTGGGCCTGCTGGTGTTGGGGATAGTTTGGCATGGGCAGGGGCTGTAACTTCCTCCCATCCTTGGCATCGAGGGGCAAGTTGGCGAGGCGAAATGTCAAACCCTGAATGTTCTCCTTCACGGAGACGATAGCTTTATCATGCACGCTCACCAAGGCATCCACCTTGTCCAGACGTGTCTGTACTGAAGTCATCATGTTCTCCTGCACACTGAGCTTCGTACTGAGCTCACCATTTTCTTGCGTCAACTTCAAAATGAGCTCATCCTTTTCCTTCACCAAACTCTGTAAGTGCTGTACCTCCTGTTCATATTTCTGTATGATATGTGATTGGATACGACTGTCAACAACAGACTCAACATCAGCTCTTAGCCTGGCATCCATCGTCAGATCGAAACTCTTGTCAGCGTGTTTTTCAGTCACCTTGACCGAAATCTTTGTACTTTTACGTGGTGTTCCACCAGATTCCTTATGCTGCTTGGCAAGGCAACGTTTTCTCATGTCACAGCTGCAACCTGGATCATTTTGGAGAAAAAGTGGAAAAGACTTAAATGACAAGAAGCTGCAGTTAAATATAGCGTGACCGCATAAAGCACACAAGCATCAATGGGATAAAATAACAAGGAAGTAACTAATAATCCCGAGGACGACTCAACATCTAAGTATATATGGTTCTATTAAGCTGAACTAAAAACTAAAGTTTGTGTGTGAATGTTTCTAAATCACAGTCTGGTAAAAGAATACCAATCAATGTTCGTACAAATGGCATCCTGTAACATCTAATGTTTGGCATAGCATCCTGTAGGGAAGACAAATGACTGACAGAGAAACCTTCAAATTCCCCATGATGATGATTGATGTTTTACGGCCACTTTTGTGCACAAAAAGTAGGCTAAATGGGCCGAGCGACTTCCAAAGGTAATGAGACAAAGTGAAAGACGAAACAACCCTCAGATAATACATTAAACGAAAGGACAAGATCATATTTTTATCAACAATAGTAGAAGCCGAGAGGAAATACTGAGGAGTAGCGAGTCCTGAATGATATCTTCAGCGGAGCAATGTTGGTGAATTGTACCAGACAGCTGCGCTCCAGGAGTATATACCCCGAATTTTGAACCAACACGCTTATGGACATCTACAATTATCTCAAACATGATAGTTGACGAAACTTTGGTAAAAAAATTGAAAGGTTAACAAATTAATATTTTAAGTCCAAGAAATTATTTAACCAGTGAAAGCCACCTCGATCAAGAAAGTTATTGAAATAGAGTTGGCACAAGTAATCCGGTGCCGTGACACTGATAGATCAATAAGTTGTTAGCAAAATCCTGAAATCTGTCTCAGCAACAGCTATGTATTTTTTCATAATATTATGAAGGTTGGTATGTTTAGTATCCGTACTCGTCACACCTGGGACAGATGACTGAGGAGCCACTCTATTTAGGCAATCATCCCACAAACACAGGTTTGGGCTGAATTTCAGTGCAAAATCAGAGCAAAAACTACTGTGCTATCAAATCGCCCCTCCCCCCCATGTGCGGAAGATGAATGATGTTATTATCGGATGCGTCACATAATTTGGAGTTCAAACAGTCTATGTGTTGTGTAACAAAGGGCAAAGGGTAACCCGGACGCCCCGGACAAATCTGTAACCTGGACGGCCAGGACTTGTTGATTTTCTGAAATATGCCCACTTAAATCAACAAATATTAGTATGTTAAAATATTAGGTAAATAATATTGTATTATGATATATTTTATGATTTGTTTGGAAACAAACTTTGGACTCTTCATTGACAACTTTGTGGGTAGGGTTGCAAGAGCATCCAGTTCTCGTGTAGCTTTAAAACTTTCATATCTGCCATACAAAAATGTGTAGAAGCAGGTATCTTGGCTTGGGGGGGGGAGGTGTGAGAGGTATAGTAGCTCCTTTATATTGTCCAACATAGTATCATTGCTTGGATGTAACTGGGGATATTGGATTGGCATTCAGATAGTAGATGTTAATTATAGAATATCACTTATGTGGTCACAATTAACATGTTTTATGGTTTTTCAAAAGTTTTGCGAGGACTTCCAGATTTTTAAAAAGAAATTGAGCAATTAAAGCAATGGTTCACAGCAGATGTAACATTTGAATATTTGTATGAATATTAGGTGTAACAAGGGTGCTGTTCTTGGGTATGTTCGATGTATGCTGATGAAAGTTAACTCTAGATGCACCCAACTTGAGAATCTGGTATTCTCTGTTGACTCTAGTGCAATCTTGCTTGGACTAGTAATTTTTGGGAGGCAAGTGAAAATATTTGTTGAACTAGTAAGAAATTTTGTTGGGCTAGTGGATTTTAAAATGGCTAATCCTCTTAATGGAGGCAATTGTCTGGGGGAAGTTGTTCTATAGGGCAATTATCTGAGGCAATATATACGGGACAATTATGTGGATTTAAATGTTATTAGCCCATGAGCTAGTGAGACGTAGACATATATGTTCTCGTGCTGGTTCTAGGTGAACTGCCCGCTGGATAATTGTCCCAAGACAATTGCCCCCATTAAGAGAAAGTGCATCGATGGGGAAGGAAATAAATAATAAAAAGGCTAACCCTCTTAATGGGGGCAATTGTCTGGAGGCAGTTGTCCTATAGGGCAATTATCTGGGGCAATATCTATGGGACAATTATCTCCTGATAACCTAAAAAGGATATGGTTCTCAAGATGGTAGTAAACACCTGTGTACACCGACATAATATACTCTTTCATATTAATTTTCTTATTAAAAGTAATCCCTAAATTCTGCCAAATCCATGAGGATAATAAGATTCACTAATGTGTGGAGATGTGCAGCTTTTAATAAAGAATTTGCCTTTTTACCAGGTTCTCATAACATATACAGCAGTGCGTCATCACATCAACACACATATGATAATTAACATCTTCCTGACTTGGAGCACCCCCACAGGGTATATACAGAATGCGAAAACCAAAGATCCAAGATTGGAAACCGGTCATACAAGAATTCAGTGTTTTTTCTCCGTGTGTTGGTCACCCCCTGGGATACATGGCTTAGAGGCATTTGCTATTGAAAATAAATTCCACAAACACGATCTGGACTCAAAATCTGGAAGTTTTCGGGGCTGTACAAATGATGCTGATTGATGTTTTATGGCCACTTTTGTGCACATGGTAGGCTAAATGGGCCAAGCGATCTCCAAAGGTAATAAAGTGAATTCAATGATGAAACACCCTTCTGATGTGCCAATGCTGAGATTCGAACTCGGTTGGTAGTGAGCTATCATCCAATGCACTACCAGTTATCTGTCCGATCCACCCACTTTTATTTAAATTCTAACTGATATGGAATATCAAGACTATGTACTGATTTTTTTCATTATTATTTCCAGGATATTTCCTGATTTTGTCAAATTCAAGGACATTTCCAGGAACTGGAAAATGAATAAGTTATTTTCGAGGTTTTCCAGGATGTTTGGGAACCCTGTAAAAGGCTGGTCCATCCTATCCACTCACTACCCATGTGCAGTGGCCCTGAAACGAAATAGTAATTCATTCAGTGACAGCAATAGGAAAATTGACAGGATTTGAGTTACACCTTTTTTTGTGTTTTATTTATTTAATTCTGACCTGCAATTTTGAGTGTTAATAAAATTCCCTATTTTTCAAACCATGAAATCCACTTTGCACACCTACCCTAGTTAAGTGAAATAGTGTCAAGATGAAACAAATAAAAAAATAATTATGTTTGTCAAATGTGTACCTAGCATGGACTGTAAATTTAAAGCAAAAATTATGACAAACATTTCACAAGAAAAGTATTAGTTCATACTTTTTGCTGCTAAAAGCGACAAATATCAAGGTCTGTGCTAAGACAATAAACAACTGCTGCTGAGCCGAACCGAATAATAAAATGTTCTCAAGCCGGAAAACAACATTCTACAATATCCTAAAACAAAACGTTCAATCCTAAAATTATAACCTTTTAATAGAAATAATTATTTAGTCATTAATATGAAAACAATTCTTGCAGATCACATACAGTACAGGTATAACATGTATAAGATGATCTGTCAGAATGCCACTGCTGGTATAACTTGGTGGAGTTACATATCCACTCCACTAAACTGACAGGCTCAATAAAAACAGGCATGAAAATCATGCATTCACTTCGCACTCGACACATCAGAAACAACACCAACAGGGAGATTATGATTACACATAGGCTTAAATTATAATGTGCATCATCACAGAGAATAAGAAATTTATGTTTAACATCAGTACATAATACCATAATAATTATCAATATCTGAGGACGACTGAGAACCAAAATTTACAATGGCACAAAATTACAAATATACAAAATTCTGAAACAACTCTCTAGGGTCTTGTATTAAAATTGCCCTACTTTCCTGATGAAATAAATTATAATTTACATATAATGCAAGTTGGAGGAGTTCAAAAGCTAAATAAACTCTTCATTAATCCCATTCAATAGGTTTGCATCTTGGTACCTGAAAGTTTGAAAACACATTTAACAGAGCTGTACTTTGGCAGTTCCACACAATTTATTTATCTCTTTTGGCAAGGTAGAACATTTTCATTTAAGTAACACTAGTTCAATACACATTTTGATGAACATCAGCTAAAATGGCTTCCAGACAATGAATACGAACAAGAGAAATACGCACTGTCTGGGGTAGATCACAAAATGATTTTAAATCATGGTAAATAAAATGTGAGGCCCCCCCCCTTGTATTTCCTCTGCATTTGTGGTAGCCAGTGAGTAAAAAAATTACACTTAATAAAATATCACTAGTTTTCATTTAACATACAGTATTTTAGACAAAATTAGTACTTATATATTTTATTTATATCAAGCTTTATCTCAGAAACGTTTTTCAAAATGTTCATGTTGAAGCAATACAAAGGCCGAGAACCTTTATAGTAGACTGATGCTGGATACAAAAATTATTAAGCATCATACATACATCCGAGTATAAATCATGTTCAGCAAATAAAAGATTTTCTCTGGAATTGCCTTAATAGCATTTTATATAAAGCCAGTTCATCATAGCATTGAATACATTTAATATATCATACTTTAATTAATTCACATTGTCACCTACACAATAAATTATATTGCCATTAGGATAATTATATTGTTTACTATATTTGTCCATTAATATATATATATATATATATATATATATATATATATTCAGAAGCTTTTAATCAGTTGCTGTATTCACAATAAAAGATTACAAAGCATTTATTCTGCAATGAACATCCACCACTAAGCATTGTCATCATTCACAGTATACAGTTATTATTTACATGTGTGCAGCAGTTCAAGCAAATTGCCATCCACCAGGCCAGGGCCTGAAAATTCAGTTGCCCGAATGCCCGGGGTAAGTATATTTTCATGCCGGGCTAGTGCTGCTCGCCGATCACTTGCCCGTTTGGGCAAGTGTCTTTTTTATACGAAAATTCACCAAATATGTGTGTGTGTGTGGGTATGCCTCTTGAGCAAGTCAATCAAAAAATAACTTTCCAGCTGGCTACCTATAATATGCGATGCAAAGCTGGCTGTGAGTGCCATGCTACACCTAAAGCAGAGATTTCATATATGTGGCATGCGAATCCAAATGCGACACTGCAGTATCCATGTGTTTCGGACACCCCTCTCACCTATTTTTCTTGAGAAAGCATGTCTGGACACTTGAATCGGATGATTGAATCCAGAATTTTATGACCAGGTTGTAAAATTCTGTATTCAACCGCATACGCAATCGTACATATAGAATCATGCTCATACATTTACATTTTTCCATTCGTCGCATTTGGAAATCGCAAACGCAGTTGCCCACATAGAATCATGCTCGTACATTTATGAGTTTTCCATTTTTTGTTGCATTCAGATTCACATAATGCGTATATGGAATCTCGGCTTAAGACAACACACCACCTATTTAAATGGTGTCGCAGATTAAAAGCTGTATCCATTGCAGTTTACTGGCTATGCCTTCTTGGTTATTTGAAATTTTATTTATATAGTGAGAGGCTATGGGTAACTCAGTAATGGGCTGCACTGAATAATCAGTTCAGGTGAAAATCTGTTGGGCAAATGAAAACGTTTGTTAGGCAAGTGCATTTCCAGTCTACTCGCCTGGGTGCAACCGATGTGGAAAAAAAATGTCTGGCCCTGAACCAGTGTTACAAATTCTGCATGAGCTCCACTTACTGCTATCTCTCAGTGACCACAAAGCTATTAGAATGTCTAAAACAGAATGCACTAGAAGTAGAAAGCAATGTCTACAAACCCATTTCTATATTAAATATGATATGTTCATTTGATAACAAGTCTTTTGAAGTATTGAGTGCATGAATGCCTCTTTAACCTTCACACTAGTTATACATCGATTGTGTGGCTCTTTATGTGGTTATGTGACTATCCCATGAAAGTATTAGATCACATGAGCCATCTCGAAAATACCCAAATAAAACCCTGGAACTTGTCCCACAAGTTTCAAGTGCAGTATGCATCAGTACTCCCCAAGTCTTTTGAAAATATGACAAAGTCACTATACACAATCCAAACTTGTTTTTAAACAAAATCTAAGGTCATTATGTTGTGGCAAATATAATTTCATGTTGTTTTTCTACTTGTTTTGGGAGTAAATGGAATCAATGTTTATGGCAAATAGTAATGTGCTCTCACATTGTTAATAATGGTGTGTGTGTGTTGTGTACATTATGAACAAAATATATATCTAAATAAAAGTCACTTTTCTATCACCTGGCCATAGATACACCACACACAAAAACTAATTTTAAGTAACATACACCATTTCTATATTGCTAATGATTAGTGTAAATAAATTTCATTAATTTGTGAAATGATTAATATAATGTCATGTGATTTGGCCTATTCATTTTAAAAATTTAAAATACTGTATATCAAGGACTAAAATGTTAATTTCTTGAAGGACTATTATTTTTGCTTTGGGTTTCAGTAACGGTCCTTGCTTATACCTGCTACCAGTAATCCATATGTTATTAGTAATCCTAGGAGTCAGTTAAGAAGGAAAGGGTTCCACTGAATTGCCAAGAATGTGTAGGATGGCCGAAATCTCAAGGGCTATAATTTTTCAGACATGATAAGGTTACCATAGAAATAGAGTCAAAATTACTTTTAGTCACAGCATGCACAAAAGTTGAAACTTTAGTTGAAAATATCATTTAGCTTTAGTTGAAAATGTCATTTAGCTTTAGTTCACAATATCACCAAAACCAACTGATAATACAACAACTCGTTATATACAGACATAACAGAGACGGGTGTTAAGTCAAAGATGACGGACAATAAAACGATTCTCTAAACACTATAACAATCAGTGTCCCTTATTATCCCACAAAAACACCACCACTGGCTGGAATCATTACAAAATATATGTTTGGATCGTCCACTCACCACTTATAGGCAGACCCGTAATAGGTGAACTCGTAATTATGTGGCATGTCCGAGTCTTGATTTGCGCTTATCATTTAAATATATATCAATAGTTCAATACCTTATTTATGCAAATGCTATGCAGATCATTACATAATAATTGGCAGTTTATGTCCACTTGAAAAGGGTTCATCCTGAAATCACTCGTTTGTGTCAAAATTAGTTTGGTTTATAGGTTTGAAAGACATAAAGTCATTCAGAATATGAATCTCGATATTCATAATTATATTCCGAATGACTTGGCTAGCTACATAGGCTTAGCCAGCCAGCCGTGTTTTTCACAGCCAGTTTTCTAATAACACGGCCCATCCATGTAATCCAACTACCGCAGGTCCCGACCATTGAGCTGATACTTTGAGTCCATGTTATTCCCCTTATTTTGGGAGGTCGGCTTAATGGCCGGTGCTATTTCAGTGTAACGAAATTTAGTAAACGGAAAAAAGAAATTTCAGGATGTTAGCAGCAGTCTGTGAGTCTGTCTAGATTCAATCTAGATCTATATGGAATCGTCATTTTGATCTAAAATCATGCAGTCATGGATGATGATGATTAATGTTTTATGGCCACCTTTGTTCACATTGTAGGCTAAATGGGCCGAGAGACCTGCAACGGTAATGAAGCGAAGTCAAAGATGAAACATCCTTCAGATATGCCCAAGCCGAGATTCGAACATGGGTGGTAGTGATCTGTGGTCCAACACGCAACCGCTAGACCGCGGAGGCGCCCCCAAGCAGTGAAAATAGAAGTGAAATAGGTTGATGATAATGATAATCAATAGTTATTTGTAGAATTCAGATTTTTTAAATTATGGGTAAATGTTGTTGAACTCGGTAGAGCATTTCACAACTTTCAATTTGAAGGCAGCATCAATAACAAGACAAATCGTACCCAAGAGCGTTGTATTTCATTTGTTTGGCAGTATAGACACACATCTTGTTTTCGTAGAAGAGCGTGTTTATCATTGTGGTAATAATATAGTGATTATTGAAAACAAAAAAACTTCAGCTTAAATAAAAATATTTATTTCAGTAATTTTATCGTTTTGTCTTTTAAATACTTTTCACCGTTCCCATGGTTCACTTTCTGGTTCACAACCGCAATGTTCAATGCTGTTTCTTTTCTATTTCATGTGTTCAAAACGTTTGATATCTAAAAATACTGCAGGGAAAAGTTCAGATTGTTAGGTCCAATTAATGGATAGTGACCATAAATCATGATAATCTAGGCCTAAAATACGACCTCGGCTTAATAGTCGAGACCTACTGTACTTTTTCTGCACAACCAAAACGTTGATTTCTAGCTAAGCCTCTGGCTAGCTAGCCATCTGTACATCATTTACAATTGGCAGTTTCAGCAAATGGATAGGTTGGACAAAGTGGATGACTATCCCATAGCTGCCAACATTTGAAAATTGGAAAGAGTAATAATTTTCGTGCGAAATGCGATCTATGGCTAACATGACACTATGCATCATAAAACCATGTAATTTATCAATACCAAAATAATTTAACATCATAGATATTCATTTTCCACCCTATATGTTCTACACTGTATTCAAATCTTTATAGGATTGCTGTATTATTTATTATCATGATGTTCACATAAAATGGAAAAACCTACAGTGATCAAACAAACATGAAAGGGACAGAGAAATCCACCATATAAACAAGACCATGTGCTTTTATAAGATAACTGGCCAATCGGGAGAAAGTATTTGAGTCACATGACCATCATAATTTAAAATGGACGTTTACCAGCCAAGATCAACAGCTCACCAAAATCTCTCCCATCCTTGAAGCATGGTTCTCATATTCTGAAATGGTTACAGCAGTATATTTTGGCATTACTTCAGATCAGGAAAATATCGGATGATAAATATTTGTCGTTTGTCATAACCCATTTTCTGCTGAAAATCAAGCCTACAATCGGGAACAGTGCTTTTTATCGGCAGTTGAGGTATCGGCACACGTGTTTTAAACTATGATCCTTTTTTTCACCGCGAACAGCTCCAAAATAGCAGAAAATCGTTCTACGATAAATGAACAGGAGAATACAGCATATCTTGCCTCAAAATAGCAGTAGCCCGGTCGGGATAGTGTTTTAGACTACTCACTAGTCCAAAGACAAAATCCACATTGTACAAACAAGAAGCTTTCCTGCATAGGTAAAACTAATCATCCCCACAAAATTCAGGGCCCCCCTGTAAAAAATGCACCATTCCAATTCATTGGCGCATCAAAGGTTTTCAAGCCATGCAGCCTAGAGCAACTGCTGTGTGATAAGCACCATAGAGGCTGCGCTCAACAAGCGACAGCCTGGGTATACTCCCCGAAATACAAGCAAGCCTTGTGATACAGTGTGCGGTTAAGACAGTGACAGAACTGCACCATATGGAACTATTACAGGAAAAGGCAGATTTATTGTAGTTTTCAGAGTACGGGCATAATGAACAACAGAAAATCATAATGATTCCGCAGAAATTATAATGGTTGGCAGCTCTGCTATCCCAGAGATAGCTAAATGATGGGTGGTTTCCTGGGATAAATGGCGGGTTTTGCACAGCCAAATGGTGGTCAGTATTTTAACGCAATTATTACATGTGCTGCATTTAATCAACCCAATACTGATGCAAAAATTGCTTCTTTCTATATCCATCTTAAACAGCTCTTGTGTTTTATCATGTCACTGTGCAGATGCGAGATGATCAGCTAGAGCACACTACTTTTCAATAACCAATCAGTGAAACTGACACAATATCAAATACACAAACAAAATGGAAAAACAACAAGAACATATGGTCAGTGATTTAGTCAGGGTCTGACATTAATACTCGTCCAATTCCTACTAGCAACTTAATCATGATGTCAGCCAAAATAAAAGCTACCTGTCTGTTGTCCAATGTGGCCAGAAGGTTCATTGATAATGATTCAATAATTTATTTGAGATTTCCTGTGATTTCTGTCGTACATTCAGAACATTAGTCAGTAAAACAGGAAATGGTCTCTAGTCTGGTAAAACATGTAGTTCATTGACATATGTCAGTACAATTGCACCAAAAGGAGATACAATGATTCACAACATGCTTCCCAGAAGTTATCATGTAGCTAGCTTGCGTAAGACCTAACTGGCCAGTATTAAAGCATAGCGGCTCCAGATGTACGAAAACAGTTTTACATTACTTGGTAAGTTTAGAATTTATTGTCAACTGTTCCTGTTCAAGGCAACATGTCATCTGTGACATTCCAAAATTTCTGCAAAGAGCACACATTGGCGAATACCTTCAAGAAACAAATGATTTTGTCAGACTTTTTCAAGCCAAAGCACCCTGATAATCATATACGAGGCAATCTATTTTGTCCTTTAAGAAGCAATGCACAGGGAAAATAACAAGAGATTAAATATGTGTGTTTTCAGCTTTGATAAATTAAATGGCAACACTGGGGGCATTCTCCTCAGCACAATATTCATTTGTTGTGTAACATATATCATATACAGTATCTCAACACAACTAAGTTCTGTTTATTGTTATGAAACTGATTTTCCTCTGCAAGCATTAATTTTTGCACAGATTATATACGCATGACTGTCTTGATCATGTATTTATTTTTGGTGCTATATATTAATTATGATATTTAGTGTACACTCTTTAAGGGAACTAACAGTTATATAGTCATAGTTTTATTTAAATAAGCACTGGTCAAATTTGTAAAATTCTCTACCCTAGGGGTGCCATAATAATCAGGTATCACAGTGTCAGTCATGTTGTTAATGATAAGAATTACTTGTAATCAATAGTGTTACTATGTGTAACCAACATGTTTGAAATTTATCAGCTAGGAAAGTTCAAAACTTAGTCACAAAAAATGGTCTAGAATACACAAAATAAGCACTTTGTTTGCTGCTAGAAAAGACACCATAATAGGGACAGCTTAGACTGTCAGTCTAATTCAATCTCCTGAAATTCTTATTTTCTCCAGTACAGAGGACCAAATAAGCTGTTTGCAAATAACAGTGCTTAAAGTGTTCCATGTGAATCCTGAAGGAATGCCAAACTTCACATTGTACTAAACAGTTTCAACTCGCTCATGGCACTCACTGGGCAATAATAGAAATTGGCATCTGCAATATTTGTATTAAAGCGATTTTATTATGTATTATGATATCATTGAAATTCAGAATTATACAATGTTCATTCTGCAAATAAAACTAAATCACAGAGAAAACTAAGTCACCAGATATTAAGCTGGATATGTGACATATTGAACTTTAAAAAATATCTTCTTTGGGGCAAAAACAATGACATTTATGTCAGCAATGGATGTAAAAAAATCTTACCAAATGGACAGAAAACAGGCAAGTACTATTCTTATATAATACAATTACTAACTGCTACTTTGCGCTATGAGAATACATAATAATAATCATGCACTAACTTAGTAACTGACTAGATCTAAGCCTTAGTGAAGTTAGTCAAAGTTGTAAGCTGTAACATTTTAATCGCGCAAAACTACTTTCCACCAATTGACTGTCATAGTGTAGCTTTAAAATGACAAAAGTGAGTTTCAGACATTGATGCACTAAATAGTAAAACGTGGACTGAACTATCAAGAGAATCCCGGTCTCCGGCGTGCCACCATGATAATAAAGATTACAGCGGGTACGTCTGCACAATATTTGCATTTGCAAGGCCATAGAATGCAATCTATGCAACATGACAACGCAACAGAAATTAAGCTAACAGTGAATTTAGCTACCCTATATCCATCTCTAACTCGTACGTATCACGACAGATAAAGTTTTTCGCGTTTCGGCTTATTTTGACGTACTCTTCTGAACACACGCACAATACCGGAAGTTTATACCTGCTCCATTGCGCAGGAGCGGACACATTGACCGAGAATTTGCCGAAAGATGGCAGCAGGAACAAATATCGAGAACTGTCGCAAGGAGCGCCACTGTCATAAACACGTTCTAAAATATATATTGAACCATGGCGTAACCTCAAGAGAGCTCCGGTGAGCTCCGGTGGCCTAGCGGTTAAGCAGTCGGCACTTGGTGCCAACGGTCGCAGGTTCGAACCCCGTAAGAGGTCGAAACTTTTCCAGGGATTAATTTCTCGGCTCACTACATCGTGGGTGGCTGACCACGTTAAATGACGCTGCCGTCTCCACTGAATTATTTAAAATAAAGGGGGACGTTAAAAACCCCATGAGGACGTAAAACACTCTGGCAGTGACCACCCTCAGGGTATTTCGGCTCCATCTTTCCGTACTGCTCCCCTGTGAGTGGTGGGGGAGGAGGTTTCTCAACCACTCCAACATAGAGGCTGTGCTGATTAAGCGACAGCCTGGGGATTCTCCCCGAACAACAAAACCAAAACCAAATCTTAAGAAACTCATTAATACTACACAGTTATGTCAAAGATTGTAAAGTGAAATTTCATTGTTACGTCTCCTATGTCTAGTAATATATGAAATTGCTGCCTATAATATACGTGTGTGTATGTGTGCACATCTGTGTCTGTGTGTGTTTTCGGATATATATATATATATATATATATATATACAATTTAAAATCCAGCGTTGCTCAATTAATCTGTTATACAGGAATAAGTGGTTGCCCTTTTACCATTACCTACATTACTTTGTTACATTATGGCATTTTCCTAGCTTTGATTACGACAAAGAATATTGTTATTACAAGAGAACATTCTCCTATAACTAGAGTTGTTGTTTTAGGGTCATGAAATAACAACTCAAAAACAACTTAACCACTTCATCTAGAAAGGCCCATTGACGTTTTGACATCGTAGTGGGTAACGCGCTGGGCACTAAACCAACGACCAGGGTTCAAATTAATATGATTATAGCCGAGGTTAACTAGAGAAGTGATTTACTTACTCATTTAGAAATGTCGGATAAAGGAATGAGATGCTATAGTCAATTGAGTAAGTTTATCATGAGAAGTTGATCATTTACTCAAAATCCTTTTTTGTTAAGTCGCTGACGATTTCCTCAAATCACGATTTCTAAATAAAGTAAGTCTAAAAATGTGAAAAGCGGTTTAAAACAGTTGAAAGTATTCGAAATAAAGCCACAGGGACCAGAGGGCGCGCGTCCATACGAACACCCACATACACGCACACACGCATGCTTGTAAGTTATTTGTTTGTAAGCTTAATTTATAGGTCATGTTCTAAGTATAATTTAAATATGTACTGATATATGAACAACCTAAAACCTGCTAACAGACGGAAAAGTAACTAATATAACAGTGATTAAATCAAAATTAAGTTAACTATGATGTTTACTCTTGAATAGACGTTATGATGATATGGGAATTCATCATAACGTTCATACGCTGACTACCTTCTGTACATGATTACTTTGCTCTGAAAGGTTTTAAAATATTTTAGATTAATTTAATAAGAATGTCATAATCATTTGTGTGTGAATACTACTGTATAAGCATCATTGTTATTGTTTTTATTACTATTATTATTATTATTATTATTATTATTATTAGTGTTGTTGGTGATGATGTTGCTGTTATTGCTATTTGCTTAGGCTATACAAACATATTTAGTGATCGTATGCTGCTGGGGGCGGGGGGGGTGAGCGATATTTGTGACTGTACATAAACATCACAGAACGTGACAAAATATAACGGATTGTTTTCCTTAAATGTACTTAACTTCGAAGAAGACAATCTACGAGTAAGCCAATACTCGACTGGTTTTACTTTCACATATGTACAGAGAAGATCAGAGCGAAGCATTTTTCTGAAGAATGAAGCGTTCACCAGACACGGACAATGCTAGGTTTCGATCCGGCCAATATGGCATCGTACTGTGTCGGGTCCGGGTGTTGGCCCTACGGACACACTTTATGATAATTTAGAAAAAGTACTGAATATACTCACTAGTAGAGTCTAATTGACAACTGAATCTAAGACCCGTTTCACGTCCTACATTGTTGGTTATAGTTTAAGGTGAGCGTGAACAGAGAGAAGGTTTACTTCGCTTCATCCAAGCATATAACTGAAATAATTTGTAAGCTCAAGTTATCGTTTTTGAGTATTTTCTAAGTAAAGAACGTAAAGAGAAGTAAAGTAAGGTGCTCCTATAACGCGGGGATGAGAGATGACGAATACGAACCACGGTCATACCTGTGTTTGTGGTATTTATATATCTCGGATATATGATATATATATATATATATATATATATATATAGTTTTGTTGTTCGGGGAGAATCCCCAGGCTGTCGCTTAATCAGCACAGCCTCTATGTTGGAGTGGTTGAGAAACCGCCTCCCCCACCACTCACAGGGGAGCAGTACGGAAAGATGGAGCCGAAATACCCTGAGGGTGGTCACTGCCAGAGTGTTTTACGTCCTCAGGGGGTTTTAACGTCCCCCTTTATTTTAAATAATACAGTGGAGACGGCAGCGTCATTTAACGTGGTCAGCCACCCACGATGTAGTGATCCGAGAAAGTTTCGACCTCTTACGGGGTTCGAACCTGCGACCATTGGCACCAAGTGCCGGGTGCTTAACCGCTAGGCCACCGGAGCTCACTATTGATATATATATATATATATATATATATATATATATATATATATATATAACTAGCACCAAAGCTTAACAAATGGACTCAACAGCAATTAAATAAATGACATAAATGGACAACGATTATCCATTAAGGTTTGACTTGAAATGGGATTATAGCCAACTGACAGATTTGTGTGTGTGTGTGTGTGTATGTGAGTGAGTGTGTGTGTGTGTGTGTGTGTACGTGTACGCGTGTGTGTGCGTGTGTGTGTCTCTCTGTGTGTGTGTGTGTGTGTGTGAGTGTGTGTGTACGCGTGTGTGTACGTGTGTGTGTGTGTGTGAGTGAGTGTGTGTGTACGCGTGTGCGCGCACGTGTATGTGTGAATTGACAATATTAGTTTGAGTGACCCTCTTCCACAGGTTTAGGTCCAGAGTGATCTCACCTGGCTGTCTTACCCATCAATTTTATCCACCCGTCAACATCTTGTTCGGGTCCCATTTGGACGGCTGGACGGCATTGTTGGTAAAGTCCCCTTAAAGCTCGTGGATTTTGTAAATTGCTTTCTTTCCTCCGTTGAGTAGAATTGAGTGAAGTTGCTTAGTGTCGGCGTCAGTTACGTCTCGGGCATTTGACCCGAGGAAGAGGGGGGGGGGCGTCCCACAAACACAGGCACGAGTCGGATTCTAACCCACAACTTAAAAGTTTGCAGCCCAGTACCTCATTGCCTTCACTCAGTGTTTGGTGTGCCTGTTGTTATTCCTCACCTCTCTATTGTGTTAGCTTTATTAGTTGTCTTGTTGTGGCAGTGAATGGGCTTAGAGTACCCATGTGGTCATTCCTATAGGACAGCTGTATTACAGCTGTAGGACAGCTGAATGTTTCCACGCTCTGCTTAAATCTAACTAATAAATGTCAACGGTTCTTCTTCGGCTCGAGTTAAGACTAACGAAGGCATCAAATGGTACCCTCTGTTTTCACTCCATGGCTATTCTGGGGTACGAGCCAGAGCAAAATGGATCCAGATGAGTAGAATCTAAACGGATCGGAACATGAACACAACTAAAATCCTGACAGTCATTAGCTCTGTATATGATAATACGGTATTCGAATATAGATAACTTTTTTAATTCTCGATTTAGACAAAGGGGGATTGTTATATATTTGAATTCCGTTGTTTCATAATATATTGCGGACACGTGACTGTAGTTTAGAGAGACAGGATGGTTGATGGTTTTCATCAATTACCAAAAGTTGGCCCCGTGCGGGTCCACCCTTTGTTTAGACCGAACCAGGATGTCCGCGTCGGGTCCGCTAAGTCAGACTTTGGTAATCTAATTATATGTGTGGATGAATTCCGCGGTTCCGCACTGATTGGGGCTGCCCTGGGTCCACACCACATCCCTGAGTGTCCCATCCCGTGATAAGTTACCTTTAATAACAGTGTATAGCGTTATAGATAAATGGTGTTTGGTGCTTTGTTGTGGGTTTGTGTGACATTCTCTCTCTCCCTTTCTGTGCGTGTGTGTGTGTGTGTTTGTGTGTGCATGTGTTTGTGTGTTTTGGGCATGTGTGGTATATTTTTCATGTGTGCGTATATATATATATATATATATATATATTGTCGTATATATTTTTTGGCCGACAACTTGTCACATCAGTGACATGCTGACACATGACAAGTAGCACACCACTGACCGGGTTCAGCCAAAACCACAAGATACACGATACAAGAGCTCTGCCATAGATTGTTGGCCGACGCGGTCAGCGGATCTGGGTTCGCTGCGACGACGAGACGCTTGTCGACCAACTGGGGGGGGGGGGGGTTGAGAGTGGAATTTGTTACGGTTAGTTTTTGTCAGGGTGGCGTTGATAAGTGGCGCGTTGGTTTAACGTAAGACGAGAGAACCAAATTAAATTAAATGCGTTTTTTCCCTAAAATTCATCGGTTGCCACCGATCAGAAAAACATTCTATCGGCACGCATACAGCCCTCAAATGTCGAAACAGTAAAAAGGAATTCAAAGAAAGCCGACGCAAATTGAAATAAACGTTTCCTTTTAAGTGATGCTAGACCGATTGTGACGAAAGCTATTCGTTTCGTATTTATTCGTAGCCGTGTCTTTTCGCCATCACGCCATTTCGTAACAAATAGATTACTTTAACAACGCGCCTTGATAGGTTCTTGATTTGTCGCGTGCTTTAACTTACCAGAAAGCGTGTTATTAGAGATAAGGACATTTTGGGTAAGGTGTTCGATTTCGTATGTGGTGACGGGAAGGGGGGGCGAATGGGGGTGTGCTTGGGGATGATTCTGATGGAAAACTCCGGTGACGGCAATAAAGAAGATTGCGTTGTCTGTACACAAATCATGGCTTTCTTTTTTTGTACAGATATTTGAAGTACAGAATGTTTTACATCACATTACTAAAGTCTGGATCTAGTTGTTTTCCCTAGAATGTGTTATTGCATTTGCTGTTCTTCGTGTTGTTTTTGTTGATAATGATGATGATATCGATGATGATGATTTTTGTTGTGATTATATTGATCTTGTTATTGATGTTGATGATGATGGTCGTGATGATGATGATGATGATGATGATGATGATGTGAAGATGGTAATGATCTTTGCCCTAATTCTACTGCTGCGGATGGAAATCATGATGTCTTTGGTTCTGTTGCGGTGGGTTGTGTTTTTTATATTATAATTCGTTATTATTGTTGTTGTTGTTGTTGTTGTTGTTGTTTTTCTTGGTGGTGGTAGTGGTATCGGTGATGACAATGGATATAACTAGAGCAGCAGCAGCAACAACAACAACAACGAAAGAAAGGAGTATTGGGTTGAATAAACCTGCGGAGTAGAATAAAGGATGCATTCTATGATCTATGCCGAAAAAACCGGTTTTGTTCATTATGATCAGTTGTAACAATCAGTTGTGACAATCAGTTGTAACAATCAGTTGTAACAATCAGTTGTAACAATTAGTTGTAACAATCAGTTGTAACAATCAGTTGTAACAATCACCTGCAATTCACAGGTTTAAAATAAAGTTTGCTCGGTCAATCGGATTTGAATTGAAGAAGCACCCGAGTACATCCTACCTCCCCCCCCCCCGGATACCCAAATCGACTAATATTTTCCTCATGACTACCCGATATAAATTGACCAGTTTCGAGTTTACGACTCGGTAGACATACATTGACCTCAAAGATGGCCAACCGGCTACGGGTAGGACGGCTTAATGACGTCATTAACTAATTAGGGGGCCGTCGAGCTAAATGCCGAGTAAGTCGTCGAAATTGGCGACTATCATTTTGACATTTATCACGTGAAATCAAGGGAAACGCCGCTCGCCTACCGTACACATAAACAGAGAGGGGGAGAGAGGGGGGGAGAGAGAGAGATAGGGGTGGCTTCCCGCGATTATGGCGTGGACACAGGAAGTATAGACGGCGTCAAACACAAAGACATCATGTCAGCTCCAACACGAAGACGGACAGCGATGGCGTGAAGGGAAGTTGCCGAAATACAATGGGTAATCGTTGAGTTAGTGGCCATTGGTGGCCATTGGTGGCAAACCACGAAACTGACATTACGAGTGGCGGTTTCTCGTGGTTTTGGCGACGATCATGGTAATTCATTTGAAAACGGCGGATGAGACACCAGGGGGCGTTTGGAAGAAACTGCCTTGGTCCGAATAGTTGATGATCACGATGATGATGATGGTATGGTGGAGTTGGTGATGATAATGAAGATGGGAGTTGTGATGATGAGATGATTATAATGGTGGTGATGATGATGATGATGATGGGAGTTGTGATGATGGTGAGGGGGTGATGCTGGTGATAGTGATGATGGTGGGAGTTATGATGATGGTGAGGTGTGATGATGAGATGATTATGATGGTGGTGATGATTATGGGAGTTGTGATGATGGTGAGGTGTGATGATGAGATGATTATGATGGTGGTGATGATGAAGGCGGGAGTTGTGATGATGGTGGTGGTGATGGTGATGATGAAGGTGGCGATGATGTTCGAGGTGATGATGATCGTGGTGATGATGAAGATGGTGGTGGTGATGATAGTGGTGGTGATGATAATGATGGCGATGATGATGGTGGTAGGGTGGAGATGATGATGATGATGATGAGATGATTATGATGGTGGTGAAGATAAGGGTGGTGGTGATGATGATGTTGATGATATAGGTTATGATGATGTTTGTAGTGGGGATGATTGTGTGGGGGGAGATGCTGGTGGGGGGATGATGTTGGTGATGATGATGTTGGTGGTGGAAATGACGGTGGTGATGATTGATGATGATGCTGATGATGCTGACGATGATGATGGTGGTGATTCGTATTTAAAACGATACTCAAAGTGATAAATAGTAGTCAATATAATAGCAGGTTATCGGATAGTGACTCATTGGAATGACTAGTCATTATCACGATAATTGATAGTCAGTTCTATTAATAATCGGTTATCGTGTAGTCAGTTTTCAGATTGGTTAGTCGTTAGTCGTCTTGACGGTAGTTAGTCAAGTTAGTCATTGTTGTCGAGACATAGCCAGAGGTTAGTGGAGCAAGACGATAGTTAGTCTTCATCAATATTTAGGTTAGTCAATAGAGTAGTCGATTTTAATGTAGTTTCTGATAGCTAGTCACCATCATAGTCACTATGTTTAGTCATCATCGTATTGAGAAAAGTTATTCGTCGTTGTGATTGCTAATGGGAGTGATAATTAGTCATTTCACTGTTATTTAGTCAATTTTTAATAATCTGATTTAGTGGTAGTCATAGGAATTGTCCTCGTTGTCTACAGTTAATCGTGATAAACATTCACACACACACACGACGATTAATATGTCCCCATTTGTTGTACGTTAACAATGAGAATATCATATCATGTCCTGTCAATATGTCTGTGCCGCC
This sequence comes from Paralvinella palmiformis, assembly GCA_025642065.1. NCBI lineage: Eukaryota > Metazoa > Annelida > Polychaeta > Terebellida > Alvinellidae > Paralvinella > Paralvinella palmiformis. The sequence goes on along the minus strand of JAODUP010000128.1, from coordinate 319,614 downwards.
TGTAGCCCGCGAACCCGTCATCGCACACCTGTAAGGCGGCGACACTCGGAAACCAACCGTGTTCGAAATGTAAATTTCGTGTCGGTCATCGGGGACGAAATTGCCGCTTTATTCTCGAAGCAATTCGCCTGTTTAATTTCCGCACTTATCGCAGCATGGCCTTTGGCGGCGGCCATGTTTGACCGGTGCTGCCCCCTGCCGAGTTTAAAGTCACCCCTAACGCGTCCCTAACTTTTCCTTTCGGTCGCAAAGTAAATTGTTCCAGTGAATTGCCGCCATTTGACTGGAAGCTGAAGGTGGGAGGTCTGAGAAGGTAATTAGCCCTCAGGTAACAGAGAACAAACTAACCGAGTCTCGTAATACTAAAGGTTGATGGGCTTAGCGACGGCAGGTAGACCGTTTGTGGGGATGTCCGCTTGGGTGGTTTGGTGCTATGAGTGGTTAGCTGTCAGTATGGGCCGTTTGCTGTCTGGTAAGAATGGGTGAGTGTCTGTATGGGTGACTAGGTGTATCAGTATAGGCGGCTCGGTGTCTGGATGGGTGGCTTGGTGCATCAGTATCAGTAAGTTGATATCTATATGGGTGACATGGTATTAGTGTGGGTATCTTGGTATTTCCGGACGGGTGGCATTGCCTAGCATCATTAGTCTAGTGGATGTGGGAACGGATGCATGTTTGTATGGGTGATTTGTATGGGTGGCTTATTGTAGTACGGGTGGCTTTTGTCAGTACGGGTAGCTTGGCATTAGTATAGATGGCTTGTTGTCAGTATGGGTGGTTTGGTGCTGCGGTATGGCTGCCTTCGATGTTTCAGTATGGGTGGTTTGGGTGATTCAGTATGGGTGACTTGATGTTGCATTGCTGGTTTTGTGTCTGTAAAATGCTTAGATATCAGTATAAGGTGCCTTGTTATCAGTCTGGGTGGTTTGGTGTCCTTATTGGTGTTTTGGTGTTTGGTGTAGAAGAGTGGGTGATTTTCTGAATGGGTGGTTTTGTACCTGTAAGGATGGCTTGTTTGAAAATCAATTTTGTATTGTGTAGAAAACTGTCTGGGTAGGTAGGTCTATATAGCTGGGTGATGATGTGGGTGATTGATTGGTGTGTGTGGATATATGAGAAACTATTTAGATACTGATAAAGGCATGTCATTTGGGTATCTGTATAACTGTATGAGTTATTCCTTTTGTTATATGCGGGTGTCTGTGGTTGGTAAGGGTAGGTGGTGGAGTTTGTATGAGAGAGTGGGTGTATTATATATCGGTGGTGGGTTCTTGTCCATACAGAAACGAGGCTGTGCTGTGCCATTTGTATTTCCGGTAGACGGCTATGGGTGGCTAGCCCATTTGTTGCTGTTTTCTATACAAATGGGTGGTTTTAGACATATTTGTTGTATAATATGTACGAGTATTGTGTATGAGTGAAGAAACTTTTACGAACGGAACTGGATGTATAGATGCATGCTAGTATGGGTGGTTTTGTTTGGTAGAGATAGGTGGTGTGGGTGTGTTTATATGGGTAGTTCTAGTCATTTTGGCAGGTTCGGTGGTAGTAAATTGTATTATTGAGTGGTTGTTGCTTGTATGGGTGGTCACACCTGGTCCGGGGCATACTCGGCTGAAGAGCTACTTCCAAGTGAAACATTCCACACATATAGGTATCCTGGTTCGGAGAACACTGTGAAGTCTCTGCGCGGCTTTGCGGATGTTCCGATAGCTCAGTGGTTAGAGGACAGCTCTTCAAACCTCCATGTTCTATGTTCGAATCCGACTGATACCTATGTTTGTGAGATATCTTTACCGATATTCTTCGATTCGTCGTATTGGACATTCAGATGATGATGGTGATGATTGATATTTAGGGCCACCTTTGTGCACATGTTAGACTAAATGGGCCGAACGACGTCCAAAGGTAATGAATGAATCGAAGACAAAGATGAAACACCCTTCAGATATGCCCAGACCGAGAATCGAACGCATTTGTAATTGGATATCTGAAATCTGTCCAATTATAAATGTAATTAATGGTAAGAATCCGGATAATTGCAATTGGCCCCATCCTTGATTGGATTTGAGGTATTTTAATGAGCCAGCCAGTTAGGGAGCTAGCCAGCCAGC